>JADHKQ010000011.1:0-137011 GCA_019925375.1 Sporothrix euskadiensis | reverse complement strand
TGTCCTGTGTCCTTGTGTCTCTCCGTATTTTGTTTCTTCCGACTTACCCTTTTGGGAATTTTGTTTGGATGCGCAGCACTGTTTGAATTACGACGTTGCAGAAGGAAGTCTTGGAGGAGGCATGCTTATTCTTGAACCAGAGTCTTGAACAAGGGCACAAAAGTACTTCTTTCAGCTTCCAGAACACATTGCTGCGCCATGGTGTATCCCCGGCTCTTCTTTCTTTCTTTCTTTCTTTCTTCTTCTTTCTTTCTTTTCAGAATCCTTTATTTCCCTTGACGAGTTTATTCTCACGGAAATACGGTTATATGTGTTTTATCTCGAATATCTTGCGTGTCGGCGGTCTATCGGTCCTCTCCGTCCGCTGTGATTCAAAAAAAGGACTAGCAACATGCCCAGGGCCCAGGCTGTAGAGCCACTGGGGAACCGTTCAACGCCCGACGATCGCCGTTAGATTGTTTCAAGAAGCCATCCCTGTCTGTTTGTCGGACTCTTGGGAGACAACTGGGCACACGATCCAAGACCGTTTAGGGCTCATTGCAGCGCTGGGGGCATTTGTCTTTTTGTAACCAACAGCAAGGATCTTTGTGGTGTTTGCCCTGGAATGAAGAGGTTGCTTCCTTCGTTCTTGGTCCTCCGCCCTTGGCCCGTTGTCCACAAGAACCCTTGACCGGGTTAAAGTCTGGGTTATTATTTCTTGGGATCTTGTGAGTTTTGGCTCGCTGGGCCGGGTCTGGGCTTGTCTTGTGGTTCACCGGGGAAGCGTTGTGTATCTTCCGTGAGAAGGTTTTGTGTTGTTCTTTCGTTCTTTTGTCGTTTGTCCCCTATTTCACAAGATGTCGAAATTTTGTGTACTACAGTTTTTTTTCTTCTTTTTTTTTTCCTTGCCTGAAACACTAATGTCGAAATCGTGCAACAAGACTCATTTCGGGAATTATTTTGTTCAAAGCCTGTTCAAGGTTGCTCGTATGTGCACACTTTGGCCAGTGCAGAAGCAGTGTAAGAGATTTTTGATTCTCCACTGAAAAAAGTGAAAAAGATCCAGGCCAGGTCCCAGAAAGAACTCACAAGGATATATTCTAGAAGCCCGAGATACTCTCCAAAAGCGAGAGTAGGATTGGGGCTTTGTGGGACAGCCCTGGACCGCTCCATTGTTTTTGCTCGAATTCTTTTACTGGTCTGCTCTGTTTTGGCTTTTTTGTGACCCATCGTGGCTGGAGAGGGTGGAGAGTGGACTGTTTTCAGGCGATATGTTTTTCTTGGAAGCGAAGTGGGGGATCCCAAGACCGTTGAAGAGCGAGAACGGCTGCTAAGTTTTTGTCGCAGTCTCAAAAAAGCTTGCAAGCGCGGCGGCCGCCAGGCGCCAGAGTGCCAACATGAAACGGCCGGGCGGGCCAGGCCCTGTAGCCAGTACACATTAGTTCGAAAAGAGAAAAGGGGGAGGCAAAAAGCAGAGGGAAAGAAAAAAGCACGCTGCGTCTCTTGAAAAGGACCAAAGAGAACAGTCATCAACACTGCTTGCAGGGGTTAGTGCTGGCCACCTTTTTGAGGCGGCGGTGTACGGAGTACACACACAGACAAGGACACAGACACAGTAGGGTAGGGATGCGGGATGATAGAGGATGGCTCGATGGTAGCGAAAGAACAGATGGCGGAAGAAGAGACGCGTGGACGTGGACGTGGGATACTGAAGAGAGAGAGCGTCAGAGCGCGTCAGAGACCGTCGCAGAAACAGAGAAAGGCCTGATCGAGATCGAGATTAGTTTCGAGAGTCTAGTATTAAAGACGACCTTGACAAAAGACGACCTTAACAAGCGGGTGGAAAAGACTGAAAGACGGGTAAAAAAAGTCAGTGACATCACTGAGCATATGGCCTGCAGTGAGTACAACCTCATCCTTCTCTGTTCTCTGTGGGCTGCCCTTTGCGGCCTCGTTTCGCTAAGAGGTGTGGGTTGCGTTCGTCCCGGAAGGACCGAGAACTACGAACTACGTCGTATGGCAAGAAGAGGAGACAGACACACTCACACACTCAAAAACAACACTGAAAGTGAAGGCGGCTGGTGAGGTGGGATTGCGGGCTGGGCGGGACGAGACTCTTCACCCCCAAGAGTCCAAAAGAGTGAGAGTTTTAGCTGTGAGAGGTGAGAGAGGAAAGAGAGGAAAGAGAAAGTGGTGGGCATCCATTGTTGGGGATAAAACGGACATAAAAAGAGACAGCATGTACGTCGTATCTGACATTGAGATGTTGAACGGAACAGTCAACAGTTTGTTTACTCAAAACCTTACAACATTGCGTACGGAGTACTTTTGTTTTCAAAACACAAACGAGATTCGAAAGGGCTGGGCGTTGTTCCAGCAGCCCTATTCGACAGATTCTCTGTATGGAGTAAGGAGCAAGGCAGGGCGTTTTCGAGCGTTGTGAGTCAGGTGAAGGGTTAAGGCGGTTGAGGCGGGTTGAGGCGAGTAAGGCTTTTGTTTTCGTTGAGATATGAAAAGAAAAAGAAAACAACAGCACAAGATCAAAAGACATACCGTTGGTAGCATGGATCCGAACATGGCCGGGCAATAATTTAAAAGGTGCAGCGGTATGTGAAGAAATGGACCGCAGGACCAGCGTCCGCGCTTCTTTTCTTTTTTATTCTGCTGGCTGTTAGCTGTCTTCCACATATCGTGGCCGGAGCGTAGGCCGGAGAAATGGGGTATCAAGGTTTCTCCAGTTCGACGGGAAAGAGGAAAAAAAGAAAAGAAGATGCAAGAAAAAAGGTGTGAGTGGGCCAGTGGCAGGTCGATGTCATCGTGGGTTCTTGCTGGCTTCAATGGCTTTGAAGGTCTTCTCTCTTTTATTGGCGGCCCCCATCGTGGTGAAATAGGATCGTGAAAGTCGATTGCGTAGGACTTGAGTGCCGAAAAGGGAAAAGGCAGCCTCCGGCGCAGCGACAAAAAAGAAACAAAAAACAGGGCTGTGGCCGTCCAGTGCCTAATGCAGGGTTGCATTTTTTAGTCCCTTCTTCTTCCTTTTCTTCTACTCTCATCAGAGTCTAAAAGTCATAGTGACGCAACGCAGCTGGAGCACCTAGAGCCCAGCCTCACGTTTCGCCAGCATTAATTGGATAACTCCTCACACGCAGGCACGGAAAAAGGAGTGAGTCGTTGCGTTGGGCGAAAGAGCAAGCCATCCCTACGTATTACGCGGAATGGCCTGCTGTCGTCCCATCCGGGCAGGAAGTTTGCTGTCGTCTGTCGACTATTTTCTCTTTTTTTTCTTTTTTTCTCTTTTTTTTTTTTTTTCTTTCACAGGCGAACTACGATCGAAACACACAGACAGGCAGTCGGGCAGGCAACGAACAGACATGGACAGGCCAGTTAGAACAGGCCCATATGCTTGTCATCCTGTCCCTGTCGTTGTTCAGACCCAGACCCCCCCTCCAATATCACAGACACAGACCCCTGTCACTATTGCTGTCTTTTCGGTGTTGATTTTTCTTCTTCTTTCCCCCTCTTTTTTTTCTCGTCTTTTTTCTCTCTTTCTTTCTGCCTGGGATCGCTGGAACACTGGGGCCTGTGTTGGTTTCTGGGATGGCTCGATGGGTTCTGGGCCTGCCCGCTGATCGGCAGATTCTAGACTCTCGGTTTGTTGCTTGTGAGCTTGTCTTGCCTGTTTTGCTTGTCTGCTTGCCCAAGACGGCAGAGAAACACGTAATACGCATATTTAAAAGAGAAGTTTCATGTCGATCCATGTCGCTCTAGGCAGGGCTGTGCCATTCCACAGTCTGTTCTCATGCTCTCAGAAAGCAAACCGAGAAAGTAAACTGAAGATGCAATCCATATGCTCGCACTCGTTGCAGCATCAAAGCTCCACCCAAGGGTAATGATAAGCCACGGACTTTGAAATTTGCTCGCAGCGTCTCGCAGCATCTCGGCCCATGCTTGTCTATTTTCTACTCCTATTCCTGTGGTTTGTGTTCTCAGTGTTTTCAACGACTGGCCGTGGTCCGTGATCCATGATCCGTCATAATTCAATATGTGATCTTACTCTCTTGCCTTCCCTCGAGCAACGCATCTTGTATTCCAACGGCATCCCAACCTCTGCAGACCCAACCCTACCCCCCTACCCTCCTCTACTCCGTACTCTTACCCTTCCTTTCTTTTCCCTACCGAAATCCATAATCCACCCCCTTCCGATCGCCTCACCTCACCATCCCTGCCCAGCTCAGCTTGTGCACGCGTGGGATGTCGAAGGAAGGTACTTTTGTTAATGCGCCGATTTTCTGGGACAATACCTCTGGCTACTGTGGCTACCTTGGTTGCTGATCCTCGCATGCTTCTCGCAAACCTTGTGCAACTCACACCCGCTCGCGCCTCTCGCACGCCTCGGGCGGATTTAGCAACACAACAACAAGCTTCCAATTTCAGCCACAGCTGGAACACGCATCCCTGACGTGCCTGTGCATCGCAAACCCAGCCCAACGTACAAGGCCAGGAACGGCAATACGAGTAAGCTCGAGGGGAGACGCTCGAGAAAGGTACAAAATACAATGTAGACATGGAGATGGACATGAGAGAATAAATCTAGACAAAATAAAATCAAACTCAAAAACTTGAAAAAAGGTCTTCTCACACTCCTTCCCTTTCTCATTCTTCTTTTCTCTCCTTTCTCTCCTTTCTCTCCTTTCTCTCCTTTCTCTCCTTTCTCTCTTTTCTCTCCTCACACGTCCACACGTCCACACGTCCATGTACCGCGCCGATTGCTCGCAGCCTCCACCCCCATCCCGCCAACCCACTCCAGTCCACTCCACCTCCGCCCAAAATCCACCGTTTAAACATTGACCTGCACACCCGTGCATGCACCTCTGAGGCATCTGTGCCTTCTACTCAGTAGCTGTCCTTGCCTTCTTTTCTCTGCTGTTTCCCCTTCCCGGATTTCCTGTTTTGATTAAGCACACCCCCTCCTTTTCCACATTTTCTCCATTTTGAACCTGCCTACTTTATCTCTTTCTCTCTCTTTTGCTGCGTATATATTTATTACTTTTTCTACGACGTATCGCTACGACATACACATTCCCGTGTCTTCCGCGTCACTGACGTCTCTCTTTTTCGACACTGCCTCTATTCGTACTCCGTAGACTCTGTCGTCGTTGTGTTGTCATTTCCACAACCATCCCTTGCCGCAATTCAATCTTAAAAACCTCGCAACCGTCTACTCTTCCTTTTTTCGTCATTCTTTTCTTTATTATTTCTGTTCCTGGTTCTGAACACCTTTTCTTCTTCTCTTCTGTTTATTTTCATTCCTACATCTCTTCGGGGTGCCCAACCACTCGCCCTACAAGTACGCCCGAATAGCCACCGCCAGGTCAACACGCCGCCTCCAGACTTCTATAGATCTTCACCTTTCGCGTTATACCTCTCCTTTTGGTATCACGCCTTCTTTCACTATTTTACGCCCACCATCGCCCATCGCCCTACGTTACAACGTGCGCTTTTTCGCTACCAAAAAGACGGCCTGCTCACTAGTCCTGGTCTCATCCCTTCTTTCCTCTCAGAGGCGTCTCTTTTTCACTACCGCATACCCTTTTCTGGTCCGTCCCCGCCTCAGATTCTCGCCTCGCCTCGGCCAGTATCGCCCTAGACTTTTAGGACAAAAAAGATAAGTCGGTACTTGATTCACCACCGACTTCCGTGAGAAACAACAGACAGACCACAGAGAGCACACAGCAATCCACTGCAACCAGCAGAAAAAAGAGCGGGGATCGACGCACCCCAAGGGGGATTCTTGTTGGCGATCATCAGAGCCAGATCTCAGAAGACGAGGGCGATCAGGAACGATCCACACCCCCCTTGCCCGGGCTTTTGAACAGGCATTAAACATTGGAAACCACGCCGCGTCTTCCTTCCTTTTCCTTCTCAAGAGTCCAGAAACCAAGAACACAACAAAAGCCTGAGCGAACGGCTTCTCCGTCTAGCCATACGAGCTGACTCTTCTCCCTTTGTTTGCTCATTCTCTCCCCGAGCCTCCCTATCAGTCCCCTAATCCTTCCACTTAACGACCCCTGGTCCATCGACGCCCGGGCAAACTGTTGCGGGAGCTTATTCATGAGTCCCTTTTTTTTTTTTTTTTTTTTTAAAAAAAAAATCATCTCTCTCTCTCCCTCCCCTTCTTTTATGATTCTTCTATTTCCTTTCTTGCGTCTGCCTTGACCTAGCTCTTCTTTTTTCCTTTCCTTTTTCTCTCCCATATTTTATTCTTTCCTTTCTTCTTCTTTTCTTTCCTTTCCTTTCCTTTCCTTCCTCTTTCCTTTTTACTTTCTTCCCTCCTTTAGACATCTTCCCTTCTTCGCGTCACCACTTACACCCAAAAGGGAGACAACATTCTTGACTACGTCGTACTTTCACCTTGACTACTTCAACTCCCTACGCCTTTACGCCGGCACTTTTTCCATTTGGCCTTACCACCTTGCGTGGCCTGGTCGACACTCATCGCCCCCAAGCCAAAGAAGCCAACACCAAACCAAGACCAAAATCAAACCAAGCCAAGCCAAACGAAAGAGCGACTTCCGGCTCTCATCCACTTCGCATCGCATCCCACGTTTGCAAAGATTTGCGAAGAGAAGAGGGGGAAAATCGACCGCGTCTAGACGAATCGAATAATAATCCACAAATTCCCAAGTGTCCAGACTCTACGGCAGAGAGAAAAAGTCTGCCTCGACAACCACGGTTTTTTTCGACAACTTTTCGTCTTGGCGACTCTTCTTTCTTTTCCTCTACACTCCTTTTCCCGGAAATCGTCAAAACGACACTGCATCTTGTGCAACATTCGGGCCTTAAAAACTTCAGAAACACGAACCATTTCGATCCGACACAATCGTCGACTGCCGTCCAGAACTGCTTCTCTCCACCTTTTGGCTCATCTCATTGCGCGCCCCCAGATAAGCCACCAAAAAAGGACAATTAAAAAGAGACTACCAAAAAAAGAACCTCGTATTCCCACAATACACACCATAAGCCCAACATACAACGGCCCCCCGACTCCGTTTCTTCAAACAGAAAGTTCCGCGGTAGTTGGACTTTTTTTCTCCGGATCCTTTGGGTTTCTTCTTTTGCATCTTTTCGCGAAACTGCGCCGGCTGCAGTTTTTTGCTTCTTTGTTTTCGCAAACTTCAAATTCCGCATCTTTTCACAATGGTGAGTTATTACACCCTCAGAAAGCACTCAGAAAGCAGAAAGCACATGTCACGATGCGCGATTCCCCATGGCCCGCGAATGGCTTGCCAGCAAAATGGCTGCCTACAAACCAGAGACAGAACCAGAAACATCCAGTCGCGTGCACCTCCCAGAACAGGCCCGCGTGAGCTCTTGAACAATCCTTGTGACTAACTAATTTTGTGTGCAGCCTTCTCACGACCACTCCCACCACCACACTTCGTCCTCCAAGGGCAAGAAGTCAAAAGCCATGACTGTCTACTTGTGGCAATGTGTACGTGCCCCGGTTTCTCTTGTCTATTTTGTCTTTTCTTCTTTTTTTTCTTCTTCTTTTTCCCCCCTTTTTTCTCTCTTCTTTCTTCGAGAACGGTTCGCTAACAACTCAGCATATATGCGGCCTGGACGGCATGGAGGCCGTGACACAGATGCAGTGCGCCAACTGCGTCCACGTGCGGTGCCCAGACTGTTTGGTCGAGGCCACACCCGTCTCTGATTGACAATGAGCAACGGGGGTGGATGAGAAAGGGCGGTGGCGCCCTGTTTTCTCGCTTCCCTCGGCGACGACAGCCAGAAGAGATCGATAACAACATATACTATCACAACACAAACACCACCCGAACAAGCCGACCACGATACCGACACAACGATGCACAGCTTCGCACCACCATCACCATCACCACTCTCTCGTACATATACACCCTTCCAGCCGAAAAGGCGACGGCCAGGCCCCGATTACTCTGTGGCATCCAACGAAACTGGACGACCGACATCACTTCATCTCCACCACCAGCCTTTTGACACCACTTTACTCCTTTTCTTGTTCTTTTCTATTCTTCTTTCCTTTCTTCATTCTCCCTGGGCGGCTATTCTCTTTTTTCTCTCTTCTGGGAAAGGAAGCGAGGCTTGGATTTTGATTCTTCTTTTCTCCATTCTTTCCACTTTCCTTTCAGTCATACAAACATCATGCTGGGGCCGCCTTCTCGGCGCAGCCATCTTCTTTTTTGGGGTCAACCTTTGTATTCTGAGGAGCGGACGTCAACTACACGACTGAGTACCGTCCTCGCCTTTTTCACTTCATTTCTCTCTTCTTTTTACTCCTTTACATTTCCTTTGTCTTGGGTTTCTTTATAGGGAGGGCACAGACAAAAGTCGGGATACTTTTGTCGACACAAGGGCACACACACAACACTGCGCACAACTTGCTTTTTACACGCTGCAGCTTTTTAATTCCTTTTCAGTTTCTTAGAGATATCCTTCCGACTTGGACACAACACATCATTTTTCATTTTGCGCTACATACATATACTCGTTTTATTCCAGATATTCCAGATATTCCAGATATATCCGATCAGATCAATCAAGGACCTTTAAACTTCAAACCAATGTACTTCCCGATAATACTCAAAGAATGCATCTATGTGATGCTGGACGATGAAACCGACAACAGCCAAGAACAACTCGTACTGTAACTGCTGTAGCTGCTCCAAGTTGCGCTGCAGTTGGCGCCGTAGACGGATCTCTGTGTTGTTTCGGATGGTCCAGATGAGGCTCTTTCGAAGACGGCGATTCTCCTCTTTAGTCCGTGAGGTCGACGACTTCAGATAATACTTGCCAAACAAGGCATCAAAGTCAACACCTACCTCCAGCACGGGCGATGTCGATGGCGACGAATGCGGGCTCGACAGCAAACCAGGCCAAACCTCAACTGGTTGGCCGACGGAGGTAAACATTGTGATGGTTGGCAGAGACTTGATTTGTGATGTGCGTGAGGATGTGTGATGTGATACAATGAGAGTAAGGGAAACAAACAGACTGCCCGTTTGGGCAGTTTGCAGCTTTTATACAAACGATCAATCATATTTTTGCCTCCTTAAGTGAACAGCTCTGTTGAACAATATACTTGTTCACGAAGCGGGTGGCGCGTTGTCAAAGAACCATGGTGCTGTTTTGTTCACCAATTGTTCCCGTCAGCAACGAACAAAGAATATGCATCGTGATATATCCTGGAACTGATATCACTTGCATCGAATAAAGTTTCATATGCTTTTGATGCTACATTTATCATCCTCCGCATGTTGCAAAATAATTCAAAACTGTTGATGCACCCACTCGCTCATTTTTAAAAGTGCATAGTTGAACGTAAGCATGATTTTGTTCGAGATTTTGTTCGATGAACAAGACTGTACCTCAGCTTTCAACCGACTCTCGGCCATGGCCAGTGTACATGTTGGCCTCGTTGACTTTGTATATAACAGACGTGTCGTTCTTTTCTTGTCCTAGTTCTCTGTTTTCCCTCATCCTTAACAACAACAAAGTCTTGGAGGGCAGCTTGAGCCAACTCGACAAAGAAAGTCAAAGAAAGAAACAAGCCTTGTCTGGTACACCACTTGAACCACTCTCTCACGTCTTCTTATCAGGATGTTTCTCAAAACCATTTCCACCTTGGCCGCCCGCGCTGCTTCTGCAACGCACATGGCCAAGGCCAGCTCTCTCATACAAGCCCCCGAGATGCCCTCCGCCCTCACCATTGACGTCGTCATCATTGAGACGACCATGACGGTGCACGACTCGGTGACGACGACGGCCACGGCCATCTCCACGACGACGGCCATCTCTACTAACACTCCTTCATCTACACTCTCCCCCATTTCTTCCCTCATCCCTTCCACGACCTCGTTTTCCACCCCGCCTTCTGCCTCTGTTTCGTCTGCATCGGTGGCGTCTCAGATCTCCATGTTTGACAAAGCCCTCCTGGATGGGGCCAAGCTGCACGTCTCGGGTGCCGGCATCGCGATGATTGTCATTTTTCTGCTGGTCCTCATTGCTGCTTTCTGGTATGCCCTCTGGGGTCCTCTGGAGCATCACGACAAGTGGTTCCGCTGTATCCTTGGACGGTGCAAGACTGACAACATCAACCAGGTCGAAGGCGAGAACGGTCGGACGCAGTCACTCTCACGCGGCATGGAGCCCCCTGCTGTGCCCAACAATGCGCCCAACAGCACGCCTGCCTCCTCGTCTACCTCCTTGCGTCCCACCTCTGGCATCTCGGTCTTGACTGTCAACTCTTCCGAATTTTTCCAGGAGATTGACTTGGAGAGCGGCAATGTCGCGCTGGAGAGTAGCAGGCCCACGGCGCAGGGTGAGCGTCTTACTTTGTCTCCGTCTGCTGCGCCTGCTGCGCCTGCTGCGCCTGCTGCACCGTCGTCTGTCGCTTCCGTTTCTGACCTTGCTGCTTCGACCATTGCTCCTGACCCGACTCTTCGGTGGCCCTTTTACCCGGGCATAAAGAGCCCTCCGCTGCATCTGACTCTCCCTGAGTGCCAGACTGTCGTTGATGCCCTCTCTAAAGACTATGGTATCGAGACGGCGCAGGCCGCCCAGGTGGCTGGTCCCTCGTCGTCTACGCCGCCTGCTGCCGTCGTCAATGTCAACAAAAGCAGCCTCCAGCGTTCCAACAGCAGTGCCAGCACGAACAGCACTCGGAGTACTGATAGCACTGGCAGCAACCTCACCATCGCCTCATCTTCCGGCCCTGTCCAATACCGGGACTTGACTTCCAGGAAGCCAACGGACAATGGTGAGAACCGGCACTCGCTGGAGAGCTTCACGGCTTCGGTCGGTGGCGCCAGTGAGGGCGAGCAGAGCGACCGGGAGTAGAGGAGGTAGTCAGCACTAAAAATATGATTACCAGGGCCGGTGCCAAGGTAAGTCAACAGAAAGTTTAGATTAACGTAATATGCCCTGTTTCCTATTATCCAAATGCAAACTAATACAACACAATCCAAAAAAAAACAAGAAAAAGAAAAAAAAACAATCAAGTCTCCAACTCCTCTTGCTCGTGAACATGCGCCAGTAAACGAGATAACATGGTATCATAATAAACGTAGAAACAAGAACGGTTCAAAGATGTTTGATGATAATACTGATGAACAGCCCCTATCGGGACTGTTTGGCAGCTGCTCAGTGGCCACTCGGCTTGATCTGCCGGCACCAGTCGCGGCCGTGCTGGACTTGCCAGTTGCACAGACCGATCTCCATGGCCATGCCCAGCAGGCCAGCCACGCAGATGCCGCCGCTGTCACTGACGGATGTGGCGCCCAGACTAAACTCACGATCGGCTGCGGGCACCGTCTCCATGATCTCGGCAAAAGTGTTGACATAGACGGCGCCGCCCAGCAGACCTTCCCAAAAGACAACAGCAAAGACGACGTAGACGGACGGCAGGAAGGAGTCGAAATACAGGGCTTGGGCGGTCAGAATGGCCAGGTTGACGACCTGCAGGAGGGATGGCAGATACAGCCGGTGGATGCGGTAAAAGGGTGTCGAAGATCGGGAGATGAAGACGCCGAGCTGGTACAAAAAACCGTAAAAGGGGTAGAAGGAGCGGTACTCTGTAAACGGCGATGATTCGAGCGGGAAGAGCAGAGTGGGCGCGACGCCCTGGTTGATGGTGTACTCGGCAATGTAGACCAACAGAAGCGGCAGCATGTACGGAAAGAAGAGGGCACGGGCGCGGCGCAGGTTGGCCTTGAACGAGGCGGTGGATGGTGGGACAAGCGGACGAGCTGCAAGGACTGCCTCTTCATCATCGTCGACAACAGTAGAAACGGCAGCGTATGCGGTAGCTGGTGGGGCCGAGGCCGAGGCTGCGAATCGGTCGACATCGTCTTCGACATCGCCATCGTCGTCGAGTTCACTGTGAGCAGGCACTGGGGTATATCTCTGCTGCTCTTTGGGTAGGCCAGTCCCACCCACTGTCGCCCGCATCGGCCCCCTTGGCAAAAGTCCAAAGAACGTCGCTAGCATGACGATGGGCAGCACGGCCGATGCTAGGAGGCTCGCCCGCACAGAGAAACCCAGCCAGTCCGTCAGCAAGACATAGAGGCCAGCACCCACAAGTCCGGCAGCGCCTGTTCCACTGCCCCAGGCAGCCAGACTCAGTGGGCCATAGTAGTGCGTCAATCCCAAGAAACTCAGCTCGCCGCCGCCGCTGCTCAGACTCGCCAGCACGACACCCGTCAGCTTGACAGCGACACTGGCTGTCGCGGGCGTCGTCGCAACAAGCAGCATGCCCGCCGACGACAGGGCAACAAACACGGGGATACGTGCGGCATAAGGCACTCGGTGGATAAAGTAGGGCGCGACGAGTTTGGTCGCAAACGAGGGGAGCACGTCGGCGAGCAGGACGACGCCCTTGGGGAGCGTGCCGACCAAATCCTGGGCGGCTGACAGAATGATGACGTAAAGGACGTTGTTGATGAGGCCTACACCCACAGTCAGTATTCCGTACGCAAGTCAATCTGAATTTGAATCTGAGTCTGAAATTGAATTCAAGTCAATGGGGAACGTACCAAACAACCAGAACGACGCAAAAACGGACGTCCGGCCGGAGACGAGTGCTTTCAAGCGTGCGCGATAGAGCGCCCACGACGATGCGGGCGAGCCCGGCAGCGGCAGCAAAAGGCCCGAGGACGACGGAGATCGGGACATGCTGGTGTGGGCGATGGAGGTCAGGCTGTGAGTCCGGTGTGGGAATGGCAACAGATGTGCACGCGACAAAAGTCGTCAAGGGAGGCAGGAACGTCAGGAGGTCTGAGGCCGCAAGGAGGAGGCTCGAGATAAGGATACTGCCGGGCGGTGAGCACGCCAGAGTACGCCCTGCTCTTGCCCGTTTCAGGGCGCTGACGTAGAGGAAAACCAGATAAGAGGAAAGAGCGGCCAAGGGCAGGCGCAAGGCACTGCAGCTGATGATTGGCCAATTTTGGCAGGTGCTCTCAGGAACTGCAGCAACTTTAACCTCTGCGTCGCATACGCGTATTGTGCGTACGAACGTACGTCGTACTCGTATTGCGACTTGTTGTAAAGCCATCTTCAGCGACGTCGATCCCATAGAAGCTCTCTTCGCTTTATACCAGATAGGAAACCTAGATTCCTCTCAATAGAGACGGACAGTTGAGAAGACAAAAGTGAAGCCTGAAACTTTTTTTATCACGTCTCGTCCATGACATGTGATTCTCAACGCGAGGCAAATGAGCAAGCCGAATGGAAGCTTTGACCATGACAGACGAGGGCATCCTGCAAGCCACAAACGTAAGATGTGTTGGCTGTTGTCTCTTTCGATGTTTATACGCCTTTAAAACAGCCTCCCATATTAGTGAATACTCGCCGGTAGCTCTTTCTTTTTTCAACAATTTCGACACTTTCTGCCGCTCTTACCTTTCCAGAACAGGAAGCTTGTTCCTCTCCCCTCACTTGCTCCCCTGTTCCTTCCTGTCTGTCGAAAAAGTCGAGTCAAAAGACACGTGATTGTGCATCGACTTGACTTAAACGTCGTACTCTCTGTACTCTTGTACTTGTAGCTTTGTAGCTTTTGGTAGCGTTTTTTTAGCTTTTTAGCTTGTAGGGTCGTCTGAAGTGGAGAGAGCGAGCGAGCTTGGCAACGCAACTTCCAACAGCTCTTTCCTCCTTCCTCCTTCCTCCTCCTCTTCCTTCCTCCTCGTCTCTCTGCCTCCTTCCTCTTGTGGTCGCATTCAAACGTTCCCGCTCCTGCCCGCCTCCTTCCTGCGAGGCACCGGCATTTCTTTAAAGATGACAAGCTTCCCAACACCGCTTCTTCCTCCCTCAAAATGACAAAAGAACATCAAAAGAACAGCAAAAACAACGCCCGCCCGACCTAAGACAACCTAGAGCCCAACATCGCCAACTACCACCACCGCCACCTATGTTATTCTTATAAACCTATCGCTGTTCGACCAGCCCTCTCCTTCCCCTACAATGGGCCACCACAACCGCCACTTTGCTGGCGACCGATACGCCAATGCCGGCGTCTGGGGCCCGCCAACAAGCACAGCCAAGTAAGGGAATCCTGTCGTTGAGTTGAGTGCCGGGGATGTGTGTTGGGGATCTTTGTTGTGGAGAGTGCCGATGCCGGCCGGCATATGCGGCTGACATCCCAACCACTCCTCATCCTACACACCATTGCTGACCTCCCTTCTTCTTACTCAAAACAGCTTCTGCGAAGAAGACTACGCCGTCACCCTCTACATTGCCGAGTTCGTCAACACCCTGACCAATCTGGCGTACAGTAGGTTCTCCATCTCTGCTTATTTCCAGGTTCACATCTAACCACGGGTAGTCTACTTTGCCATCCGCTATCCGGGCCCCCGATCACCACCCACCGGCAGCAAAAAGGGCACTCCAGCACCGCAACCCTCATGGCGCCACCCGGACGTCTTTTCCATCGCCCTCTGGGTCCTCGGCATCCTGTCCTTCACCTTCCACGCCACCCTCAAGCACAGCACCCAGTACGGCGATGAACTCGCCATGCTAGTCCTCGCCGGCGCTCTTCTCCAGGGCAGCTGGGGTCCCCGCAGCCATCTCGCCGGCATCGTCTCGTGGTCGGCCGTCGCCGCCGCCTCGGCGCTCTACCTCAAGACGGGCGCCATTTTGCACCAGGTCTACGCTTTCCTTGCGATGATCTTTGTCGTGGGCCTACGCACTCTTTACCTGATTCTCGGTGACCGCCAAGGCAAAAAGGCCCGCCTGCCCTACACATCCTCCGTCTACCTAAAGCGCTATGCATGGTCGATCTTTACGTTGGCCTTTGCCTACTTTATCTGGCACGTTGATCTGGAGCGGTGCAGTGTGCTGCGGGAGTGGCGCGCGGCGGTTGGTCTGCCCTTTGCCTGGCTGCTGGAGCTGCACGGATGGTGGCATGTGCTGACGGCGCTGGGTGCCAGTCTGTACATTCGCCTTCTACGGGACCTTGATCCATGAGCCCCCGGTGGTGTAGAGTGAATATGGCTAGTCCGTTCAAAAAACGGTGTTGTGTGTTGCTTGCCTTTTGGTGTAGTTGAAAAGGGTCTTGCCAACTTGGCTACGGTCTCTTGATGTCATCCTCCTTGGCGGCGCTGTTCCTGGATAACTGTAATAATAATAATATCTATCGAAATAATACATATCGAAATATCACCTATAGAAAATCAAACTGAGGTCAACTCCGGACGAGTTAAAAGTTGATGAGAATGTTGTCGACTGACTTCCACAGACCCCAACCAGTTCCAAGAATACTGCGAAAATGAGTCTAGAAAACGGGAATAATGAGATCTTGGCAAAATGATAAACTGACAAAAATACAAGAGCAAAAAGAAATTGACAGGAGTGGGACTCGAACCCACGCACCTTTCGATACTGCAAGTCAACCAGATTTTGATATCTGGAAAGAATTTATGATTAATTCTTGAGTGCAGCGCCTTAACCGCTCGGCCATCCTGCCAGTCAGATGGTGCCGGTCGAGAATTCGTGGTCAATACTCGTATAGCGGCCGGTTGGCTACGTTGCCAGTTTGATATTAGGTAAGCACTCTAACCAACCCGCATTTTTACCTTCGTCATCTGTCAATCGCCGCCACCGAGGTTCAGCGATACACTTCCGACAACGGTCAATAAAACAAGAGCGACTACGACAGCTACACAACAATGCTCCCCACACGCTTCTCGGCATTGCGCCGCGGCGCCGCCCTCCTCCCAACCAAGTCGACTACTCCCCGCACATTCTTTGCTTTCCGCACCCCGGCAGCGACAATACCCCTCCGTGCCTTTTCCTCGGCATGGGACGATCAGCCTGCCCCTCCCCGCCTGCCGCCCGAGCAGCAGGCTGAGTTTGAGAAGCTCGTACGCAAAGCCCAAGAGTCAGCTGCTGCAGCGTCCCTCGCCGACGCTGTCGCTGCCGCCAATGCCAAAGCCGAAGCCGAGGCGGCCGCCGCCGCTGCTATCGATGCGGCAGCCGTCGCTTCAGTAGACTCTTCGACGCCGAAAGAGACACCCGCCTCGGCACTCAACGGCAACCCCATCGAAGGTGTCTGGCGCGGCGCGGCGCCCGAATTTGACGGCGACCGGAACCCCAAGACGGGCGAGGTCGGCGGGCCGAAGAACGAGCCGTTGCGGTGGGGTAGTGCCGGTGACTGGAGCTACAACGGACGCGTGACGGACTTTTAGTCGGAGGAGACCAAATAAAAACGACTGTACGATAGGAGCATGGAATGAACATGGCTTTTGGCATGTAATTGACTAATTTACATAAATGGTGATATTGTGCTTCCAAGCGAAAACAGAGTGTGTGGAGATGAAGCCTATGGGCAAACAGAACATCTCGCTTTTTGACCAGATCAACAGACAGATGGGAGACACCACCGAGTAGAGAGTAAAACATAAACAGAAAGTGGCAAGTGATATTAAGGCAGTGCACGCAAAGAGTACTAAGCAGGAAATAAAGACAACGCAGATCCGTTTCTCGTAACCCAACGAGAATACCCGCCATTTTTGAAAACACACAGACGCAAACGCACAACAATAATCGAACAAACAAATAAACAGCTCCAGCTCAGGGTGGAAAGCCTAGAACAGGAAAATCGAATCAGTATCGATACCGAGTAACTTCAGTCGGGCCAACATCTCCTAGTCGTCCATCCCAGCATCCGTCATTGTCGTATCGGGGTCCTGCTCGGCGGCAGTGTCGGTAGTGGCCTTATCACCGTCGACGGTACCATCAACAGGCTTGGCAGACTCCTCCTTGTCAACGGTGGCCGTATCTCCAACCTTAACGCCGTCGCTCTTAGGAGCTTCGACATCCTTCTTCTCGGCAGAGACATCGTTTTCGGCAGCGACGGTATCCTTGTTGCCATTGGCCTCAGCTGCAGCCGCAGTATCGGCACGCTCAGCCGAGCCAGGGCGGTTCTCCTTGTCGCCCTCGCCAGCCTCAGCCTTGTGCGACGCCGGAGGACGCCACCACTGGGCGTCGCCGTTGGGAGCAGTTGCGCCCGATTCACCCATACCCATCATTTCGCCAAAGCCAAAACCCATCTTGATGCCCTCGCTTTGAGTAGGGGCAATCTCCACCTCGCGCATAGCCTGCCGCATACGTTCACGCCGGGCCTTGCCGCGAAGGCGGCTCTGCGCACCCGCACCGTTGACAACCCACCGGATCTTCAAAATCTTGAAGCTCATGCCGTCGTGCATCTGGTGCTGTTCGTCATGAAGGTGGCCGCCCCACTCGCGGCTGCGGATGCCGAAACGAGTAGTGGCGCTGTACTTGACAAGAGTGGGAAGGACCAAGAGCGTAACATGAAGGTCGCGACCAGGAGGGATCGCCACGGGTCCCGTCCTGAGAGGCGCTTCCAACACTTCAGGTGGCGGCTGGCTGCGCGCGAGCTCGAGGGCCGCGGCCGCGGCAGCACGCTGTTTCCGGCTCATCGTTTCCTTTGATTGACCCGTGCCACCCGCCAGTGCGTCCGCCTGTTCGCTGAGACCTAGCATGCCCACATCCACATCATCGGGCCACTCGCCACGGATCCAACCGCCGTGGATGCACGCGGCCACAACGTCCGAGTCATCGGTGTAAATGTCCGTGCCCCAGAGTGCGCGGCGGTGCGTAATCTCTTCGCGGGCGGCCGGCTCCAAGAAGAGGCGGTTAACCTTGACCGTCAGAACGCTGTTGGCTTTGTCCCGGATCATGTCGATGGGCAAGGGGCGCGGCGTCGTCGAATATGGGTAGCGCGGCGGACGGCCGGTCAGCGGGTCGCACTTTCGTGCGGCTTTGAGCTTGGGCTCGTACAGGACATCGCCCAGGTAGTGCCGGGGTTGGTCGGCGACACTGTCCACAACAGCCTGCGACAGAACAATCTGTTTCGGCTTGATAACGGCGGGCGCGGCTTGGATAACGGGTTGCGGCGCGGGAACAAAAGTGCCGTTGGGCTGTTTTGTCGGCGACAACGCCTGCTGCGGATGTTGCGGTGGTGAGGCCTGCATGGGCTGCTGGAGAGCAGAACGGGGCACGGTCTGGGGGATCTGGGCAGTCGTGTAGTCGCGAGGAGGACCGGCGACGCTGGCAGGGAGAGGGATCGGGGTGGCGCCCTTGCCGTTCTTGAGAGCGGGCGAGGCGATCGACGGGGAGGAGGCTTGGTCGGGATGATGGTGGTGATGGTGCGCGTGGTGGTGGCTAGAGGAGACGCGAAAGTTAGTAATTGTACGTCAAGATCAATAAACACACAACTAGGAAGCAGAAAACAAACAGGAGGGGATTTGGCGCGTACTGGTGATGGTGATGGGTCGTCTTTGCGCGTTTCGTCTTGCCGCCAACCGGGGTGGCCCGGCCGTTTCCGTCGTCCTCGAGGCCAGGTGCTCCAGCAGCGGCAAGCTTAGCAGCGTCGTCCTTAACAGCCTTGCGGCGCTTGCCCTTGACGGGTTTGGCGGGCGGCTCAGCCGTCGAGTCGTGCGGTGTGCTGTCCGAGTCTTCACGGCGGAGAGGGACACCGCCTTGGCCCGTTTGGGGACCACCGTTGCCGCTGGAGAAGGGCAGGGTCGCGCCTGAGGTGATAGGGCTGCTCAGGCCCATGCCGACGCCGTTTCCAATGCCAACGTACATGCGGCCAAACTCGCTCTTAATGGAGGGCTCGCCTGCCGGGCCGTGGATCTGCGATTGGGCGCCCTGGACCGCCTGGGGCAGCGGCGACATACGACCTCCGCGACGGTTCATCTCCTGGATGGCCAGCAAGTTGCGGGGCGGGTGGTGTGCGGCTTCTTCGGCAGATCGCTGACGGAGAGGTGCAGTATCGTATCCAGGAGGCGGCGGACCATTGTTTCCACCAGCACCACCGCTATATGCAACCGATGGCGGTGGCGGCGCGTCGTCCATGGGGCGAGGCCGTGGCGGGACAGAGAAGCGAGGCGGACCTTGGTGCTGCTGTTGGGGCGGTGGAGGCTGTTGCTGGTGAGGAGGCGGCGGGCCTTGGGGTCCTCCTTGCGGACCTCCAAGAGGGTGGCCGGGGCCCATGTGGTTCCGATCAGGCGACTCGTATGGCGAAGGACCACCCGGCTGGTGGTGCGACGGGGGGAGGGATGTCGGCGGGTAGCGATCTTGGCCTGGCGGCGGAGGGCCGTGAGGAGGGTACTGTGATGGCGGAGGCGGCGGCGGCGGCGGCTGGTTGTGGCCTGGGCCAGCGGAGGGAGGAGGGTAGTCGTTTGGCCGACCGTGCTCGTACGGGCGTCCCTGCTGGTCGTATGGTGGGCGCCATGAAGCTGGAGCACCGCGCGGGTCGTGAACATCGCGAGGGTCGCCGCGAAGGTCTCGTGGGTCACGAGCATCGCGAGGATCGCGAATGTCGCGGGGGTCACGAGAAGGCTCGCGGCCATACATGGGAACACCAGGGCCGTAGGCGCTGGGTGGCCCTTGAGGTCCTGGGGGTCCTGAAGGCCCTTGAGGTGGAGGGCGGCCACCAGGATCCGAACCGCCAGTGTTAGCGCGGTCTCGCCGTTCGCGATCACGCATACGCATGTCCATATCACGAGCGCGTTGATCCCATGGCTCCCTGCTATCCCGGTCCCGGTCGTAGTCCCGATCCCAGTCTCTCTGGTCTCTCTCCGAATGGTATGGCATAGGATGTTGTGGTGGCTGGTGTTGCTGCGGGTGCTGCTGGTCTTCGTATCTGCCGTGCATGCGGCCACGCTGGTCAGGGCTGTATCCAGGCTGCGGTGGGCCACCGCGGTGCTCATCGCGACGACCGTACATGGAGTCTGGGTGTGGTGGCGGCGGACCTCCGTGTTGTTGTGGCTGCTGCTGTTCGCCAGGAGGAGGACCACGAGGATCGCGACCAGGATAGGCCTTGGGCTGGCTGTTCGGACGCGGTATACCTGCCGCCATACGGGCCTGCTGTTGCTGGTGGTCGTTTGGTGGAGGCGGGCCACGTTGTGGGTGAGGGTATGAGCCAGGCGTGCCGTACCGAGGCATTTCGGGCGTTGTCGCGTACATGCTGCCTTGCTGGGGCGATGCAGCGATTGGTCCTCTCGAGTCTCTCGGGTCACGTCCGTCTCTTGGGTCGCGCGCGTCGTACGGCCGCTGGTGATCGGGTGGTGTCTGTGGTCGGCGGTAGGGGCTGTAGTCGTTGGCGGCAGAATGCATTCTCGGCGAGGCGTGGATGCTAGGTGCATAAGCCGAGCCAGGACCGCTGCCAGGAGGTCCAGCCGAAGACGGCGGTTGCGGTGGCGGCGGGCCGTATTGTGAAGGACCCGAAGGCTCGCGCGCGTGGCCCATGGACGGACCGCCCAGCATCGACGATATCGACATGGAGCTGCCTGAGATTCCGGTGCGTGGAAGCGACGAGAGCGACGGCAATTCGCGTACCGATGGGAAGGCCGAATTTGACGATCCAACGCGTGGAGGAGGTAGAGTGTATGGTGCGTGGTGGCCGCCAGGTCCAGGTGGTGGCGGAGGACCGCCAGGGCCACCGTGTGCCGGCGGCGAGGCCGAGTGTGGAGGCATGGCGCGACTTAATGAAGGCGCGCTCGGGTTTCGAGAGTGGTTGGATGCGGAATGGGGAGGAGGGTTGTTGTTGCTGCCGCTGTTGTTGTTGTTGCTTGAAGAAGAATTGGCCGCGTCGGGGCCCGAAGGATGTGATGGATACGCCGAGCGCGACTGCGCGTAGTAGGAAGAGTCGGAGGGCCCTCGCCGATGTGCGCTGTGTTGTGGTTGATGATGTTGGGCGTGTTGTTGTTGATGAGACGGGTGCGAGGGATGAGAAGAATGCGGCGATTGATGATGTGAAGATGGATGCTGCGATGGATGCTGCTGTCCCTTGTGATCGCCATACGCGGCCGACGAGGCGGATGGAGAGCGCGAGTCCGACGGCGGCGGATATGCTGCGCGGCCGTATTGTGGTGACGGATCGTTGCGCGATGGGTAGGGGGGATGTTGTTGCTGTTGTGAGGATGAAGAAGATGTCGACAACGGTGGCGGTGGTGGCGCTGGGGGAGGTGGCTGTCGGGAATCCATGGCGCCGAACGTCGAAAATCGACCTTGATTTTTGGGACGAGACGAGGAACGGGAAACGAGGAACGAGGAACGAGCAACTGGGGACCTGACTGGCTCGCAAAACGTTTGGTCCGTTGGTAAACTGGAACTGACTGATTGTCCCTCGCTATTTTTGCTTAGCCCCGAAAAGAAAAAAATATTAGGGGCGATGATCTTAGGCGTTTGGGCGAAACAGCTCAGCTCCCTGGCGTTGGCGCTGTTCGAGTTGCGTTGGTGCCTTTTGGTATCGCTCGGCTTCTTGGTGCAAGCTTGGTTGGTTGTCTGTCTTGCCTTTTCGCTCGATGGCTGGTATTGTTTTTTTTTTTTCCCTCGTGCTTTTCTCTCTTGTTTTTTTTGTCTTTTCTCTTTTCTTGCTGCAACTCCGGTCGGCCAGAAGCGGTATGCGTCTCACATTTGCTCCTGTCGAATGAGCGCGCACTCCACTCTTAACCGCGTTTTTTCTTGGTAGTACGCAAGGGGAAAACGGGCGGCGAGCTTTCGATAAGGAGTTAAGGAGAAGGTAGTCGGAAGATAGTTGGAAGAGAAATAGTCGAGGAAGTTGGAGA
This sequence comes from Sporothrix euskadiensis, assembly GCA_019925375.1. Taxonomy (NCBI): domain Eukaryota; kingdom Fungi; phylum Ascomycota; class Sordariomycetes; order Ophiostomatales; family Ophiostomataceae; genus Sporothrix; species Sporothrix euskadiensis. Next base: position 115,406 of record JADHKQ010000011.1, on the reverse strand, counting down.
TCGAGAAAAAAGGGGGCGAGAAGAGCTGCGCACAACGAGTCTGTCGGTAAAACAAGGAAGGCGCAACCAGAGGATGTCGAGGATGAAGAAGTTCGCGAGGAAGGTGTCGATGCGAAAGGGAAGGAGAGGGTGAGATAAAAGAAAGGAAAGAAAGGAAAAGGGAAGGAGCAAGCGACTAGTGGAAAAGTCTGGAAAGCCAACCAGGCAATAGCGAACGAGGTAAGGCTCCAACAAGGGGAAAGAACGAAAGAAAGAATGGGGAAAGCGGGTAAGAGGCAGGCACTGTGCCAGATTCAGATCAAGGGCGAGAAGGGCCAGCCTCTTGCTTGTTGGCGTTGTTGGTGTCGCTGGCGTTCTTTTTGGAGAAACGTCCTCGGGTACCTTCTGTTGACAAGAGGGCGCGTTCGAAGGTTCGAAGGAAAAAAGATGGGGAAAGGTTCGAAAATTTTGGATGGAACACTGAGCAAAAAGAGCGGGTCTAAAGCTGCGTGGTTGTGTGGGAGCGTGTGAGCTGTGCGCGAGGTAATACTCCGTACAGAGGTACCTACAGAGGTAGTGCTGCGCCCAGCGGCCGACAGCGCTTGGTCGTGGCAAGAAAAGAACGGGGGAGCTAGCGACAACAGACAAGGGAACCAAGGAGGGGGAAGGCGCGAAGGAGCGTCATCAGGGCACCCCCAGAAAAGGCAGATAATGGCAAGAGCGACTGGACAGTATGGGCTAAACGGCGCAAGGCAGGCACGACCGTCGCAAGAGCTCAAAAACTCTGAAGGAGAAAGAGAAGAGGGACGCCTCGACGCTGCCGCGAGATAGATTGCTCGACCTGCGCAATCTAATTCAAGATGAATTTGAATCACGAAATGGGGCCACGGTAGATGATGATGGTAGGGGTGGCAGGCATAGGGAAAATAACACAAAAAAGGACCAAAAAAGTTCGGCAAGGGGCGAATGATGGGCGAGATGCTGCAGGGGCCCGAGAGTTTGGACGGCAAGGGAGCCGGGGAACGACTTTGGGGCGGGTTTGCGGGTTTGGGCGGGTTATGGGTTATGGCGGATTTTAGTTGGAACGGCAGAGGGTGGTCGATCTGCGGGGACAAGGCGTAACGGGAGCGAGGTGAGTAGGTCGACGACGACAACAACGACGTAAAAGTGAAGCCGATGTGGTGACAGAAATGCACAAGAAGAGAGAAGTATGTATGATGCACTCGATAGGAAAGAGCGAGGAGAACATGGGACGAATGGCGGGAAGGAGACGGAAAAAACTCAGATAGCACCTGCCGCACCTCGCTGACCGCCAAGACCGACGGAGCTAATAGATGAAGCAATCGACGAATCTGGAAAGTGTAGAGGGCAGAGAGAGGGCAGGCACTTGAGTGGTGGACGATAGGCGCTTGGGTGGCACTTGGTCTCCTTGGTGGCCCTCGGTGGCACTTGCCTTTGCGACAGCGGATGCAACGCACTATATTGTTCTTTTCTAATTTTAATAAGTTTAAAATCTAATAATTTACACACAAAGTCCTGACCTCCTTCCCTATTTCGACTATTTCGACTATTTTTGCATGAATCTAGGTGCATCGCGGTGAGGAGAAGAAGGGAAACGGATAGCCAAAAGAGGAGAAAAAGAGGGGAACAAAGCGACAGAGCAGCACCGATGTGGAGAAACGCCAGCCACCTGCAGGAAGATGCGCAGCACAGGCAGGAAGGAACACAGGGAAAGGCCCGGTCGTGCCTGTTGTCTCTGCTGTTTGCTGGACTCCCGTTTCTGCAATCTACAATGGCATATGCGCGACAAGCAAGGCAGGAGCGTCTCAAGCGAGCTTGCAGGCTGCATTCTGCATTCTGTAGAATGCACTCGCTGCAAAAGGTGTGCTACGATGAAGGCATACGGACGATGCAGATAAGTCGTGGCAGAGAAAAGAGGTCTTTGCACACTCTTTTGTCCCTGTCACGTGCTGAATGCAGAAAGTTGCGACGAACGGCACCTGTACGTCGTATGGTCGGTCGCGTGGAGGGCAGGAGCGGCGGCAACGGAAGGAGAGACCAGAGAGAGTTGAAAAGAGTGGGTCGGAGAAAAGGCAACTATGTTTAAGTGCTGGCATTTGGCATATCGGGTAATAGTAGGTGACGCTAGGGGAAGTTGTGCCTGTCTCTCACAAGTACAACAAGACCTGCGGGCGTAATGATTGGCCGGTAGAGTGTGCCTCAAATCGAGCATTCTCAAGGCACAGAAAGTGAAGAGTAATACGCGACACGTGTTGCGCCACTTGATATTGATATATGTACACAGAATTCTCTTAACCGGGTAGCACCCGACAGCCCTACCAATGCCACGAGGCTGTCAATATGACAAGGCTACACTAATGTAGGAGGTGCGAGATTTTGTTCACAAGGCTATACTTGCCAGCCTTATCAACTGCCAATTGAAATGACAGGATGAGATCTTGTCCTGGGATATTAAATGATTGTGCCAAGTATATGCGGTCTTCGCGTATGTGATGACTTTCAAGTCATGGTACCGTGAATATATATGAAGGGGAAATAGGCAAGAATTTTGAGCGTTCAAGAAATGAGATGAAGATGTCGCGGATGAACATGAGGTACCTCACAGTTGCTCTTGGAATGATGCTGGCCGAAACTCAAACAACGGTCTAGACTTCAAAATGAAATGGCCTGTTGATTTTACCTTACTCAATACATGGACACCGAAAGACTGCAAGAGAGAGATGTTGTGTGGTTTTGTATCTGGGCTGCGGTAATCCTTCAATAATCAGAATCGGAATGTACGTCTAAACGATCACTCTTCCGGATCAGACTCATGTAACGTATATCCGGATATCTGGAAAGTCGAAGAACTAGCTTGGGATCGTAACTGGGTGGCCCTTCTATCAAGCTCATCAGAATGTCCAGACTCATTAAAGATGTTCTGTTTTATGTTTTGAAGTCGGGGGCAGTACCTGGTATTTATTCTGGTCTGGTATCATCCTCCTTTCCTCTCCATCTGTCATGTCGCCTGTCACGGCATATCGGCAGTCACTCTTCTGTCGTACCGGGTCGTGCCTTTTGCTCAGTCGGCCTAGCACCAATCCAGTAAGCCGGATGGCGAATCGCTGCTTTGCTGAAGCCCCCTGGAAAGTTCGCAGCAGAAAAAAACCAAAACCACCAAATCCACCGGATAGATTTTGATGGCTGCCGGTTCGGACCCGATAGCGCATTCGCTGCCGGCCAAGGACAAAGCCCAACGGCCAAGACTGTACATATATTGGACATTGACAAAATGCTTCTTTTGTTCTGTGAGGGTGATTCTCCGTAAAGTGGTTTTTGTTGTTTTTAGCAGATTTTTTTTGTTCTTAAGAAAAGATACTAAATATTGATGTAGAGCGTATAAATAAATTGTCAAAAGAGAAAAAGAAAAGAAAAGAGAAAGGAGAAAATATAAGAAAACCAACTTTGAATTTCTAAATCGTTTTTGAAACTTTCAACAACATCATCTCAAATCTTTCTTCTGGCAACGCGGCTTGGATGGATCCGCTTCGGCGGACATTCCGTTTTGTCTGTTTGCCCACTGCAACGTACTCGGTGCCCTATCGACATTGATGTTTCTATTCCCTCTCAAAGCATCAAGGTGTTGTTTTGTCGCATCGCTTTCAACTCTCACAAAAAAGACGTCCACACTCAAATGCTGTTCACTCTTTCTTTGACCTTGAAGTGGACGGCATACGGGATATTGTGTTCCGTGGGCGATGTTTGTACGTCATCATAGGAGGCCATAGGATCCAGAGATCGTTGGGGTTGCCTCCGATTCAGGGGGTTTGTGACCACACCTTACGTCGAATAGGGCCTTGACCGGACCATGCCCGGCAATGACGGCACCGTTCTTCCCAGGCGCACGGGTGGCGGAAGCAGCGACGCGGCAGCGCTAGAGCGCTAGACGACGGGGGTGGAGGGCCCAAACAAGCAGCTCCCAACTTGTCTTTAAAATAAAGATTTTTTCCGTGTATTTTTTTCTTGTTCCCTCGCGTCGCTCGCAAACCCTGTTTTCTCTTTTCTTGATAGAAGACTGGAACTAGGGATTCCGGCGACTCTCTGTGTCGGGCCGCCTCACATTTTGAAAACCGCAGTATTTTCTTCTTCTTACTCTCCTTTTATCTGTTCTTTACTCCGTTTTTCGGTCCCGGTCTTTTGCTATTATTAGACACTTTCCCATTTTTTCTTCTTCTTTCTTTTTCTCTTCTTGGCTTCCGACTTTCACTTCAAACTTAACATTTAAGGTGTCTTGGCAGAACAATGTTTCAACGACGATCGCGACAGCCTTGCCACCAGCCTTGTTTACTTCGACACATGGACTTCACTGCATGACCGACGACATATCTATGGAAATGAGCACACGGTCGAACTGCGACTCTTGAACAACAACAAAACAACTCTCCCAACGAAACCCTCCTCTAACGCCCACCATGGTTATCGGCGGCGCCAAGATGACGCGGCAGCAGTCCGCCGTCGAAAAGGCACTGTACGACCAGACCGATCTCTTGCCGAAGAAAAAGCTCGTCGTCGTCTTCGGCACTCTGTCCCTCACGCTCTTGATTACCTTTATCGACCAAAACGGCATCAGCGTCACCCTCCCGACCATTGCTCGCGACCTCGATGCGCAAAACACCATCTCCTGGGCCGGCACGTCCTCCCTCATTGCCAACACCACCTTTCAGATGCTCTACGGCCGCCTATCCGATATCTTTGGCCGCAAGCGCGTTTTTTTAGGAGCGGTTGGCTGCTTGGCACTGGCGGATCTGCTGTGCGGCCTGTCCCAAAACGGACCCATGTTTTATGTGTTCCGCGGTGCGGCCGGTATTGGCGGCGGCGGCGTCACGAATCTCAGTATGATTATTGTATCGGACGTCGTCTCGCTCGAGCAGCGCGGCTTCTACCAGGGCATCATTGGTGCCTGTGTCGGTCTTGGCAATCTGGCGGGCCCGTTCTTGGCAGCCGGTCTCACGGCACGGACGACATGGCGGGCCTTCTTTTATTTGCTGGCACCTCTTGGTGTGGTTGTTGGCTGTGTGGCTGCGTACATGCTGCCCTCGAACCCGCCCAAGGGTGGCTTGCGGGAAAATGCGCGCAAGATTGACTACTGGGGCCTGTTGTCGGCCTCGGCGGCCGTGATCTTGGTACTGATCCCTATCAGTGGTGGCGGCTCGTACTTCCGCTGGGACTCGCCGATGGTGATTAGCATGCTGGTGATTGGGTCGCTGCTGTTTGTCTTTTTCATCGTCGTGGAGCTGCGGATTGCCCAGCTGCCGATGATGCCTAGTAAGTTCAAGGAGTGTGTAGCAGATAGGTCTGAATTGCCTCACTAACAAGCAATAGTGCAGATCTTCAAGAGCCATGTTATCACGGTGCTCATGATCCAGAGTTTCCTGCTGGGCGCTGCGTACCAGATCTCTCTCTACTATCTGCCTCTCTTCCTCCAAAACGCTCGCGGCTATACTATTATCGAGTCAGCTGCCTTTGTGGCCGCCATGGTCCTTGTGCAGTCCTCATGCTCGATCCTGTCCGGCCAGTATCTGTCGCGGGTGAAGCGCTACGGCGAAGTCATCTGGTGCGGCTTTGCCTGCTGGACTCTGTAAGCTTTTCCTCCTCTAGTGATATTTCCTTCCTCTAGCGATATTTCCCTCCTCTAGCGATATTTCCTTCCTCTAGCGATAATCTACCTACTACGTATACTAACAACTGCAAGTGGCGCCGGCTTGATGCTCTTGAACAGGCGTACGACGTCTGTCGCCGCTATTATCGTGCCGCTCATGCTCGTGGGTGCCGGCCTCGGCATGACTCTGCAGCCAACACTAGTCGCCCTCCAGGCCCACACAACAAAGGCCCGCCGTGCCGTCATCATCTCTGTCCGCAACTTTTTCCGTGCCACGGGCGGCGCGTGCGGTCTGGCTGTGGCAGCTGCCGTCCTCCAAGCGGCTCTGCGGTCCAATCTCCCTGCCAAATACTCGTATCTTGCCAACAACGCTTTCTACCTGCCCTCGAGCTTCTCCAGCACCGCCGAAAAAGAAGCCGTTCTCGATGCCTATATGGCCGCAAACCATGCCGTTTTTATCCTGCAGGTACCCCTGATCGGTATCTGCTTCTTGACGTGCATCTTTGTCAAGGACGAGGGTCTTGAGCCGACGGATGTACGCGAAGCCAAGAAGAAGGCTGCACTTGTGGGCAAGACCGAGGGTGAGGTCAGCAGCGGTGTCGTTGAGGCGCCCGTCGAGGCAAGAGACGGTGAGACAGACCTCGAGGCCAACGAAGTCGACTCGGAAGACGTACCGCAGTCGGGCGCAGATAGTGACCAGACTGCTGGTCATGGGGGTGCCGTCAACGAGAAGAAGAGTCTGCACGAGGTGCCGGAACAGCAACCAGTGCCCGTCAGTGAGAAGTCATAGTCTCCTGGTGAGAGCTTCTAGGCTTAGTTTGTTTATTTCCTCCTATTTCAAAAGTAACATGGCATATGAAGCGTACATAGACAGGAGCGCACCCATCTTGGAGCGTCGTAATATTTAATAGTATTAACTCATAAGGAAAGAGGAGGTACAGACAGAGGAGAGATAAGAAACGCAAAAAGCAGAACAAAGGTATGTGTACGTGAGACTACCACCAGTGGCAGCAGAGACTGCTCAAAGCTGCTTGAAGCTTGCCGTTCGAGCCTTGAGCCTTTGGCGCTCGCGTGCTTCACACTCAGAGCTGAATCCGGCCCCGCGAAAAGACCAGCGTCAGCCAGCCCAGAATCAAACACACACCACCAATCGGCGTCACAGGGCCCAGGAACTTGAACCGCTCGGGGTCCAGCACCAGCGCATAGATTGAGCCGCTGAACATGGTCATGCCCGCCACAAAGAAGGTCGAGGCCACCGGGTTGCCGCGGGCCGCCAGCATCGCCACCGAGTGTGCCAGCTGGTAATGCGCCGCCGTCGACCACGAGGCCAGCTTGGCCGGGTCGCTGACGCGGTTCTTGAGGCTGTGCGCGCCAAAGGCACCGAGAGCAACGGCAGCGGCGCCGTACAGGGCCCCGACGCGCCACATGAACATGCCGGCCATGGCGAGACGTTGACGTTGGCGTTGGGAGAGTTGGCGAGTGTGAGGAGCACGGCGGTCGTCTTCCGTGTGCACCGAGATAAGGAGGGGCGTTTCTTCGTCGCCGGTATGAACGACCACAGACATTGGGGGATGAGAGGGTGGTTGTACTTGATGGTAGTGTACGATGCTTGTGTATTGAGCTCAGGGTCAAAGTCAAGGTCAAAAGTCTTATCAAGCCTGATGTTCCGACAGCCGATCAGGCGAGGATCGGAGGGTTCGATCTTGACCCGCCTATTGCTGTCCACTTTTGGCGCTAAATGGGGAAGGGACGGTTTCGAAATGCCGCTCGCACGCTTTGCTGCATAACTTTGAGATATGTATTAAACGTGTATTGACAATCAAGACCGACATCGACGACGAGTCGACATTAACAGCAACAATGAAAGAAAATTTACGATTGCTAGTCACTGGGAGCTTTTAGATAGAGCTCCCTATTTCTTGTGGATAGGTAGTCGACAGACACGTCTACATGGGAAAGGACATCGTCGTACAATGCCATCCGCCATCAGGAACGATCACACAATTCATGCAAGTAATTTGTGTGGCCACGTCGACCACGACTTGCATAAATTAATTTTCTGATATCCGGGGCGATAAAATGCACGGCACTGATATTTACATTATATTTTGAGGAAAAGTTGAGACTGCATTCTAACGAAGAAGCATCGTGGCCTTTGGCCTTATCGTTGGCCTCATGTGCAGTTTTCCATCCTGGAATTTTCGATATTCGTCCTCGTTGTATTGGACATTAGAGGAAAGACTTTTAACATCGGGACAGTCTTTTAATGTTGGGAACTGCACTTTTGCTGCGCCGACCGAGGTTTGGCTATCACGAGTGCTTGATGCCCACCGTCTTCGTGATATAATGTGATATGAATATGCACAACAGGAATGGCGGTGCAAGGGGAAACAAACAAGATGCAATACGAATGTAGGATTACAAGAGAATGTGTTACTGGCAGTCGTGCCCGGGGCCTTTTCTTGTTCCTCGTCGACATCCGCCTCGCCCGATCGAGTACTGCTTTCATCTTTCTTCTTTCATCGGAAGAGGGTGTGGCGGTGAGTGGATAACCGTGTCTTCCAGTCCAGTCCCACGATTGTGAGGCGGTGGTGTCAGATACAGATACGTTGATGCTGCACTCGAAGAAGTTGTATGGCCGTCTTCTGCAACTTTTTCATATTCCTCGTTCTTCTGCATGTCCTTATGTATGCACGTCTTCTTTGCCCGTCTCACGAATGCAACGCCAGGGGGCTGCATTCTTTTTGCCGGGCACGTTCTACGACGTACTGACTAAACAAATTGAAAAGAAAAGCATTACGTCGTGGACAGGCTCATCAAACTCCAAAGAGACTCCATATTCTCCATCAAACTCGTAATTGTCGGCTCTGGGAACTAGGTGTGGTCTTCCCGGAGAGGAACCAATGGAAGCCAATCTAGAAAGGGAGCAAGCCGAGCATGGTCAGTGCGTCTCGGTGACAATACGAAGACGCGGAAGAAGCGAAGGTTGTGGTCGAGAGAGGTTGCAGTGAAATCAATAGGCGTGGTGGATGTTGTGGAGTGTTGGAGTGTTGGAAATGGAGGAAATACTCGTAATGCTCGAAATAAGTGCACAGTTTGGGCAGCGATCTTCAGGTGCGTACTTTGTAATCGGGCACCAAGCCCGCTAATTCTGGACTGCCGCTCCGGTCTAGAATAGTGTCAGTAGCTGTCAGTAGCAGTCAGCAGCTGTCAGTAGCGGCCACAGGCGGCGCGGGTTGGGCAGCGACAGGAGGCGAATGAGCGCTGACGTAGTGGTGTGAAGGCGCTGTTGGTGGTCTGGTTCACTCGGACTGGCCCTGTCGCTCGTGTTGTGGCCCCCCTTGGAAATGCAGTCGTAGGGGCGCGGAATGCACCCTGCGCTCGTTGCGTCGCCTGCTCCGCCCATTTATAGCGGTCGGGCATGCTGCGTGGCAGGCACTTTAGGTGACCAACCGTGCTGTAAGAAGAGGAAAAAGAAAAGAAACCGAACCAAAGAGTGAAGAAAGCAAAAGAAAAAAAAAAAAAAAAAAAAAAAAAAAAAAAGAATGGAAAGATGAAAAGAAGACAAAAAGAAACTCACAACGTCGCAAGCACCCGCAGAACGCCAGCCAGTAAAAAAACAGGAAGACTCGGATGAAGCGGAGAAGTCTGTGCACGCTTTCGCCCAGAACTCGCTGAAGTCGCCAAAGTCGCCAAAGTCACCCACCAAATGAACCGAAAACACCGAAAACACCCAAAATCGCCCAGCGTCGCCCTACTTTTCGTTGGCACACTTTAAGCCAACCATTTTACGGGGTCCACTTATTTCTCTCGTCGCTGCCGTTCCTGGAGTCTGTTCCTGGCGGACCTGGGCATCGCTGGGGTGGCACCTTGGCTCCTTCCTTTTTGTCGTCTTGCCGCCTCAAAATTGTTGATTGGCTGTAATTCATCGCGCACCTCCTGCAACGCCTATTCGCTCTTTCCCAAGGGAAGGAAGGTGGGCTCCTTCCAAAAGCCGCATTCACTGTCATATCGGGACCAACACTTTGAGGCAGAACGGCGTTTTGTTTGTACGGAGTAAAGGAGAGAGTAGAAGGTGTCGGCTGACGTTCATCACCCCTAAATTGGTGAGACTGGTTCAACGCTAGGAGACTCTAACAGAGCGGCCCGCCCGAGCCCAGTCGAGCCAGTGTATCCTGTATGTCTCCTTCAACGGTTGTTGACAAGTCTCAGTCGAAGACCCAGTGTCAACAGCCAGTCGCGACTTCCTCACGATGGGCCTTGTCAATAGTAGAAGGAAAGAACGATCAACATGAATAATGCATTGCACACAAGCTGGTGCATCGTTCCTTCTTTTTAGAGTAGAATGTGTTTGTTGATTTTACCCCTGATTCTTAACGCCCCAGAAATATCTTTCCCAATGAAGACTGCCATGAAATGCATCCCAACATCAACAAACATCGGCCATCGCAGAAACGCTCTTCCACCTCGACTTTCATGCGTCGTCCGCTCATCGACCCTAGCTAGCACCCTCTCGGCCTCTCACTTCATCACATCACATCAAGGATGCATCTCCCCCCACAGATGCTGCTTTCCAACACCACCAGCCAGCATTAGCGCTTGTCTTGGATTCGGCCAGCGCACTCGATGCGATCATCAGAGCTGGCTGTTGCCTGTCTGTTGGTTTGCCAGTTTTTGGTTTATTTAGTGTATTTGGCTGCTGTCCCGTATCATGAGTCCTGCGACGTCCTCCAGGACCACACCTGCAGGACAATACAACTTCGGCACGGGCTGAGAGCTCCAGAAAGAGACGCATTCTTCTTGAGCACAGTGCCGATCTTTATCCCCAAACAAACAGCTCCAAAACACCGCAAGACAAAAGACAGCCTGCCGGGAACGGGTCTCGGCGCCGCAACTTGTGACTGGATAAGGCCTGGGCCGTTTATTGTCTTGGGCAATCTTTGAAAGATAGCCTGGGTGTATCACAGCTCCACCGCCACAGTGTGCAAATCCAAAGTGCTTGCATGTACGACGTAAGCAGGCAAGCTTGCTCCTTCGACATACGGCACTGTGATCCGCCCATCTGCGCTCCTGCGCCAATAACAACAGCAAGTCCGAAAGTGCTTCCACAAGAATCCTTCGACCTGTGCCTCAGAGCCCCTGTACTTTGTACCTGCTCCAGAGCGTATCCTCGCACCTCCAGTCACTTCCCCTTTACTGGTGGCTTGTTGAAGAGAGCCTCCAAGACAAACACAACAGAACGCGATTCCTTCAACAGTCAGTAGTCGAAGCCGGTGATGACTGTTTTTGTGGTCATTCCTGGCATTTCCTGGCGTTTCTTGACAGCTTGACGCCATCTCGACATTGCATTGACACTAACACGCCCAAGCTTCTTAGTTCTATTAAAGATCAACTGCCCGGTACAACCGTGACGACACAAGCATCTGGAATGGGCTGTCTTTCGGTCAGATCTCGACACTTGCCACTGCGCGAGATTGCCTAGTGTGTACATCGAGTACATTATGTGAGATACTTTCTTGTCAACCGAGACGTGCCACCGATGCACAGTGTGTCTTTTTACACAGCACCCGTTGTGACCTCCTTCATTCAGCAGCAGAGGTATGGAGTATTGCATGACGAACTAACACAACCAAGGACAGGACGAACGAGAAAAAGAAAGCACAGCTTCCCTCAGCGGAGATGGCTTTTTGATATCGTCGAATGAGAACAGCGCAGCATCTACTTAAGCCGTTCTGTTCTAACTCTCTCCCTCCCTTCCTTCGGGCAACACCTGACGCAGAAAAGGCAAGGAACAGCGCATGCAGTTGCGTCTTGTCGCAACCTCCAAGCCTTCCAGCAGCACCGGGGCCAAACCTCAACAGACATCCAAGCATCCACACCCCCACACACAGCCCACACCCGACCTGATTGTGCCCTGTACTGGGCCTGGACGGGGGCCTTGGCTTGTAATATTGTGAACCCCCCTGCAACGCTCTAATCGGGATGCAAACCCACCCACCACCGGCTCAACTAGCGCTTCCTCCTTCGCATTGCTCACTCCGCTGTGCTGATGAGCAATGTTTTCTTCTTCCACAACGCAGGCGCACATCGTTTCGTCGTTTTGTTGCAAAACCGGGCCAGGCCACCACCGTCCACCGCCCATCGCTGCTGGGTTCCATCTCCAAGCATGGGCCAAAAAGTTAGAAAACACAGACTCACATGTTGTTACGATAGGTGAGAATGACCTTCGACTTGCATGCAGGACGGGCCAAGCCAGGCCAGGCCAGTCCAAAAGGTGACTGCCAGTCAAAGTCGTATTTACTTGTGTACTGTGAACAGACAGTATGCGGCTCAACGCTAGAGCCTATCTGTCCACCCTCTCCTGTTTGCACATCTTGTCTGGCCAGCCCTTCACAACTCATTGCGTGCCACGCAGTCACACACCTCTGTAGTTGGCTTCTCCTTCTCCGCTCGATTCACTTCTTGTCATATTTCTCTCTTCCGATGTTTCTTGGTCTTGTTTCCCTCCCCTTCTCTGCAATTTTGTCGTCTTATATTATTCCACTCTGTCTGTCCGTCCTTCTTCCCTCCCACCCACTCTCCCACTTTTGCACTCTTCTTCTTACGTCGTTCCCCTACCCCTGCACACACAAGCGCGTGGTCCTCATCTTCGTGTTGTCTAGCGTGCCTTTCCAGTACTCTCGAGCCTTGTCATGTCTGAATACATATATGGAGTCTGCCCCGTCTTTTCTTGAACAACACGACTGCATTACTGCATTCAACATAAACAGCCCTGCCCAAAAACAGCCTTCTCCGATCGATCTCTTTTTCTTCATTTAGACCTCCGTCTGCATTGTCTTTTTCGTTTCATTCTCTTCTCCTTTCGTTTCCATTTTTTCCCCTGGACTTTTCACAGCCACTCATTCAGCAACCTGCCTCATAACCTTCTCGCCTCGTTCATCTCCAACACACCAGCTTCACGCAAAACATCATCATCCCGGCTCGTCCTTAGTCGTTCCCTTGTCACCTACCGTTTCACACGATATGGCCAACCACACGAGCAATCGAAATTATGTCGGTCTTCCTATTGTAGTTCCGACAGCCACCCTACCAACCGTACGACATACAATCCTCTATCATACTCTTCTTACATCACCTTGTTTACTTGGCTAACAAAAGATAGAACTTCGGTCATGATGATGCCGTTCCACCGCTCAAGCGGTCCAAAACGTCTCAGCCTTCCCGTCGCATGCAGTCGCCCACTTCCGTCAACATGGCCCCGTCCCTGAGCTCGCCTTACTCTGCTGCCGCAGATATGGCCGCGCTACCAGAGGCTATGAACATGATCCCAAGACACTTCTCGCAGCCCCATATGCTGTCTTACGGCTCAAATGCAGACGGGACCCAGAGCCTGTCCGACATGGGCTTCGATGGTATCGGCATGGAACCGGGCCAGTTCCTGCGCACCAGGGGCATTTATGAAGAAGCAAGCCAGCTCCCCATGCCCAACAGCGACAACACGCAGTCCATCACGGCCCACTTCTTCCAGCCAGAGTTTCCCACAACAAGCCAGTCTACACTTTACTCTCACCCGTCTACCTGTGGGTCTCTTACCGAAGACACGACTTTTGACGCAGCCATGAGCGGACGCCAAAGCGATCGCTTCAGCGACAACATCTCTGCTCCCGTGCAGATGGTCCGTGCCGACTCCCAAGGCTCTTTCCTGGGTCCGCACGGCGCTGGCGCCGATTCGGGCCTTGCCACGGGCTACAGCAACAGCATGGGACCCGGCAGCTCTCTGGCCAAGGATTATTTTGTCAGTGATGACGTCCGCGGTATTGGCTCGAGATACCTGTCTGTGGGCTATAGTGGCCCTTCGCAGGCGTCACCGGGCGCGACCTATTCACCGGAAGCTACCACGACGATGGAAAGAACCGACACCATCAACACGTATTCTTCCTTCGGCCTTAATGCTTCCGACGAGAGCCCCTTTGCTTTCTCAAACAGCGCGGTCACGCAACACTTCTCTGCTGATATGGAGCGATCCATCTCCAGCACCAGTGCCAGGTCGAACAAGTCTCTAAGCATGCGTGCCAAGTCATCTCTGCGCCGCCATGTGGACAATGCCAACAAGAACCTGCTTCAGCCCAAGGTGTCTGCACCCACCAAGCCTGCCGTCAACATCGCCGTGCCGCAGACTTCGCGTCCGGCTGTCTCGGGCTCCGACAAGGAGAGTGCTGGTAGCACCAACGCCAAAATGGAGATTCCCAAGGCTAAGCGCGATCGGCCCAAGTCGAAGAAGCTATTCTGTGACCTTTGCGATCTGTGCCCGGAAGGGTTCAGAGGCGATCACGAGCTTCGGCGACACAAATCTTCAAAGCACGCCACGACTGTCAAGAAGTGGCGTTGCCGTGACCCGCGCATGGACGGTGTTGAGACTTCCATCACAGCCATCCGCCCGCTCGCCGATTGCAAGCACTGCAAGGACGGCAAGCCGTATGGTATATACTACAACGCGGCTGCTCACCTTCGTCGCACACACTTCAAACAGAAGCCGTCGCGCAAGGGCTCCAACGCTACTGCATCGGCCATAACCACGGAGAACAATGGAAACTACCCAGACGCAGATGGTGGCGGTGACTGGCCTCCGATGAACGAGTTGAAAAAGTGGATGGTTGAAATTACCATCACGGGAGGCCAGGTCACATCTGTGGCCGAAGCAGGCAACATGGAAGGAGAAGATGAAGACATTTCCAGTGAGACCCAGGATGTGCATGCAAATGAGGATGTCGTTGAAAATATGGACACCTCGGTCGGCACAGACATGGGCTACGTCTCCAACTACACCTTCTTCGGCATGGGCATAGGCCTGGCATTTGCCCAGGATGCTGCTGCTATCGCTGCGGCTATGACTGCTGGTGGAGATGCATCTGGTCTCAGAATGGCTCAATCGGCCGAGCTGCAGACTGAGATGCCGAGACTGGACAATCTCCAGCACCAGGCTGCCATGTACGCCCAGAGCGGTGGCCTCATCTCATCTGCGCACTTCCTCGAGCCGCAGTCGAACGCGGCTCACCTTTTCCGCGAGATGTCGAGTCTCGACTCGTCTGGTTTTGTTAGCAGCCCCTCGGGCACCACCATCTCCCAGGGAACTGCACACCCGTTCATCGCCGAGCAGCACCATCTCAACGCAGCCAGCTTTGGTTACTCCCAGCAGTACGCTGCCAACGACGTGCTCGAGTTTGACTATGTGCCGCTTGCTGGCTCGATTTAAGGTCGTTCTTCACACTTTTCTATTCTTTCCAACTGCCATTTCTCTAGTGGGTGGCGTTTCATTTCGCTTTTCATGATTGATCCGGTTTTTTGTTCCTTGATCACGCGTTCCATTCACAAAAACAAAAAACAGGCAAGCCCTACTCAAAAAAAGAAAAAAAAACCCTGGCATGTCACTTCATACTGGATTCTACAGACGACAATCGTCGAGTGTAATCCGCATCTTACACTCACCGGCCTGCGCTCCTGAGACGGAAACCTGGCTGGTGACGTTGGGATGATGAGTGTCCGTCAACAAGCTCGTTTCTCTTCTTCGGTGCTCTATTGACGAGCTTGGCACGATTGTTTAATACTTTTGTTTCTTGCTTTTCTTTCTTTTCCTTTTCTCTTTTTGTTGTCCGTTCTCTTTGCTCAGCATTTTATTTGTGTGTTTTTTTTCCTTTTGGATAATTTCTTTTCCAAACCCTCATATCAATCACTTCTGGTGTGCGGGTTACGTTTTCATTGCCCTGTTCTACCTGTCCAAGTATCCTGGAGTCTCCGGATGTACTATGAACGTGCGTCTGATGTTGATCTGGGTGACGGCTGGCGTTTTCACTTGTCACTTTTCTTTTTTTAACCTTCATACTTTTTTTCCCCTCATCTCACATTTTACACTCCAATATTTAAACTTCGGGAACACGTACACCTCGGCACGATATTTTGGTAGACAAAATATGCAGATGAGGTGGCGGTGTTGGGCAGTCTTGAGTCTTGTCTTGGGGTAACTAGGGATTTTTGCCACAAGAGGAAGCGAAGAGAAGCAAGACGGCAGCAGCAGCGAGTCCGGGAAAGAAGCGTTCCGGAAAGCGTTTGTTTCTAGCAAGTGGCCTCGATGAGGGCACCGGGGGAGACAGAAAGGTCTCTCTATTTCTTTATTTCCTTCGATCCAGTTACAAGTGGTGTTTGGCTGTTGCTTTTTGCTTTTGGGTTTGGCGAAGCGAAGAGTTTTCGGATTGGCTAGACCGACTCGGCGTCATGAGAGCAGTGGCTCTGGTCTGTTTTACTGTGTTGTTTTTGTTTTCTTGATTGGTTTTTGGTTTCTTGTTTATTTGGCTTTTACACGTGTAACGACTTATGGGATCTCACGATGGCGTATTATTTTATATATATTTATATATATAATTTTTTTTGGGCGTCTTCCATGTAACGGTCGCATATGAAGAAAGGGCTGTACAGATTGGCGTTCTCTACTGCTTGAACTTGGCTCGATAAATATATTAATCATTTTCTATACTCTTACTTTGAATCGATTTTGCGTTCTTTTTTATCATCTTTTTCTTTACTAGATAAAAATCTTCGTCGTAGTTAAAATGTTTCAGTTTCTTGAAGTATTGCTTGAAATGTTTATTTTATATCTAATAAACTCCAAAAATATTAAACCAACATTAAATTTATCTGATTTATACGGCAACTCTCTGATACTCCGAGAGCAAATGCCAAGGAAAGATGTAGTTTGTGAAATCCATACATACCAACAGAAAACAAAACCAGTGTTGTGGTGCCATTGTCTGTCTGTTTTGTACCTTCAAAGTCGACGGTAGTGACAACGTCAGTGTGGATAAGTGCCATTTTCGGCAAATCAATGGGCTAGCAAAAAAGTGGAGACGCTGTGCAGCGGTGGGCTCTGGGCATCGCGTGCTGCTGTCTTGCAGGCTTTTACCCCGGCTTTGTCCTGGCTGGGCCCCAACATACGGAGCTGCCCCTCAGTGACGAAAGAATGGAAGAAAAAAAAAAAAAAGGGCGCTCGAAAAAAGTCCACCCCACCATACGTCGTAGAAGACCAAAGAATGACGACCGAACGACCGATTAGTGGTCGAGACAGGCTAAAATGCTGCCCGTCAGCTGGCGGATAAAAAGTTTGTTCGGGGGGAAAGCACCACGGAGCAGCAAGTGTGTCAGTCGCGGGAAGGTGCTACCCGTGACTCACGGCAAGAAAGAAGAAAGAGCTTGCTTGTCGGTCCTTCTGTTTGGAAAATTTTAGCTGCAAGGTCGTGCCTGTTTCGGCGGGGCGCTCTTTCCTCTCAATGGTCAATTGAGTAATTCGGTGATGTTATTTTGCTCTTAAGAATTGTCTCCTCCCTTTTCCCCTTTCCCCTTTGATCTCTCTTTTTCCTACACACACTCAACACCACACAATTGAGCCATACTGCACATGATGGCTGCCCCAGCACCACCCGATCCGACAATTGACCTCCATTGGGGAGAGTTCCGTGGAGGTAAGCTTCTTTCTGTGCTCTTTTCTGTGTTCTTTTCTTGCTTTTGACCCATGCATAAATATTCTCATGACTCCGTTCTCGGCATTTTCTGAAAGTACACTGTCTCACACCTCACGTTCTTCTTTTCTTGTACAGCCATCCACGACATTTTCGCCGCCAATGCCAAGTCGTTCGCCGACCGGGAGTGCGTCGTCGAGACCAAGAGCTCCCAGGGCAAGGAGCGCTCCTTTACCTACCGCCAGATCAACGAGGCCGCCAACCGCCTCGCCCACCATCTCTTGGCCCATGGCTGCCAGATTGGCGATGTCGCCATGATTTATGCCTACCGCGGCGTTGATCTCGTTGTCGCCTACATGGGTGCCCTCAAGGCCGGCGCCACCGTCAGCGTCATCGACCCCCAGTACCCCGCTGAGCGCCAAAAGGTGCTGCTCGACATTGCTCGCCCGCGGTTCCTGGTCTGCATCGACAAGGCCAACCGCGAGTCCGGTCCTTTGTCGGCCCCCGTTCTCGAGTTTGTCCAGACCACACTCGACCTCAAGTCCTTTATCCCCGCCCTGCAGCTGTGCGACAACGGCGAGCTGCGCGGCGGTGTCCCTGCCAACGCAACCGACAGCAAGGACGCACTCGACCCAGAGACGTACAGCAGCGAAGACCCCGTCGGCGTCGACGTTGGCCCCGAGGCTGCACCCACGCTGTCCTACACGAGCGGCTCCGAGGGCCGTCCCAAGGGCGTGTTGGGCCGTCACTTCTCGCTCACACACTACTTCCCCTGGATGGCCAAGGAGTTTGGTCTGTCAGACCAGGACCGGTTCACCATGCTGTCGGGTATTGCTCACGATCCCATCCAGCGCGATATCTTTACTCCTCTGTTCCTGGGTGCCAAGATCATCATCCCGCCTGTTGAGGTCATTGCCTACGAGCTGCTCGCGGAGTGGATGAAGGAGAGTAAGGTGACTGTGACGCACTTGACGCCTGCCATGGGTCAGATCCTGGTTGGCGGTGCCACGGCCCGCATTGGCGCTCTGCGCAATGCCTTCTTCGTCGGTGACCAGCTGACCAAGAAGGACACCACCAAGCTGCGCAACCTTGCCAACGGCGCGAACATTATTAACCTTTACGGCTCGACCGAGTCCCAGCGTGCCGTCTCCTTCATCAAGATCCCCAGCAAGAACGAGGACCCCAACATCCTCGACAGCTTCCCCGACATCATTCCCGTTGGCCAGGGCATGCAGAACGTCCAGCTGCTCGTTGTCGACCGCGACGACCCCAAGCGTCTTTGCGATATCGGCGAGCAGGGCGAGCTCTTCCTGCGCGCTGGTGGTCTTGCCCGTGGCTACCTGGGTGATGACGAGAAGACCAAGGAGCTCAACCGCTCCAAGTTTGTGCCCAACTGGTTCGTCGACAACCCGGAGCCCCGCGATCGTCTGTACAAGACGGGCGATCTGGGTCGTCGCCGGCCCGATGGCAGCGTCGAGTGCACGGGTCGTATCGACTCGCAGGTCAAGATTCGCGGTTTCCGTATCGAGCTCGGCGAGATCGACGCCCACCTGTCGCAGCACCCTTACCTCCGCGAGAATGTCACGCTCGTCCGCCGCGACAAGAACGAGGAGCACACTCTGGTCACCTACTTTGTGCCTGAGACCAAGCGTTGGTTCCAGCACCTCGAGGAGCTCGAGGCCCAGGGTGCCACGCGCTCACGCACCTCGCGTGCCCAGCTTGACGCCCAGTCGCCCGACGAATCGATTGGCCAGATGCTGCTGCGTTTCCGCTCGCTGTCCGAGGACGCCAAGAAGTTCCTCAGTGGCCGTCTGCCCTCCTATGCCGTGCCCAGTCTCTTTATTCCTCTTGCCCGTATGCCTCTGAACCCCAACGGCAAGATCGACCGCGCCGCCCTGCCTTTCCCCGACGAGGCCGACCTCGCCTTCCTCGCCAAGCGCCGTGCTTCGTCTGTTGCCCCTAAGCTCACCGACACCCAGCAGCGCCTTGCCGCCATCTGGGCTTCCGTCATCCCCAACTGCTTCGCCCGCACGCTGCGGCCCGAGTCCAACTTCTTCGACGAGGGCGGCCACTCCATCCTTGCCCAGCAAATGTTCTTCCGCCTCACCAAGGAGTGGAAGGACATTGACGTGCCCATGCGCGCCATCTTCCAGCACCAGACCCTCGAGGCACTCGCTGCCGAAATCGACCGTGCCCAGGACCCCATCGGTCTGCGTCTCGACGCCGTGCCTCTAGAGAACGACGCCAACGCCGAGGACGAGGCCTACGCTGTCGACGCCCGCGAGCTGACCAGCCAACTGGCCCCGAACATCCCCGCTGCTCCGGCTACCACCGAGGGCGCACCCACTGTCCTGCTGACAGGTGCCACCGGTTTCCTCGGCTCGTATATTGTCCATGAGCTCATCGAGGGCCCCACCAAGTCCAACGTCATTGCCCTTGTTCGTGCCAAGGACACAACTGAGGGTCTGGCTCGTCTCGAGTCTGTCATGAAGGCCTACGGTCTGTGGTCGCCTGCCTGGCTGACTGCCTCGCCGACGCCCCGCATCCAGGTCGTTATTGGTGACTTCGCCAAGCCCCAGTTTGGCCTCACGGAGGACGTCTGGACCCAGCTTAGCAACACCGTCGACGCCGTCATCCACAACGGTGCCCAGGTCAACTGGATGCTGCCTTACTCGGTTCTGCGCGCCGCCAACGTCCTGAGCACACTTACCTGTATCCAGCTCTGTGCCTCGGGCAGCAAGGCCAAGCGCCTGGCCTTTGTCTCGTCCACCTCGGCCGTCGACAACGACCACTTCGTCCACAGCGCCGCCGGACCCAAGGGCACCCCCATCCTCGAGACGGACGATCTCTCCGGCAGCCGCAAGGGCCTTGCCACTGGCTACGGCCAGTCCAAGTGGGCTAGTGAGTACCTGTTGAGAGAGGCTGGCCGCCGCGGTCTGGTTGGTGCCATTATCCGCTCCGGCTACATTACTGGTGACCCTGCTACCGGTACCTCAGTCACCGACGATTTCCTTGTCCGTCTCTGGAAGGCTTGTCTCCAGGTCGGCGCCCGCCCCGACATCTCCAACACCCTCAACGCCGTCCCCGTCACTCAAGTCAACCGCATCGTCGTTTCGGCCGCCTTCCACCTGCCTGCCGCCTCCAACGGTGTTTCCCTGGCCGTTGCCCAGGTCACGGGTCATCCCCGCCCCACCCTTAACGACTGGATGTCGGCCATTGAGGTCTACGGCTACGCCGCGCCTCTCGTGCCCTACGCCGACTGGGCCGCCAAGGTCAAGGCCTATGTCGACGACGAGGCCAACGCCACCCCCGACCGCGAGCATGCTCTGCTGCCGCTCTTCCACATGGTCGTCAACGACCTGCCCGGCAACTCTTTGGCTCCCGAGCTGGACGACCGCCAGACCCAGGCCGCCCTCAAGCTCTACGACGCCAAGTCTCAGGCGTCCGACAACTCTGTGCCCATCTCCACCATGGGCTCGTACCTGGCCTACCTGGTGGCCGCCGGCTTCCTGCCGGCACCGCCTGCGGGTGCGGCCACACCGCTGCCGCAGCTGAGCGCGGCCGCTCTGGCCAACATCTCGGCGGGCCAGCTGGGTGGCCGGTCGGCTGCCAAGTAGGGGCGAGAAAAGAAAGTGTTGCTCTGGAAAATGTTGGAAAACAAAAGAGAAGAACAAAAGGGTGGAACAAAAGTAGATGTGCATTTACGGGTTTGACAAAAAATTTAGGGTTTTGCGATATTGGGATACAGTTGATTTACGTTTTACATTTTCTTTTATGCAATTGCATTACAACAAAATTGATAAAAATAAACCTACGACATGTGTTAAAAGGGAGGAACATGATTTAGTACGGATGGCTTTACTAAGCGAAACCACATTTTGAACCGCGCCGAACATGAGTGTTCAACATCCAAGATGGAATGGTAACCTTTTTCACAACGACGTACGAGGTAGTGGGGAGATGATGAAGGCGCCTGTAGTCATGTTCGGTAGGAAATCAACGTCATTACCAACGGAAGCTTGTTCAATTTGCTTTAGAAGTAACTGTGTCAACTTGTGAACACGGCAAGCCCATACGACCCTGAAAAAAATGTGAACATGGTTGCAAAATAGTGAACAGTGCCAGTTGAACGAAGAACTTTGACGGATCAAAAAAAAAATACAAGACCCGTTTAATCAAGAGTATCTGGTGCCAACATAGGCACGGTGAACGAGACACCATGTACACTGCTGTTCACGGCCTCTTAATGTTTGATATAAAGTAACATCTTGTTTCTAGCTTTTCATAACGTCTTGTTTTTAGATCATCACCACCAACAAAAAGCATCTCAACAACAGCTACAGCATCTCCAGCAACTACACCAACAGTCTGTTTAAGTTTCTGTTCGTCTTAGTCTTACTTCACAACCGTCGCCTTCGTCCACCTATTCAACAAACCCAACTTCTCACTCATCTCATCCACATTCAAGATGTGCGACCTTACCTACATCAAGGCCATCTACTCGTGCGGCCACACCGCCCGCGAGTTTGAGTACGAGTCCTGCACTTTGGCCAATGCTTTAAATGAGCTGTGTCCAGAGGAGGTCTGCATGTCTTCCTCCATCACCTCTCACTTTGATGAGCTCTGCGACCGCTGCAAGCGGGAGCAACGGGCTGCCGAGGCCGTTCAGGCCAAGGCTGAGGCCGATGCCCAGGCTGTTCGGCAGTAAGTGATGGGCGTAAATTCGAATCAACAAAGGTGAACGACGGGGCGACAACAACACGGATGAAAATAAACAAAAAAAGACGTAGTTTGTAATCAATAAGTTGCAGACCTTAGCTGGCACTGGATGCGTGGTGATTAAGGTGGAGATAAATGGCTTTGTCGCGGAACTGCTGAGCAGTAGAGTGGTCGGCAATGGGCCATCTAGTAAGTAGACTTTTCAATTGACTTTTTTTTTGGCTCTCAAAAACCTAAAATGATCATTAAGTAATACGTGATTCAAGACCAAAACTGTCGACGTAGGCGACGTGTTAAGAGTAGATGTGACAATCTGACACTACATGCCACAAATGTTGGCTTTTTTCATACTCATAAAGCGCATTGCAGATCGAACCTTCATGAAGTCCCTTGGAACATATCAAATAGATAGATGCTTCAAGTAAGCTGATGCCAGCTCCACATTCGTATCTTAGCATTCGCCGATTCGAAACTATAGCCACACAAAGAACCAGTCGGTGTATTGAAATTGTTCAATCGAACAATGAAACGCGTAAACAACGGTTGTTCAGACACAAAGGGCCTAGATAATTGATCAAGAAGTACAAAGGGACACTGTGAACAACGTTTTTTCCTTAAAAGAAGAAAAATAGCTGTTATATTTCGTGATTGTGCACGACCGTTTTGTTTGACCGACATAAACAAAACAGTTGTTTTAGTGAGGCAGTTCAACTTTTAAAATGATTGTTCATGGGAAATCATTTTGTTCACCGTGCCTTATCAGCCTGTTCGTAATCGTGTATAAATATCAGGTGTGTCCGTTTGCATTTTCAGATTGTTTTGCTTTCGGATCATCATCAACAACTCAAGCATTACTTTCACAGCACTCGCCTTCATCACCACAGGCCGCATTCTCTGCACTTCAAGTCTCTCCTCGAGCTCACAGTAACTCGGACACTTCACACTTTAATCTTTCGTTCTCTCAGCTACTCCAACACAAACAAACAACCGCCGTCATGTGCCACTTGACCACCACTTTCCACGTTTACGAGGAGTGCGGTCACAGCAGCAAAGAGGTGAAGAGAACCAAGATCTGTGTCGTTCCGGGGCTGTTGAACCCGAGAAAGACTTGTCCAAAGGAAAAATGCGAGGAGTCGGACCGGGAGATTTGGCACCACGGCTTATGCCTGGAGTGCGCTCCGTGGCGGCCGGCTCCGTATGTGCCAGAGGAGTGAGCGCTGTGTGCAATGAAACACATCTATTGTTCATGGCACGTAGGCAAGTAAGTAATGCATCGTTTGTAAAAGATTAGACAGCCGGCCTGTCTAATTGTTGGTGATCACCCTACAAGTAGTAAATATATTTGCGTTTTTTTTCTCTTTTAAAAACCTGGCCATTTCTTTTTATTATGTGAAAAGTATGCTCGTAATAATATTTGAAGCAAGATACACAGTTGGGATCTGTTCGAATCACAGTAGGCCTTACTGAGACTACTACTTTTTACTATTTCATTGTTAAATTAATTGATATCTATATCGTCGTAAGTTACTGACAAAGATGCGCCACTTTGCCTGAAGGTTTGGTTATATTTATGTGATTTAGCGATGACACGGCGTCTGTAGCTGTATACTTCTGCGTGCGTTTTAGGTGTGATAGTGAAAGTTGACTTATACATGGAGGCTCGCCGTGCACTGAACGAATAGAGAACTAAGCGTAGAAGACAAACGCTAGGAGTGAAGAACGTTCCTGCTCATTTCGAAACAAATGGAATTTCAAATTTGACCCGTTTTAATAAATTAGAGTTTTTGGGCATAAAAAACGAACAGAAAATGCACAAAGAAAGTGCTGCTTAAGTAAACAGGAAAGCAATTGTTATCGATTGTTGTTCATCTGGCTGACCGTAGATGTCCGCATGAACATGACAGAAGCCATTATCTCAACCTTTCTGTTTATTAACTTCATCGAAAACAACAGTATCGGTCTCTGTTCACCATTATTGTTGCTCAACGACTTTTACTTTTCATGAAGTCCTCCATGAAGAAAGCAGGTAGCATAAATGCAGACGAGATCTCTTGTTTCTTCTCGGTTCAGTTTTGGAAAACCACCATCAACAAGCACCAAAACAACCTCACCTCCAACCAGCACTTGCTATCCTCTACTTTGCTCACCGTCTCCTATTTCACACCCCCTTCAGCCCTGGAAGTAGCCTCTTTTGTCTAACGGTTCGAGCGCTTCTTGCCCTTCGAGCTTAAAAAATCGCACGTCCAGACCACAAACAGAATCACCCCAACACACCCACTGCCAACATGTGCCACCTTATCTTCATCACCTACATCTTTCGCTGTGGTTACGAGGAGTTTTCCCGGACGAATGAGATGTGCCGTGTTGCCACTCATACTTTGGTCCTGTGCAGTCCCCGGTTCTGCACCGAGGTGGAGACTGGGTATAACATTTCGGCTGTCTGCCAGGCCTGTCTGCGTCATATTCGTATACACGGTTAGTAGTCTTGCTCTCGTTATACAGCTCTTGCAACAATAAGGCGCTTACAAGGCCAATTAAAAAGACGTCCCCGGAGAGTAGGAGCAGCAATATAATATGTGAGTTCACGATCCAACTGCAGGTTCGGTTTTGGGCTGGAAGCCGTGCTTTTAGATGGTCATTATTTTTCTTTTCTTCTCTCGCTTTTTTCTCTGATTAAATATGAGGCTAGTTTCTTGGTTCTTGTTTTAAACTCAATAATTTGGTTGCCACAAAGCCGTAGCACATTATACATTAAGCGACTCAAATATGCTGCACGATAACTCTCAATAATTAAAGCGAGCATCAGATTCCATCCATGCTTAGAGTAAGATAGACCAGCTTGTGTTCCCAACTTGCAATGTTCCTTAGCTGTGCACAACTACCATTGTTGTAGGGGAACATACCGATAGCTCTTGTTTAGATGCAATCAAGTCACGGCACACCTTGTCTTTCACTGTCTGCCAACCAACAGAATAATAGGGCAAGTGAATATTTTAAAGCGGTCTAGTGGTGTCTAGATCAGTGCCACCGAAGGATGGATCCCGAAAATGAAGACTGTCTAAGAGACGTCCAGAAATTCGTGGTTGATCGGCTGGAAAATTCATACCTGGTGGCAAAGGACTGAGCCAGCGTTTAAGTTGTAGCGTAGATGTGCAATGCATGGAGGCTAGGGGCGAGCAATGGACCTTTAATTGACATTACTGCTTGATTTTACGACCGTGGGCTTCCACACTTAGTATTGCGGTCATGTGTTTAGTTCAGACATGAAATTAATCGTGTGTGTATATTCGTATCAATGATGAGATGTCCTTCCCACCATGGCATCGTCTGTATATTTTAGTAATATCGTTTAATTGACATTTTATCTAACAATGCTGTCCCGCAGCTCAGTGATGTGTCCTGTTGTGAAATTTTATTGAAGATCCCCCAACAACACTGCCATGCCACAGAAGTCGCACTTATCGTGAAGAATACGATGGAAGTAAGTAAAAGTTGTCCCGCTCATGTCTGGAGTGCAATGCACATTTTTGCGCGTTGCTAAATGGCAGCGGAACAGCTGTGACTTTGTTCTGGCAATACAGCCACACCCCTTGTACTCCGTGTACTCGTTGCTGACTCTGCACATCTTCAAGGAGGTGGTATGTGTTTCTTGGTATAGGCGAAAACTGGTTGTGGTGATAATAAGTAGTTAACTGATGGTAGAATCGACTTTGTTTTCCTGGATCGTGGATAGCCGTGGTCGCTTTACTTATAGTTTGAGAAAAGAAAAAAAAGGGAAAAAAAAGAAGAAAAAAACAAAGCAACAACTTCTTGTTCAGTCAATCTGTTAGTACGGGCTGTGAATAGTTTACAAAGGACACGTTGAGCTACTCGAACAATTCGGCGTGTTCACCTTTAACAAAGGGTGCTGTACATTTTGCATCAAAACGGCTGGCCGCTCTTCTCAGTAGACGCTCAACCCTGGAACAAACAAATGAGGTACGATATCTTATGTTCAGAGTCGTATTATCCTACCAGCAGAACCTGTAAGTACTCGCATTCTTGACGTACATTTCTAACAACCATCTCTCTGGATACAAATGCAGATGTTACCTTGACAGTTTCTTTGTCGTGTCTGGTCAAAGAGTGCCATCCTCCTTGTTTGCTGTCGTTCATACCGCAGATGTCAAAGGCCAAACTAAATTAGGAAGGATGCGGCTCGTACCGTCGGCTGCCGTGCCGCAAGCAATATTGGGAAGGCGCGGAAGTTTGCACCTTCCAGTATCAATGGTATCTCGGGAAGGGGTGACCGCCGGGAAGGTAGGAAAGTCACATGATCTGAAAAGAATTTGTTTTGCTTCTTCTTGCAACATTCAGAGTCTTCCTGTGAAGCAAATCGCAAGGGCCGACTGAGAACAGCCAATAACAGCCCTAAGGTTAACCAGTCTCGCCTTTTTTTGTAAGTCGAGTCAATATACACCAATCAGAGCTAATCCAGAACTATATTTCGACATGCAATTCTTTGCCACCATCACAAATGGCCAGAACACTTGGCCCTTGCCCTACAGTGCAATAAAAACCCCATGACTGTCAAATAGAACATCTAGAATAAATTATGCTTTCTAGTGTGTGTTTATAATGGGAGAATACAGGAACCATTACTTGCCACCCATGTGCATAAATAAGGACACGCGTAGCCAACACTGCAATAAAGCAATAATGAGGAACGGTAGCGAGTGCGTTATACCCACACGGGGTCACATCGCAACTATCTCTATGTTTTGCAAACAGAACATTAATTTTACTTGCATGTTATTTGAATTATTATGCCGCCGAAGTGAGCTTCTGTGAGGGTAAACAGGCAGACGTCGTCCCCTGCCAAGCAAAGAATAAGACGGCCGGGCCCCTTTTTTCTGATTGGTCGGTTTCTCCAAAATCACACAACGAGCGTCGTAGCATTGCTGATTTTCGGACTTTTGGATATCTGAATCCCGTTTTTGAATTTCAAATGATTTCAATTCAAACTCTTCCCTGTATTTTTTTTCTCGGTCACTCAAAACCAACGTCATGTTCGAACGCCGCGAAAACGACAAACCGCTGCACCTCGGCCTCACAGCCCACTGCGGTCTCTGTGGCATCGCTTTCAATGTTGGCGATGCCTGTACTGCCCTTCTTGGCGTTGACCGCGCCACGGTGTACCGTCGCCAGACCCCGCCGTTCTTGTACCCCAAGTATGCCTTCTTCCATGGCGAGGTGTCGGCTGGGAGGGACCCAGACCATGAAAAGAAGGAAGGAGAAGACGACGACGACTCGAAGCCGATGATGTGCCGCAACCCAGAATGTACAAAAGCGACCGCAACTCTCGAAGCATGCACAGTGCATGTCGACTGCCACGCCGTCTTCCGGAAGCATTGTGTCGGTGGGAGGGGCGATGCCGTAAGCAAAGAGAGCAAAGAGAGCCTCAACCGTCTTTGGATAGCGGCAGCATGGCGACGTCCATGGCGACAGGCGGCCTGGCTGTGGCTGGACACGCCGGGTGAAGCTGACAACCGGATATCGTTGGAACGCATGTCAGAATCCATTGTCAACGACGGAGGTGATGGCCCTGACAAGAAAACGGATGATGACTACAACAACGACGAGAAGCATGATAGCCTCACAGGCATTCTTAACCGCCTGCTGAAGCTGCCACCTGAGCTGGTCAAGATGATCCGGGAAGAGTCGGCCGAGAGTCTCGTCTGGCGGTATGCTGCCGTACTTGATCGATGCCAGCCCCTAGCAGAGGGAAATGGCCAACTCCGTTCCATGCCGCTGACCGACATTGCTGCATGGGAGCGGGGTAGTACTGCCACATTGTTGTCGGAATCCGCGGCCGAGAACCCAATCCTGTTTCTTACCATTGATTCTCGTGGCCTGCAGTCCATTGAGAGACTGGCAGCCCGGCCACCAGCCACACACGAGCGCCACTCCAACAAAGAGGCTTATGTCATCGTGCATCAAGACGAGGTGCAAGGCGTCATGATACACTTCAAGGTAAGCCATTGTTCTCTTTATACATGATGATCCTAGTCGCTGACTGTTTAGTATGGCATGGCTCGCTTGGAGCTGCCAAGGGAGATGAAGGGCCTTCACGTCTGGGACACACCCACGCCGCCCGACCTAAAGGCGGACTGCCGCATGTTGTTTCAGCAGATCCTGCCTCGATCTCGGTTTGAGACTGTCCCGCTAGACCGTTGCGATGGCATCACCTTGATGTTTGAGCATGGGAAGGTGGCGGCTGTCCATATGCATACACCCACGACGCCGGCAGCACGCATAGCGTTCTTGTGCCTCGACCCTCTCGACATCGTCTGGGCCTATCTGCCCGTCAACCGTGCCGCCGGCGATCGGGTCTTGGCCTACGGTGCCCGTCAGACAATCAAGGATGTCCAGCTGGCCGAAGAGGAAGAAGAAGAGATGAACACGCACAAGGCCGAACAGCGGGCCAAGAAGATTGCCAAGGGAGAGCATGGCGAAGAGAAAGAGGAGATGGAAGGCAAGGATCATTGGGACAACCAGTACCGCAACTTCAATGTCGATTTCTTGTTCCGGCTCAAGCTGGCCGGCGACGTCTCGGTCGGTCCTATGTTGCTGGGTCCAAGAAAGGAGACTGTGCTGGCCAGGGCGGCACCCATCTCGCTCGTCTTCAGTGGCAACGAGTCGTACATCATGAACGTCGCCGGCGCCTACAGCGAGCTGCCGGCACTGAGTCCTCCACCGAGCCCTCCACCTACACTCGACCCGCCTTTTGGCGACCTCCCACCTCGCGAAATCACAACAGCCAACGACTACGCATACTTTTTGTCGACAGCACCTTTGGACAAATCCATTCGACGGCTCACAGTCTTTTCTGACCCCCTTCGCAGCTTTGATCGTGGTATTCTTATCGAGTATGAGGACGGCGGCCAACGTGCACTGGGCCAGTGCCGTGTTGGTGTAGACGACGAGACTGAGTTTGAGAATCCCAGGTGTCTGTGTGTTAGCAGGGACGGGTACACATACAAAGTGCCCAGACCAGCTGCTCGAGAGCCCGGCACACAAAACTGGCACATCTTTTATGCACAGTGCAGCGACGACATCAGCGATGGACACGAGCACTTCCACGACGACGAGAATGGTATTTGGGAGTGTATTCCTGTGGGTGAGCCTGGATGCGGTCGGCTGGAGCTTTGGTTTTCTTCCAAGTCGGGACGGCCTTCTGTCATCGAAGACGACGAAGAGCACAAGGCGTGGCGCAAGACACGTCTGGATGCCAGCTTCACGAATCACTTCAAGGGGTAGATGCTCATATCCTGATATGAACGATAATGATACATGATACATGATTGATATTATAGTTTCGAGTCCCTACAGATTGGCGGACTGTTCGTAAAATTGCGTATCAAACATGGCCATGTCGTCGTCAAGCTTACTGGCTGACATGAACTCGTACCAACAAGACTCCCATGATGCGTCCTCCGATGCACTGTTCGTGGTCTCCGCCAGGGCTTCACCCGACAGGTCTGGTGAGCCTGCTGCCATAGACATAGTAGAGTCTCTGTCCTCCACATTATGTCTGACATATTCTGCTCCAATAGCAGCCTCCACAGTCTGTCTTGCATGTTTCATCAATTTGCTCAAAGGTCCAGACAATCTGCCACCGCGATGCTTCCCAATGAGAGAGGCATGGTGGGCATAGGCTGCCTCCATGGTTGGCCACACTTCCCTCAAAAGTTGTGCATCTGGGTAGGCCAATTTTCCACATGCATAGCACTCTGCCAGTGCCAAGGCCAGAATGTTCCACCGGACAGTAACGTACCATCTAAACGCTGTTCCACGTTCGTCGGTGTGAATCAAGACGGTCTTTTCCAGGCCTTGGGACGCGGCACGCAGAAATCCAGGCCGGCATTGCTTAGTTTTGTCGGACTTGTACATGTAAACGGCCGCTCTTGCACCTGCGGTAAAACACTGCGCACTGTGGAACACTAGCCAGGCAAATGGGGACTGTGATGGATCGATGCCAAATGTGCGTGTCATAATATCGATTGTGAACTCGTCGCAGAGGACTTTGGCATGTTGCCGTATGTTTTCGTGTTCGTTCCCGTCTGTACCATTGTCTCCGTCCAGGTCTCCGTCCAGGCGAATTGCGAAATTAGCGGCTGGTGATGGAACAAATTGCATTGTGCGACCAAAAGCCTGGATGCGGTACTTGATCAGGGCGTAGGTGGCGTCGGTGAGACCGGGACGATCGAGTGGAGTGTCGACTGTCGAGGGTCCGTAGTCGGCATCGTTAATGTGTCGTGGCATTTGGTCAGCGGCAAGGCAGGCTTCGTTGGTAGGAATCAAGGGCTGTGATGTCATGTTGAAGGCCAACTGCACATCCATCAGACAGATTGTGAACCATAGATGTTGCCGCATTTGTCTGAAGAAGAATGTCTCATTCTTTCGCGGGAGGTTGATACCGAGTCCCTTTGCAATCCGGACAGCAATGGCAAATAGTGTCCACACTGCTCGGCTCGGCTCTTCGACTTGCCTTCCAGCCAAGTAGATTACGAACGCTTGCAACACTGTCATGTCGCGGGTTGTAAGCAATCCAGCTTTTTCGAGTGCAGCCTCGCAGGCTTGACGTGTGTCGGCCAGAAGGCCTGCTCTGTTTAGGCCCAGAAGAGTCTGACACTGATCGTCTTGCATGCTGTTAGCGGCGAGATACAAAACGGCAGTGTCGAGTGCTGTGACCGATAGATGACCCTCTGCCGGGTATCCGAGGTATGGTCCGCCTTCCATCAAGTGCTGTTCCAGTGTTGGTCGGTGCAGGATCTTGAAGATGCGATCAGCCTGGCAGAGGTAGATTGTGCACAGTGCCGCAACAAGAGTTCGATCGTGCAGTATATGCATGGGATCTACCTTGGACGTTCCGAGACTTGAGAACCCAAGAAGGGAGGTCATATCGCGGGGCTGGTCGGATCTGTTCCATACTTCGGCATGCGTCTGTGCCGTGTCGTCTTCTGCATCTTCGGGTGTCGACTCGATGAAATTTCGTAGCCCATCGACTTCCCACCGGAGATTTGTCCAGAAGTGCTCGGGATGCTGCATCGCGTTGGGTCGAAGCGGCTGTTCTGGGGTCGATGAGCCACACGTTACTGCGTTTGAGGCCGTCTCTGTTGAGTTGGTCGTCTTGTCGGGTGCCGGCAAGATCGGTATCGGACTCCCTCGCGTGACAAGGTCCCCAAGCCGCCTCAAACGCTGCCTGATCTCGCTGTGGCGGGAGTTTGCAGTCGTTTTTGCTGTTGCACCAACGGGAGCATGTCGACCTCGCGCCAGTCGCCGCCGGAAGATGGGTTCACACGTGATCTTGGCTGCCACACACGCAGAGCATGGTTGCTGCTTATCGCACTTGATCTTGCGATCGCGGCATTCCTGGCAGTTGAGCTGCGGTGGTGGTGTGTCTTTCGACTTGGAAATGGTCGAACTGGACGGTGCTGATGACGATTCGCGCGAGTCGGTCGATGAGTTGGAGATTACGACAGGCTGATCAATCGACCCTATAGTCGGTGGGTCGCTGGTTTCCATGTTGGCATGATGATGCATATTGTGCTGTGGGTTGAGGCTCGTCTGTTTGTGTGTTTGTTTTCACTTTCCGCACGTGTTATGACTGTGGCAGGTTGTGGAGGAAGGAACGAGTGTTGTCTTAATCAGATAGAACAATGACTCCCGAGGGGCCGGCACGTGACCCACTTTACTGTGCAAGACGACAACCACCACCTACTTTCTGATTTTCATGATATACTTTCATTCGTCATCAAAGTTACCTAAATAGCAGCGATATTTGCTGCTTATGGCTTGAGGGTGCTTTAAGCATTTCGTCTTGCATCCTTCCTAACGTAATAGGTGTTTGGTACTCATAGTCGATACTCGCCAGACCTTGCACAAACTGCTCCAGATAACTATCTATGCGGGCCGTGGCAGCACTTGATAGCGCAAACGTCACATCTCGCTCAAGTAGACTGGCAGCAGTCTTGCGTGCTATGGCAGGAGAGACTACTTTCACTTACTATGGGCGTGCCGTCAGCTTCAAGAGCTTCCTACGGAAACTGGTGGACAACCTGTCACTGTCTGTCTCGACCGCACACACACTACACTCTAGGACTATGGGACACACAAGTAAAATTTGACGCTGGTATTTGAGAGACTCTTGCTCGCTGTAGCTCGTCTGTCGGCGACATTGATGTGCATCGACACATGTGGAGCCAGCTCTACAGGGTTGAATCGCTCCTTGGAGAGATGGAGAATATAATTTGGACACGGTATATTTGTTTCAAGACTACACATGTGACATACAATAACATTTGAATATCAGGGATCGCAGTTTTGTTCTCCATGCTCCATTTCCGTTACTGTTACTTCCATGGCCCGATAAAGAACTGTCCTTTGCTTTAAGATGTGTTATATCATTCCCCATCTTATTATCTTCCCTCCTAAAGTATTGTATTCTGGGATCTGATCTGGCGGCCTGAACTTCAGTCATGTCCCCATGTTAAATAAGGATGGTCTCGCCAGAACGTAGGCAAAGTGGCCATCAAGTCTTAAAATCAGGCAGGAGAATCATGAATCGAAATCAGCGACGTTGATTGGATGCCCGGATTTTGAGAATGCAATTTACCCACTTTTATCGTGTAAGACGACGTCGCCAGGGAACGTCTTCTCCCAGACTGTCTGCGCTACGTCTATTGAATTTAAACAGAGACAACGGAAGAACAGAACGATCGGTAGATCTGTACCTCACTTTAACCAATTCATTAACCCCTCAATTCATCACCTTCCATCACCCCAACATTTCTCGACATGCCTCTTAACATTCTGATTGTTGGCTGCAGTATTGCTGGCCCTGCGCTGGCCAGCTTCCTCCAGTTGGCGCCTTTCCCTCCTGGCCAACGCCCGCACATCACGGTCCTCGAACGTGCTCCGGCTGTGCGCAACCAAGGCCAAAATGTCGACATTCGTGGTGTTGGTGTCGCCCTCCTTCAGAAATTGGGTATCGAACAGACCGTCAAAGAATCTACGACGGGAGAAGCTGGTGTACAGTGGGTCACCTCAGAGGGCAAAGTCTGGGCCGAGTTTGGAAGCGCGAATGATGGCCAGACTGGACGGCACAACCCGACGAGCGACATTGAAATTCTGCGGGGACGGATGGCCCAGATTCTTTGGCGGCGAAGCCAGACCATCACAGACGAGAATGCTGTGGAGTACATCTTCGGCGACCACTTGGACGGCATCGAGCAAAATCACACGGCCAATACTGTTACGGTGCACTTTGCCAAGAGCGGCAAGAAACGAACGTTTGACCTTGTCGTTGGGGCAGATGGCCTCCAAAGCACAACACGAAGCATGACTTGGGGCAGCGAGCACGAGGCCCAGTGTGTGCATCCACTCAACATGTACGCTGCCTTCTTCAGTATGCCGCGGGACGAGGCCGCTGGCGACTCCGAGTATCGTCGCTGCTTCCACACTCATGGCCGGCGTCTGTTAACAATCCGGCCTGACCAACAGAACGGTCGGTCTACTTCGCTTCTGACTGTCATCAATGACAAGGATACCAGACTCAGAGAGGTTGCAACGGGCCATGGCAAGACTGTGGTGACTACCCAGAAAGCGCTTGTCCAAGAATACTTTGCCGACGCTGGATGGCAAGCATCTCGCCTCATGAAAGAGATGGTGGCCACGGACGATTTTTACTATTCCATGGTCGCCCAAGTCAAAATGTCTGAATGGCACCGCGGCCGTGTTGTCTTGCTTGGTGATGCCGCCCACTGTGCTTCACATCTATCTGGAATGGGTACCACTCTGGCCCTTCTCGGCGCATACAGTCTCGCTAGTGCTTTGGCGAAACACTTTGACGACACCGAGACTGCCTTGTCTACCTATGAGACTGAGATGCGGCCGCACGTCGACAAGGCACAGAAGCTGATGCCTGGCATGCTACGGCTTCTGTCGCCCGAGACGGCCTGGGGCGTTTGGCTGGTGGATACTACAATTCGTTTTCTTGTTTGGTCACGCGTGTTTATGCTGCTCTTGTACTTTAAGGGCGCAGACACAGAGCCGGGTGCACTGCTAGAGGATGGCTTTGCTAAACCTTCCGAGTACAGAGAGTAGAGCGTATGTTGCTATACCTTTCATTGTTTTTAATAAAGCGAGAAAGGCAAGTACAGTATTTATAGGATTACATAATGTTTAGTCAAAGGGAGTATACGAACAACTCCAGGTCTGCAAATGCTGTGGGTGTATTGGTCCCAAGCTGTGTAGCTGGGCGTCGTCATAGAAGCTGTGCTCAAACTAGTGAGATCAATGTAATGATAGAAGCACGTGGGTTTCTCTAATTTTGAGCTGTTGGATCTATTATTTTCCAGATCTCCAAATGCACAAGTTTGATGTTGTTTACTAAGAATATCTCACATAAGACGTCTCGCCGCTTTTACCATAACGGATCTATTACACTCTTTGCTTGGGACACAGGCACCAGCCTATCAGCTTCGCCGTGGAAGACCAGCAAAGAAGGAATTTGGTCCGACCTCGCTAGGATGGTCCATGCTGCCTTGTATGACCTCCAAAACAATATTCGAATCTTGCCCCGTTCTTGTCGTGGCTGCATTATTTGTGACGTGTACCACGACGTCATCGTCGGTGCCGTGTCTATGTTCGCTCAAAAAGTTGGGGAGAAACGGACGACGTCGAGCAATCATCTGTGCTAGGGCTGCAAATTCTAGCAAAGGATGAAGCGTAGCGAAAACACGGTGTCTCTCTTATTGACAATACTTGTGTCTGCGAAGGATTTTGAGCAGTTTCGAGGGGCGTCAAGAGAAGCTGGACTATGTTCAACGAGACGATCGACTTTTTCGAGAGAATTGTCGAGTTTGTAACGCTGGGAATTGATCTGCGTATCCTCTCGGGCCTGAATAAAAAAAAAGGCGAGGACGCGAGGATGCGAGGACAAATACACGCATATGTTTCTTGATAGCTAGAATAAGATTTTTGGCCTTTTTAATATCAAGGTAAGGGGTAAATACGAACTTGAAAGCGTTGCCTTTGCCAAAAAAAGACCCCCTAATCCTATGAAACACATGTTTGGTGACCTCTTCAAACAAGTCCATCTTCTCCCCTACCCTGTTCGATCAATACGTCGTACTGCATTCACGGTTGCAGGTCGGTCCCAGCCACTGCCCTTTCCACAGTGGTGAACAAGTCGAGTAATTAGTCCGTAAAGTGCAGAAGGCCAACCTCCAGATTTTGGCTTTGTGGGTCGGCGTGCTTGAGGTCAGTCACTGGACTGGTCACAACCACGCGACTTACGGAGTAGTCTGATGGCGGAGACAGGGTATTCTTTTGATATCCAGTCACTCCCGGCCATGAACCTCGCAATATCGATTTATGCCAAGCTGTGAAATAAGAGGAACCGAATGTCTCCACTCGCCTCGCCTTTCCACCCCTGGCAGGTAATCCGGGGTTTAACTCTCTCGTTTCCGGCCATAGAAGGGGAGGGGGTTGGGACGTTGGAAAACAGCCCCGTGGGCCCATGTGGTTCCTTTTCTTTTACTTTTCTTTTAGGTGCTGAGGCGTCGACCACCCTACAAGAAAAGGGAACATCTCTGAGCGGGCCTTCTTTGACAACATCGAGCCTGCGTTCTTCCTCCGAGCTCTGCTTACGATCATTCTCTCGCTGGGAACTGCGCTAGAGCTATGCCGACGGGAGATCGTCCAGTGGGGCGGCTTGATGACTGTGACATTAGCCCCGGCCCTTTTCCCAGACAAGCAAGCATGTGCAAAGAATATTGAATTATAAAGGTAAACAAGGACAGGTACGACGTACAGCGACTTCTTTCGAGGCTGCGCCATTTTTAATTATCGATCCCTGAGAAAATAATATATCCTGTCAAAAGGGCCAACCGTGACGGAAAGCACAATACTTTCCAAGGTTGAGTCTGTTTCCTCATTTTGTTCAGGAAATGCAACAATTTTTGTCACATCTGCTGGGGGTTGGTTACAGGGATAGGGGACAAGGGCACCGTGCATCGAAAGACAGGGAATGACCCCCATACGTGGCTTATATTCGAGTAAACATGACATGCTGGCAGGCAGGCATATCCTTGTCCTGGCAGTGGCCAGTCTGGCCGTCCAGCGCTCATTCGTCTCCCTCTCGCGCAGCAGAGCTGTCCTGTTCATTTCCTCTTCATTTCTGTTTTCTTGTCCTGTCTCTCTTCTTTCTTTCTTGTCGAACGGGAGACAGGTGATCTAAAAAGTCCCAAGACGCTCTCCATGCTAGTCCGCGCGCTGGCCCTTCGCGTCGATCGGCTGGGCGGCTGGACCAAGAAAAATAAGGAAGAGCCATCCGTGCAGATGGTTTCTTGGCGGCTCTACTCCATAGAAAGGCGAAAAACGAAGCATTCTGGTCCAGTACAATAGTGGGGCCCGTGCCGAACCACCCCTTTCGAGTCAAGGGGAGGCCAGGGGCTGGACGAGGCAGATTCCGGGCGGTTAGGCACGACTCTCAATTGGCTCGCCAGAAAGAAACTCTGTTTATATGTTTATGTCCCCAACTCGAAAATCGAGAATATTCGTCTCGACAACCAGAGAGATACATGGCCTTTTATCTCATATTTCGTCCACATCACCCCGCCCTTCCTTGTCAACAAGACGTCTCTTCCGCCGGAACCGCCTCAACAAACCGAGCGAGCGCTTTCCTTCATCGTCTTTGGGCCTCTTGAGCTCTGCCACGACACCTGCCTCCTTCCGAGACGTTCTTACAACTTTCTCGAACGACGACTACTTGGGCATTCGCAAAACCACCAAGAAACAACCGCAGATGGCAACAGGCAAATCGCCACGGCAAAACCACCGTTCCCCCTCATCTGCGGTGCCCGTGTTTGTTAACGGACTCCCATCACCATACGGAGTGCGGAGTACTATGGCACAGAAACGAACAGCAGCAGAGCACGATGGCCGATCCAGACGGAGACGCGGAGAAAGTCGCAACGGATATTTCCAATGTCCTTTTTGTGCCAAGGGATTCCCAAGGAGAT
Source organism: Sporothrix euskadiensis (assembly GCA_019925375.1). Taxonomy (NCBI): domain Eukaryota; kingdom Fungi; phylum Ascomycota; class Sordariomycetes; order Ophiostomatales; family Ophiostomataceae; genus Sporothrix; species Sporothrix euskadiensis. Next base: position 78,474 of record JADHKQ010000011.1, on the reverse strand, counting down.
ACTCCATGAAAAGGCATCAAAATAACGTGAGTTTACTTAGTCCTCGCTGCAAAATACAAACGCCGCTAAGTGATGTTTATTTAGGTACATATTGCCGCCGACGAAGACAATCAAGATGAAGGCGACGGCGACCAAGAGAGAGCGCAACAGCCAACGGACAGTACCATCAAGGTCCAGATCCACATGGACGAAGACGGGGCCGACGAAGACGAAGACGATGAAAGCGAAGCCGGGATCGATGATCACGGTGGACACGAGGACGATGAAGACGAATGCAGCACCACCGAAGACCGTACCGAAGACGACGGCGACCGACAAGCGCAACAGGCTACCACGGGCATCGTCCGTGAAAAGCCGCAGCTCAACGATGTCGTCTCGATTTCCGAAGCAGACAAATACACATTGGCAGCCTACAGAAAACAGGCAGATCCGACAACACCCTATGGCGACGAAAGCATCAATGGCTATATCCTGTTGTTAGAGCAGTGGCAAGACACATTTGTCTTCCTCCCCCATGTCTTGGAGGGCAATACAGGCACGCCAATGCCCACGGAAACTCACCATTACCTTGTTTTCCCATTCAGCAAAGGGACACACTGGTACGGAGCATTCATAGACCGCACACCAGGCAAGGCGACTGTTGTTACCTTTCTCGATTCAAAAGGTCTCAGCCACGTCGAAGATATAGCGAACATCTACCTGTTCCTTCAAGAGAACGGTTATCTTCGCGACGAGTCGTATAAGTATGTTGAGCCTCAAGGACTCCCCCGCCAAAAGAACAGCCAAGACAGCGGTGTGTTTTTCTTGAAGTTCCTTGAGCGCTTTCTCCAGGATCGAGGGCTTTTTTTTACGCAGATCGGGAAGAAAGAGAGTTTGGGGTGGGTGGTTGCCGACAACGCTCGCTCAGAGATCTCCGACGTTTTAATTCATCCTATTCTAGAGCGGTTGGCGGAGAAGGTTTACAGAGATGTTATGACCTGGGCTTGCGACGGTTTTGAAACTCTCGTCGGACCGATGGACGCGCCAGTTTTCGAAAATACCTGGCGTAACGTGTTTCGCCCAGCCGAGACCACCACTAAAACTGTCACTACAAGTAAGAAGACATGTCCCTTTTCACCCTTCCCAGCAGGGCACTGACAACCTTTGCAGGCTCAACCAACAGGCTTGCTGCCCAGAGCGGCAATATCATGACTAGCCAAGACAACCAAGATATCTCAGCGAGAGGTTTTGCCACAAGCCCGTCCGACTCGCTTCCGCCGGACCCCCAATCCAATTCTATTGCTGCCCTTCCTTCGATTGACGCACAAAGAGCGCTACCGGGTGGCGTGGATACCAACAAGGCAGGCTACCTGCCTTCCCTCGTTGTGTCGCCTTCTGGCTACGAAGGTAAAAGAACTCATCGGCGTATTTACTACCTTATTTTCCATTACCTTACATGTTACTGACTGTCTTCCACACCAGCGCCTCCAGTGTATCACCAGACACCGTCCAGGCCAGACAAGGAGTTCCGCCGGATACCTATCCAGTTCATAGTGACGCCATCGAGAGCGGACAGTGGGGCTGATAGCAATCCTGAGTCAGTCGCAGAGCGACGGCTGGACGCATCCCAAGGTGTGCCGCCAGCCCAGAATGCCGGGACATTTCTTGCAACTAGCAATAGAACTTTAACTAGCAGCGACGCAACGGGCAGCACCGGCCACCTAAACAACCAAGCTAATATAGCGGCTTCGCCACGTGGAACTCCTGTGATCTCTCCACCGCAGGCCAAACCCCTCGCCGATGTTCAAATAACTCAGCTTTGCAAAGATACCATTGCTTTTCTACAGCGTATAACTCCCTCGGATCCCACCACGGAAGTCCCATCAGAGCCACACCCAACAACAAAGACTATGCTTGGCCGCCTTCCTTAATATGCTGTTGTTATACCAAGAGACGTCGACGATGGTTTTATATTTATAATAGAGGCAAAATCCCTCGCTCGCGACATACAATCGTCAGTTTGCAAAATTCTGTACGACAACAACTGTATTTGTTTTTACACTCTTCGAACCACACTAAGTAAAACTATCTACGACGAGCTTGGAAATCCGTGGAAAAATCCGTTAGAAACCCTATTACAGTACTCAGGTTGAAATTTTCCTCTGTGCTTTCCATATAAAGTATATATCCCCCGATTTCAAATAAACTGTGTTTTCTTTATAAATCTATTCGTCCTTTTCTCTATTCTCTCGAGTAATTCTAACACATCTATAATTTTCCTTATACTTAAGAGTAGAGTCTCCCCCTTAAACTGTTTAGAACAACGTCGTACCTATTGTTTGGTTACTTTTATTAGCAGTCCCGAACACCGGTACTTGAACGATATAGTATTTATGTGTCACCTTACATTATATCTATCAACATGATGCCGTTAGCATCCGCTGTACATCTAGAATTTTGGTACATTAGCAAGTCTTGAAATTAAAAGGGGGGAAGTACCTTTCATCTAGATTCGCTAACTTACAGCCTTTCACCGTGCCGCCTCGGAAGCCACTCCTCTCCTACAGAATATGAACTTCAAATTGACTTATCTTACTGAGGATGCCGAGATATTCGTCTTTATTAATCCAGCTCATATCTCGACAAGAGAACTGGGTCGCTTAAACAGCGTAGAGGCGTAGCAGTTCTAATAGACGCAGCTGGCCTACAAGGAGGCAGATATATTTGCCAATTCGGGGTGGAGTAATGGAAAAACAGGGACATGTTCAAATTTGAAATTTTTTCACTGGAAAAGAAAATGAAAAATGGAATTTGATAATACGCACAATTTCAAACATAAAATGACTAACCGTTATCTCACCTCGCCACGCACGCTTTATGTTGCATACTGTCCCGTGACATATCTACTTTGTGTATACCAGCTGCTATTACATGTATATCGGAACCGATACATTTTGATGGTAACACAGTAATATTCAGGGCACACTTGATTTCGTAATTTTTCACATTATCCTATCTTGGACTTTTCGATCTTGAACCAAGTTCAAACTTTTTTGGGGGGCTTTTTATCAAATCCTCAAATCTCCGCAAAAGGTCATTGTGCTCTTCTATATCGACATCTACACCGACAACAATATCGACACAAACCACGACACCAATACTTCCGTCGACGCTAAACCAAACAATGAACCGTCATTTATCAAACATGGATACCAAACAGCACTATATGGAGCTTCTCGGAGATGTTGCTCGAAATTCCCATATTGACAACCTTGAAGCGAGAAAAGTGTTGTTTTTGGGCGTGATAAGACCACTGGCATACCACTGGAGAGATCCCGCTCTACCGTCGACCCTGGCTTATTTTCTGATATCTCCCATCGAAACGCTCAGAGACTTTGTTCGTAAGGTATTTGGTCCGCCTGACAGCAACCTTGAAGACAGAAACACCATGCCGTATAATTTGCACAAGATGCTGTGCTTATGTGAGTTTCTATAGTCCATTATGTATTACCCTATACTCCAATGTTAGCCTGGTGTATTTTACTGACGATCAACACAGTTTGGGAAAACACGAAGCTGGCCCACACGCTCGAGAGGTCTGGAACTTTGGATATCGACCTCATCATGAAGTCAGGACTGATGCCGGCCCACTTATCAGTTCGGAGCCGCTCCCAGTGGTCACCTGAGTACACCCCTGAACCCACTCCTCCTGAGCCCACCCCTGAGCCCATCCCGGGACTGGCAACCAAGCTGTTCCACAACGTCTACAAGGCAGCCTACGAACGCGATTCACACGCGTGTCTCCTCTCGGGATTTGGCGAGCCCGATATGGTGCAAATCATGCCATGCCTTCTTTTCAGCGATTTCGCATTCTACAGACTGGTATGGGACCATCTGGAGCGAGCCTGGGGCAAAGAACAGGTTGCACGGTGGAAAGGCGTCTGTGATGACATGGACACGATCAAGTCGCCGAAAAACACGCTTTGTCTGTCCAGACATTTCCACAGATTCTGGGGCAAGGCACAGTTTGGACTCAAGCCACTACGTGTCGCCGAGGCCGCAGAAAACAACGAGGTGTGGCTGCAGTTTCACTGGCTGTCCCAGGGCCAGCTGGATCCAGGGCGGGATATTGTTCCCGATGAAGTCAACCTCATCCTCAACGCTGACGGGCCAAATGCACGACATGTGATGGACAACATGGCGAGCTACGGCTTGGGCAGTCTATTTGTGGCAGAGGGACCTGAGTGCGACTGCGATGATTGCTCTGACGACAACAGCGATGACTGTAGCGCTTTTGGTGATGGCGATGAGCCCCGCAGACCAGAGATCAGAACGGGGCAGATTTTTGTTGTCAAAGCAAACAATTCCGTGCTGTTGCCTTCGCTGGATCTTTTGGAGCTTCGTTGGATTTTGAGTCAGTTGGTTGCTTTGTCAAATATCAAAGCATCGAGGATAAAATACTGGTGAGAAACCAAAAGGGTAAAGATTATAAAACGTGAAGAAATATAAAACATGAAGAAAATGAAATATGGCGAAAATAAATTGCAAAAAAAATAAAATAATAAAGAGAACAAATGAAACAAGACAAACCTGACACTAACACAACTTTGTTTGTGTGCATAGACCACAAAACAAAACTAAACGAACCAACGGCTATACTGCAGAGTGAGTGACAAAGCAAGCAGTCAAAGTGCGATCCAAAGTTATAGCGTCCACTCTTTTATTAACAAGTGCGGATGAGCGGCATATATGTCGCTTACACTTGCCAACGCGAAGGGCGAGCTGGCCGCACGCGGTAGCCATATCAAGTCAGTGTTATCTTCTTGCGAATAACAGCGCCCATAGCTAACACATCCAGGTCCATCTCCGATGCCTGGAGTAAAGTCGAGCCGTACACGACCGGCAAGCCCTGTCTATGGAGAGGAGAGCTGGACGTTGCAATATCTTTTAATAGAAATAAACATGTCCATCCGTTAAAATTCTCATTTAACCACACAGCAGACTCGTTTTCATTAAATTGGTACTGTATTAAGGCCATACGCGGTAGCAGGTCCAAGGTATGAAAAGGTAATCAAGACAAAAAAAGGTACATAAAAAGTAGGAGATCGACAGCCCTCCTGCCGATGCTTGGTATCATCCATTCCTCACCTCTTCTCCTCCTCGTCAGGCCTTGAGGTCATTGGGCGGCTAGCTATTGCTTCCCGACACCGGCGGCGGCGACGAGCGGATAATCCAGGGTACACAGGATAATGTCAAAGGAGGCGGCCAGGTCGTGCGAGATCTTGACGGCAGCCTGGAACGTGCCGATCACGTTGTCGTAGCCGGACACCTCCGAGTCGAAGCTGGACTTCTCAGTGCTCGCCGCGCCGCGGTAGTACTTGCTCTAGCATGACGGGAAAGAAACGAAAAGAGACAGAGATCCACTGGCTGTGTAAAGAAAAACCGTATGCCGGCCGCCATACTTCAACGGCACCGGATTTGATTTCAGGGCAGACGCGCTTCGCGAAAAGGATGCCACAAACAGCCGCGCCCTACCTTGAGGGATTGAAGAGGGCTGCAGCTGGGGAAGAGCGTCAGGACTCTACTTTGGAAACCATGATGTTGGAAACCATGATGTCGGCATGCTCTTCGCAAGGCTCGGCAATGCGAGGCTGAGGTTGTGATGAAGTTGCTTGCGGAGAAGTATGTGACAAAGGCACGACGTGGAGGAGCCAAATGTGGGGCCGCACAAACTCCGACAGTCTTCAGCACAGGAAGGTACGATAAGATAAGGAAACAGCGACCAGCGGCGATGGATGGAGCAACTCCGACGGCAGGCGCTACCCCACGCTAGCGAGTCTGGAAGGGACAGTGAAGGAGGGGCAAGAGCGACGGACAAGGCCGACTGTGCGGAGCACTGTGCTTGTAGCCGATATAGTGTGGAGGCCGACAGTGCGAATTGAGCGTTGTCTTGCCGAGCAACGGCGAAAACGGGCGAAAACGACCGGTGGGAAAAAAAATTGGAAATCGTGCGTCTGGCCTTCTGGGGAAAGAGCGATTGAACCGTGAAAGACAGTCATCTTCTCCGGCTCTTCTGCACACGGCTTTCTCACGTCCACTCTCCTCCTCCGCCACAGCCTGACTCACGTGTACCTCTATACCTGGTATCGATCGGAGACTGTTGCGACGCGTCTGCGGAGTGCCCAATCGAGCAATTGTCTTGTTGACTTGATTGACTGTTTTCAACTTTATAAACCGATCCTCGCCACTCTGACTTTTCGGTTTTCGATTTTCGATTTTCGATTTTCGATTTTCGATTCTCGACTCGATTCTCGATATCTCCAGATACCCTCAAAGACTACGTCGACACATCGACACATTGACACATCGACTACCTTCACATTCACACCATGGAGGGTATTAAGGAGACTTTCCGGCGGTGCAAAGCCGAGAACCGGGTGAGTCGTTACCACTGTCGGCGGTCTTCCTCCACCCTGACCACAACTGATATACTAACTTTCTTTTTTCCTCCAGCCCGCCCTCGTTACGTATGTCACGGCCGGCTACCCCCGCGCCGAGGACACCGTCGACATCCTGCTCGGACTTGAGCGCGGCGGCGCCGACGTCCTCGAGCTCGGCGTGCCTTTTACCGACCCCATTGCCGACGGCCCCACGATCCAGACGGCCAACACGCAGGCATTGATCAACGGCGTCAGCCTGACGATGACGCTCAAGATGGTGGCCGATGCCCGTGCCAAGGGGTTGAAGGCGCCCGTCATGCTCATGGGCTACTACAACCCGCTGCGCGCGTACGGCGAGGACAACCTGGTGCGCGACAGCAAGGCATCTGGTGTCAACGGTTTTATCGTTGTCGATCTGCCGCCCGAGGAGGCTGTTTCGTTCCGCAAGCTCGTCAGCAGCGGCGGCCTGTCTTACGTCCCTCTGATTGCCCCTGCCACCTCGGACGCCCGCATGCGCATTCTGTGTCAGCTGGCCGACTCCTTCATCTACGTGGTGTCCCGCCAAGGCGTCACTGGCGCCAGCGGCACCCTGAACGCCCACCTGCCCGAGCTGCTGGCCCGTGTCAAGAAGTACAGCGGTGGCCGCCCGGCAGCTGTTGGTTTCGGTATCTCGACGCACGAGCACTACCAGTCTGTCGCCGCCATTGCCGACGGTGTTGTTGTCGGCAGCCAGATTGTCACGACCCTCAAGAACGCCACGACGCCCGAGACCGCCACCGACCCCTACAAGGCCGTCGAGGAGTACTGCCGCTACCTGATCCACGGCAGCCAGGAGGTGAAGCCGCCCGCAGTTGCTGCTGTGCCCTCACCCGCTGCCGACGAGTCCAAGTCGGTTGCTGCTCCCGAGATTGCCGCCCCTGTCAAGGACGAGAAGACGGCCCAGGAGCTCGACAGCAACCTGGTCGCCCAGCTGGCTGCGCTGCACGACAAGATGCCCGACCGCTTCGGTGAGTTTGGTGGCCAGTACGTGCCCGAGTCACTCATGGACTGCCTGTCGCAGCTCGAGGACGGCTTCCACAAGATTATGAACGACGAGTCCTTTTGGGAGGAGTACCGCTCGTACTACCCCTACATGGGCCGCCCGGGCCACCTGCACAAGGCCGAGCGTCTCACCAAGCACGCCGGCGGAGCCAACATCTGGCTCAAGCGTGAAGACCTCAACCACACGGGCAGCCACAAGATCAACAACGCCCTGGGCCAGCTGCTGCTGGCGCGCCGTCTGGGCAAGACCAAGATTATTGCCGAGACCGGTGCCGGCCAGCACGGTGTCGCCACGGCCACCGTCTGTGCCAAGTTTGGCATGGAGTGCACTGTCTACATGGGCGCCGAGGATGTGCGTCGCCAGGCTTTGAATGTCTTCCGCATGCGTCTGCTGGGCGCCAAGGTTGTGGCTGTGGAGGCCGGCTCCAAGACGCTGCGTGACGCCGTCAACGAGGCCCTGCGCGCCTGGGTTGTTCACCTCGAGGACACCCACTACATTATCGGCTCCGCCATTGGCCCCCACCCCTTCCCGCTGATTGTCCGCACCTTCCAGTCTGTCATTGGCAACGAGACCAAGAAGCAGTTCCACGAGGCCCGCGGCAAGCTGCCCGATGCCGTTGTCGCCTGTGTCGGTGGCGGTTCCAACGCCGTCGGCATGTTCTACCCCTTCTCGAATGACCCCTCTGTCAAGCTGGTCGGTGTCGAGGCTGGTGGTGATGGTGTCGATACCCCGCGCCACGCTGCCACGCTCGGCGGCGGCTCGCTCGGTGTGCTGCACGGTGTCCGCACCTACGTTCTGCAGGACGAGAACGGCCAGATCCAGGACACCCACTCGGTCTCGGCCGGTCTTGACTACCCCGGTGTCGGCCCCGAGCTGGCCCAGTGGAAGGACAGCGGCCGTGCCCAGTTTGTGGCCGCCACGGACGCCCAAGCGTTCCTGGGCTTCAAGCTGCTGAGCGAGCTCGAGGGTATTATCCCCGCCTTGGAGTCGGCGCACGGCATCTACGGCGCGCTCGAGCTGGCAAAGACGATGAAGCCAGACGAGGACATTGTTGTGTGCCTGAGTGGACGTGGTGACAAGGACGTGCAGAGTGTGGCGGACGGTCTGCCGGAGCTGGGCCCCAAGATTGGCTGGGATCTGCGCTTCTAGTTGTGCGGGTGTTGACTAAAATATCAAATTGCATAGCATTTCACACAAGTAAAACAGACAAAACAAGGTAGACAAAAAATATAAAAAGCACCGAAAGTTTATGGACAGACAATTCTATAGGGTATCATCCTATGGTTCTATGGTTCTATGGTTCTATGGTTCTATGGTTCTATGGTTCTATGGTTCTATGGTTCTATGGTGTCGAGTGATCCAATATACAGCCTGTAAGTCAAGTTGGCACTAACTGATGAAACAGATATGAGATGCTAGCATGTCTAGATTCCCCGAGCTGAAAGAAGAAGATCAATGTGAAATAAAAGGCAGTGTCGTTATGTCCTCACACATGGGATGCTGTTTAAACGACTTGTGGCTTTGCTTCGTTACTATATTTTGTTTTCCAGTAACAAGAGAATGTTACGTTTTTAAATATTCACATAATGTTCACGTTTCGAGATAATTGGCTTAAAAACAAATTCATTGAATTGAAGCAAAAAAATAAAAACTAAGATTCAGGAATCTATCAATCTGAAATGAAAAATAAAACTAGCCGCCTCTCCACAAACACTCTCCTACACCGCGCGACTCCTTTTATGCCCATGCACAGTGTTAATAGGCAGGCTGCGAGTTGATGCGCTTGAGCATCCCGCCCGTGGAAGGACGGCGCGGCGGATGCGACACGCTATTGGCAATGCCTGCGCTGCCGTCCGAGACCGACGGATGCCGCGAGGAGCCAATGCGGTTGGTGAGGCTGTAGGTGTGTTCACCACGGCCCTGCATGACGGCATCCAATTTGGCCTTGGCGCGGACTTGCTGGGCGGACATTTGCGCAGCCTGGGCAGCCGGCGAAGCAGACGTCGGCGATGTCGAGAAAAGCGAAGTGATCTTGTCCATTGTTGTAAATGAAGGTGGGTGATTTCAATTCAGGTCTCTGTCAATTTGATTGATTTGAGTTTGATTGAAGAGAGAAGAAACACGAAAAATCCCTTGGGCGAATGGAAGACACGACGACTTGACCCTCGACTTCCCCTCATCTGATGGACAGGTGATCAGTCAAGCCACGGCTGGCAGACACTTGTTTTCTGAACATTGTGTTGCAATGTAGAGAAAGGTACTGCCAGCAGTGTGAACAAGCCGGGCGAGACAAAGAGATGACCTTTTTGGCCCTGCCCAAAAGGTGTGTGCCAGATGAGGGGGCCGTGGCGATTGTTGGTGTTTGGTGTCCGTCCGTAGTCGTGTGCGCTGATTGGATAGCGCAGCCACCATGTGAGGTTGACTTGCAGACGGTGTAAGTGGACGGACAACCAAACACCAAACCTTGTCATCTCGACAAGGATACGTCTAAACCTTATTTTGTTCGTGTGTCCAGCTTCAGATTATTCATTTCGTCTCGCCAGAAAACAGATTGAGGAACCGGTTCTCTCGCTGCATCTTGCGGATGTAGTTGACCATGTTGACTGAAAACAGAGGGTGGTCCACATCCGCCAGGCGAGGCGGCTGCAGCATGTAGACGACCTCCAGATATTCTTGGAGGATAACAGACTCGCTGGAGTCCGTCATCTGTGCCGTCTTGGCCAGCATCGAGGGGGAGAGTGACTCGATCGACGAGACAGAGATGGTTGACACGTTTGAAGGGAAACGCGCCAGGCTCATGTCGCCGCCGCTGCGATCACGCACAAGCGCCTCGGGCGTGAAGAGTTCCTCGACTTCCTTGGGTCCCAGAGGCGGTTTGCCCACGATGCGACGGACTCGGTTGAAGAGACAGGATCCATGTTCTGCAAACGAGAGGCGCACGCGGTCTACGCGTTGGTGCCATTTGTGGCAGAGACAAGCTCTAAAGCTGAAGACGTAATCCGGGAGATCATCGTCGTTGAGCATAGCACCAATCTCGTCGACGCTGAGGTCGTCGAAAGTAACCGTGAAGCAGTTCATCTTGAGAGATGGGGAAAGCAGAATATCTCAAAGGAAGAATAACTGAAAGGTAGAAGAGAAGAGCTTGGTTCAAATCGCTTTGGATCGAGAGAACTTGACAAAAGCAGAGAAAACCAAGAGACAGAGATTGTGGATGGAAGAGAAGGGGAAAAGAAAGCAAACAAGTCCAAGAGAAAGAAAGGCCTTCTTTTTATACAATTCGTGTTCAACTGAACAGATTATGGTTCGCGGGCCATTTAGGACAGTTTGCCAAATGCACGCATAATGTGACAGGGAAACGCAATTTGAGCGTCATCATGAGGCTGCAAATAATAGTAGACTACAATGTAACTCTATTTTGAGAGTGGGTGACCGCGAGGAAAGATGTATCTTGTATACGGTATGATGTTTGGCATCGTGCAAGTTGGTGGCGCTGGCCAATCAGAAGTCAACGTAGCCTTGCCCACGACAAAGCAACCACTTGCGGCGTATAAGCAGCGCCAGATTCTATGGAAGCTTTCAACATCATCGTGTTCCTACGTCAGCCGACCACGTCCGCACATGGTGAGTAAGTTTTGCAGCACTAGGCCTCTCGCATCACGTCGACGTCACCATGACTCCTCCCTGCGAGGAAGCAAAATTATAATTGAGTTCAGACTGCCGCCCGCCGTGTATATAAAGAGGCAGTCCCGCCCATACCTAGGAGAAGTTTTCTTTACCACTTGCTTCTGTTTTAAATTCAAACTCTAACAAAAAAAAAAAAAAAGAAAAAAAGAAGAAAAAAACCCCCCCAAAAAAAACCGAGACCTTTTACCCTTACACACCACAAGACCCAGCCCAAGCTAACCAAACGCCATTCTATACATGGATACATATTGTCACCCGTCATTTGTCGTTCCACATTCCTCAAGATTCAATACGCTGGCCACGACCACCCGCTGACGACATTATTCTTCCCTTTTGGAGTCTATGCCGTCACTTCGGCCACTTCGGCCATAACGACAGCTTGTTGTGTCCTCGCTTCGCTAGCTAGTATCTTTACTCCTCTCGCCACACTTAATTTCTCTGCCAACTTTATCTGCAGTTCCTCCTCCGTCATTCTCGCCCACAGACGCTGCAAGTGTGAAGAGTAGTACGTTGCTGCCGCGTACATTTGCCCAATGACGCCCAACAACTTGAGCACTTCAGCTCGTTGCCGAGGATAGCGAGACCTGGCACCGGCTATTCGTATGGGAAACAGCAGCAGAATGGGAGCAATGTTTGTGTTGGTGAGTGCCGGCGCAGCATACCGCAGAATGGTGTCCACGTGCAGCTGCAGCGTTTCGCTCGACAGTGTGGGCGGCTGTTGGCCAATGTCGTGCCACTGGTCCATTTCATAATCAAAGATGCCGGACAGATACGCATTGGCGGCGGCACAAAAGACGTGGGCCAAGATCATGCTCGGGTCGGCTGTTTGGCGAACAGGGTTCGAGGACGACGCAGATGCTGACGAAGCCACAGTTCCCGAGCAGCCCTCGTCGCCATACGCGGATGACCATCTCTCCAGCGCATTTCTGAGGGAGACGGCCCGACTGGCTATAGACAGGCCCTCGTCCTCGATTTCCTGGGACGAGAGTTGGCCATCGCCACACTGTGCCAAAAACCCACGGATCCGGAAGCGCAGTTTGGTGCACTGTGCAACCACGTCAAGTAATGCATCGAGTGGATGCCAGCCTTTTTCGCCGTCGTTGCTCGGCGGCTGTTTGTTGGCGACAGCACCATCCACCCACATCTCCTCCAGCAAGTTGGTCCACTCTGGCTCAGTCAAGAAGGTTGCATCGCTGCAGATAATGGCCCGGAATACTTCGAAAACGCGCGCCTGCAAGAAGAACGTCCGTGAGCGACCCCGTCGACAGCATGCCGCACCACTCGCCCGCAGCGCTTTGCCCGTCCCGTGGACCATGTGCAGCCGCCAGCCCTCGCCCGGCGGCGTCTCGTTCATCAGCTCGTAGAAGCCAAGGAGCAAGGTCGCCCACAGCACGGTGTCTCGCATGTCTTCGCCTGGTGGGAGGTCGCAAGCAGCCGCCGCGAGTGTTCGTGACAAGCCAGAGACGGCAGAGGCGTAGTATTCCAGAGCAGCTCGGCGACGGACGCCGCCTCGTGGTGTGTCTCGTGGTGTGTGGAGACTCAGACTACTGTTGAGACTACTGTTGACAGAAAAGCGCTCCCCCTCAGCCACCACATCCGGCATGTCGTTCGTCCCCATGTTTGCTGCATGCATTGCCCCAATGGCCAGCATCGCATCCCTCAGGTACGTCGCCTGCCCGACCCGGCTCAGCTGCTGCAGGTCCTCGTGCACCGCAGCCGCCTTCCCGGTAAAGTCGTTGCGCCGGACGAAAGCATAGAAATGGTAGAGGTAGTAGGCAGACGGGTCGGCCGATGGGCGAGCTCGGAGCAGGTTGGCATCGACCCGGGCGGGTGCTCGTTTGTGCTGCTGTTGCTGTTGCTGCACGCTTTTTGGTGTGCTTGTCGTCGTCCACGCCGACTCGACAATGACGGGCGAGGCGGCGCTTTGACGCACCGGGTATGTACACGCCATGCCGCGGCGGGTGCAGGCCGTGCACGGCTGTGATGACGAGCACTTGAGATGGCTGGCGGCGCAGGCCACGCAGCGCGAGCGCTTCTTGCGCCCGTCGTAGGGGCCGAGTTGCATGGTGGGGAGGAGTAAATCAAAAGGCGCCTAATTAGGATCGCGGGGAGAGAGGAACCGTCGTCGTTTACAGTCGTCGCAAGTGCTTGTCGAAAGAAAGAAGCAAGGTGTACGGAGTAGTGCGGTGACTCCAAAAAAGGTTTACTGATCACTCCAAGAAAATGGGGCTGCGGCTACGCCCTTTTGCATGGCATGAACCGACAGAAGGCGTCCACACATGCATGGTTCACTGAGCCGGTCATCGGATGGCTGCAGTCTAGGCCCAAAAGAGCAGGGGCTGGGATCGGAGGGCGCATTTTGGTGATTTTTGCATGGTTAAAAGTCGGAGAGTCGGCGAGTCGGCGAGTGGGGACCGACCGGACTTTGACATATTTTGCCTTTGCTCTTCCCACGTCGCTTTCGTTTATCAATCTTATCTCCAAGTGTATGTTTCACAGAGAGGTGCACGGTTGGGACTTTGGCAGAGGAGAGAGGAAGATGGTTAAAGTTTCGGATGGTGGTCAGAAATATTGCGCGCAAAAGGGAGCGCGGTTAGTACAAGGATGGGACAGAACGAATGTCTCCTTCTGCCGACTTTTGAATTTGTTCAGGTAAGCAACACTTTCATCTCTCTTTGCTAGCAGTTTTCATCTCTGGCGCCCTTCCTACAAGATCAGCAGCCATCAACAGCCCCGATATCACCACAAACGCCAGAAACACAAACAGCCCGCTTGTCTCAATGGCAATGTACAATCGGCTGCGGTAGCGAAGGACTGTGTAGAAGGCCAGATAGGTCAAGGCCAATGCCAGCAAAACACCTGGCCGACGAATGGGGCTCGACGAAGCCCTTACGGCAAGAGGCACCAGCCCTGTCCACGGCAAAACAACCAGCTGCAGCAAGGCAAAGAGAAGGACCCAGACTGCTGTGGCTGTACCACCACCGAAGAGTATATGCATCAACAGATCAGGCCCGCCCTTGCCTGGAACTTTCAACATGATCCAGACGGCGTACAAGATCGCCAACGTAGCCGATGTTTGAGCCACGGCAAACTCGACGCACGAGAAGAGCCATACAATAAAAAGAGTGGTCGTAATGTCTTTTATGCGGCGGCCAAGCGTGCGACCGACAGCCTCTTTCTTCTCGACAGAGACTAATCCCACGGTCCGTGATATGGTGCCACGGAGCGCGGCATCGTCCGCCAGGGCGACAGTTGCGGCAATGCCGCCAGCCAGCAGATCCCAAAGGCTCTTTAGAAGGACTGCCTGAACATACTTTCCGCCTCTCACGGCCTTGGCCACGTCCTCGAGAAAGACATCAGGCCGTGCCAGCAACAAACGCCAGTCATCGCCGGGTTGCGAGAGGACGAAGAAGCCTGCGGCCGGGCTGCCAAACCACAGAGTGCGTCGTGCATGGTTGAAGACGATGGCGGCAAGAAGATGAGGGATGCACGAACGGGCAGTCTTGCGTCGAAAGACGGATGCGTGAAGAATGGCCCAGGCGTGGAGGAGGATGCCGTCTTTTCCAGTGACAAGGGCCTCCAGTAGCCGTCTGGCGGGGCCGTCGTTGACTTGGCGCGCGATTTGTGCGTAGATTCGCTGTCCTAGAATGCCTCCAAGTGGAGGAAAGCCGACTCCAGTGAGGACGGAAGTCGGCACCGTGAAGAATGAAGATGCTGGTTGTGAAGGTGAAGATGGTGGTGGTGATGGTTTTGGCCCGTTGGTGGCCGCTCTTAGCGGCGCTGGTAAAGTGTCAATTGCGCTATCCTGTGCTCCTTCTGCAGCAGATGCAGCAGCCTGCAACCGCGTTCGTCTTCGTGTTGGCTCCGTCATCGTGCGTGTTCGTGGGTGAACATGATTCTTGACTGTGCACCGTGGTTTTTGCGCCACGTTCGTTCCCGTCCACGTTCTCCCTTCAACGAGAATGCGCCAATTTCATTGGTCGAACCAACTTCAATACTTTTGAATACATGCTAGCATGGCTTGCACTTACTGGAAACACATACTACAACTCACTCTCACTGACATTCTTGCTTTTAGGTCTTCCTGAAGAATTGATTTGATTCCATGTCAAATTTCTATTTGTTCGTACATGTGACGCGGCAAAAGCAAAACAATCCCTACGGTCCAGAGCCCAATATCCTGCTGGCCGGTTTTCCCAGTTTTTCCCATCGATAGACAGATAAAGACAGAACACAATCTTGTGGCGCAAAAAAAACAAGTAAGCAAACAATCCGATACACCAATTATCCCGTTTAATAATCCCTTGTTGTTGCGGTCTCGCCAACAGTTGAAAAAACAGATGAAAAGACAAACAGAAGGACGCCATGCAAAAAAGTTCGGTGCTAACGACGCACAAAAAAATCCAGGTAAAGGAAAACAAAAGAACACCATGGACCAAATGCAAAATGTTGCTGCCAAACAACAACAGAAAATAAAACAAATAAGAAGGTTTGGGGTAAAGATGATGCAAGACGATCACCGTCTCTCGCCGCCAGAGATGGTGTGCCAGCGAGGCCGAAGTTTGCGTTTCTCGTCACGGTCGACGACATAGACCCAGATACCATTGTCACCATTGTCACTCTGGTTGTCGTCCACCTTCACCGACGCGCTCGTGCTTACGATGCGAGACCACTAACCCGCCCGGTTTCGCAGGCCCGTCACACGTCCGAGCCACTTCTTGCGCACTTCCTGCTGGAGTGGGAGTGCAGCAGTCGCAGTCGGGGGAGCGACTTCAGGAGCCGTTTGCACCGCAGCAGGCATCATTTCCTTGGTCTCCACCTCGACTGTCTTCTCGTCGGCAGCACCACGCACAGAACGCGGGTTGCGCAAAATCGGCGGAGGTGTCGCGCTGGCTCCTCCACCGTTGGTGTCCTCATCAGCTTCAGCACGGCGCGACCGAGAAGGCACGCCGACGTTGGATGCGGCGTTGTTTGCCGTCGTCGAGTCCGTTGACGTCGCAACGCTGGGAGCAGTGGCAGACGGAGTCAAGGCGCCCGTCGCACCCGAACTAGGTTCGTGCGACCCCGACCGGCGGAACAAGCTCAGAACGCGGTTTCGGGTCGCAGTGTTGTTTGAGCCGGATGCCGGTGGGTAGTGGCGCTGCTTCGGGAGTGCAATCTGCTCCTGCTGAGTAGTGGCGGGAGCGGTGGCAATGGGTGTCGGCGGCTGGCTGTGGATTTCGTTGGTGCCCTTGCTGGCTGTCGGGTCGGGACGAGTAGGCGATCGGCGGTTCTTGTTGCTGACAAGGCTCGGTGTACCCAGCGAGGGAGTGCCTGGGGCGGTGCCGTGACGTGAACCGCTGCGTGAGCCGTGGGTCGATCCCGTATGGGCGTGCAAACTAGAGCGCCGGTGCGGGGGTGGCGGCGGGCCCGATGGAATGCCGTTCGTACCATAGGGGAGTGGCGAGGCCAACAGGCCGTTGGGGCCAAAGAGACCAGCCGCAGGCGAGGGGAGCGAGGCACCAAGAGCATCCAAAGTCTGTGCCAGGGGTGCAGAGCCCTGGTAGCCCTGACCGCTAAGCGAGCCGAACATAGCGGTCGTCGCCCAGCCGTTGGACGTCGTCGGAGGGAAGCTGAAGAGGTCGGGTGAGACACGGCCACCACGGCGGCTGCGGCTCTTCGACGGTGCAGGGGCCTGGCCGGCAGGACGCAGGCTTTCGCGCAGCCAGTAGTCGTGCAGAGATGCCGAGTCGTTGCCGTCAATGTCCATATCGTCGTCGGAACTTTCCGAGTCGCCCCAGACGCTGCCGCGGCCGTGGTGCGAGATCGTCGTCTCGTCGGCCGAGCGAGGGCGAGGAGGAATGTGCAGCTGGTTGTCAAAGTAGCTGCTGCGGCCGCCGAGTTCGTGACGGCGGCTGTTGAAAGCAGACGTCGAAGGAGGGTGCATGGCAGGAATGCTGTCGACAAACGATTCGAGTGTCGAGATGCGCTTCTTTTCGCCGCTGCTCGACCGGGACGTGTTGGCCTCCGAGATAGTCAGGTAGCTACGCTCATTGGCGCCATTCTCCTTGTCCTGCAGGCAAAGAGTATCGTTCGAGTTCTTGTACCGGCGGAGGGTTGACGTCGAGATTGTGTCGGGTGTAGGTGGGAGGTTGTGGGGTTCGCGCGAGAAGGGCGCATCGGTGCGGACTCTACGCAGAGCGTCCTTCTTCTCCTGTCGTGCGTACGACATGCCGAGCTCGTGCTCGCGCAAGTGACGGGCCAATTGCTCAATCTCAGCGCGACCATTGCCGTGCTGGCTCGCCGGGCGTGATGCGTCATTCATCGCTTGCAGTGACATCTCCATCCTCTCGAGCTGGCGAAGGGGCGAGTTCGTGCCGAGGAAGTCGGTCAGGGCGTTGAAGGCGGCGGCGTTCTGGTTGGCGCTCAGCTGCGGGTTGCGGTTGCTCGAGCTCGACCGCTTCTTAGTCGGGGTCGCGGAGCTCGGTGTAGTCGTAGACTGTGTTGGCGGTGCCTTCGATGCGAGGGCGTGTGCCACAACGGAAGATGCTGATCCGTTCGACTCTTCGGCGTTCATGCTGTGGTTGTGGCTGTTGTCGGACACAGTACGCGGGATATCGGGAACACAAGCGACGGGCGACATGGGACGCGGCTCCGCGGGTGCCGATGTGATATGTGTGGGAACCTCGCGGTTCTTCCCATAGATACTGAGGAAGGAGCTCTCACTCAGAACACTGAGACTCGGGCTCGCAATGCGGTTAACAGCGTCCCGCATGTCCAGGTCGTTATCCTCCAACATACGCGGCAGGCTGACCAAGCTACCGAGATACACGTTACGCAAATTCTCGGTGTGTCCGCTGCGGTCAGACACAAAGCTTGGCATGCGGTTGATCGTACGAAGATCTTCCATCTTCGTCTTAGGTTTTGGTGTGTCGTCGAATGATGTCACCGATTCGGGTGCCGTGGGGATGCTTGTTGTCTCCTGCTGGAGGGCAGAGGTAAGGGCGCTGCGTAGTCTGGCATCGGTTGCAAAGAACTGTTCGTTCTGTACCTGCTGCATCATCTGGCGCTCCTGGAAGAGCTCCTCGAGGCGGGCTTCGAGAGAAACAATCATAGCGACGGCCTCTTCAACAGCCTTGTCGCGCATCTCAAGCTCTACCATGAGCTTGTCGTTAATCTCCTCCAGTTCGTGCTTCTCCGTCTCCAGGCTTTCGCATTGTTCTTCAAGCGCAGTCTGCTTCTCGCGGCGGTGGTATAACTCGAGCTTGAGGTCGAAATTTTGCTTGTGTAGGTTCGTCAAAGTCTAGGTTATTAGTGTGAGTACAGGTAGGTTGGCAGTCATCGGACAGTCATCGGGTCGTCATCGGATCGTTTGTACATACCTGTTCCATCTCCTTCAGGCCAACGCCAGCCTTCTTCTTACCGCCGTCGAGGTGGCCAGCACTAGACTTGGGCCGGCTGATGTCAAAGGGTGCCCGTGCAGGCGAGCTTTGTGCAACACGAAGGTCTGCTGTCGATGCCATCTTGTCGTTGCTAAGGCGGCTTGAGCTCCGTTCGCTTTCGACTTTGCGTTCCTTGAGCAGCTTCTCCTGGAGGTAGCTCGACGAGGCGATCAGAGACGGCTTCGAGTCGCTTGACTTGAGTTCGATTGTTGAGTCGTTGTTGACGGACCGGAACCTGGACGAGTCGGTGCTTGTGCTGGGTGCTGGCGATGCCCGTTTGTTGGCGGTGTTGTTCTGGAAGCGGTGGACGAGGTGAGAGGAAGGTTGCGATGAAGATGAAGAAGATGATTGCTCCTGCTGCGACTGCGACGACAGAGGCGGCTGTGGTGAGGGGGTCAAGTTCGACATTGAGCGATCTGCGGTATGAACCGGCATGCGAGAGTCTGAAGCGGCGCCGGTGTTCGAGCGAGACGAGGCGCGGGTATATGAAGGGCGACGAGAGCGTTCTCGTGTGCTGCTCGTGCTTGTGCTGGGGAAGTTTGCAGATAAAGGAGCCTCCATGATGACGGCCGGTGGCGAAGAAGATATAAACGAAAGGGGGGCGGCCCTGAAAGCTGAAAGGGATTGGAGTGGGAGGCAAAGAATCTACCTCGGACCTCTTTACTCAAAAGACCAGCCCAGCTGGGGAGTGTAAGGATGAACGTGTGGGCGTGTCGATTGTGGACTGTCTTTGTCCGTTTGCAGCCGGTTCGTCCAAAGAAAAGGAGACAGGGACAACGGTTGTCGAATGTCGAAGAGTCCTGGCGCAGTCGTCAAACGGCAGCTGAAGGCTGGTGACGTCTCATAGGATCCTGGCCGGAGGTGTGTATGTAGGCCGGGGGACACGGCAGGCTGGCTCAGGAGATACTATGTACTCAGTATGTCGTGTATTGATGCTGCTGCTGCAGGTCGAGTCAGATAAAAAAAAATGTTAAAAAGGAAGAAGCATTAGGAAAACAAAAACCATAGGCGGAAGAAAGAAAGGGGGTCGAAGAAGAAACAAGAAGGAAGAAGAGGGAGAGACAAAAAGTGGGCGAGATGCAGGGTGTGGAAGAAGAAACGAGGACTAACAGGATACAGCACCGGGCTACTTCCAGACTGTGCTATCAAAAAGATGACAACTGCATGGGAAGGGAGAAGAGAGACGGGTGCGATACTTCGTAGACAAGGAGCCGGGATCTTCACCGTAGTGGTGTGTCTGTATGAGCACTGAACACAGAAGGGTGCGCTTTTGCAGATGGTGTCTCTGGGTAAGAAGAGGCGGCAGAGACAAAACAAAAATGTGTGAGCCAAGTTGACGAAGGAGGGAGGCGGAAAAAATCTCTTGTCGACAGGCAGTATGAGAAATGGAAAGAGAGAATCAAGCCAACTCCAGGATGTTGTAAAAAGATCAAGTCTGCGTCGTAGCCCTGGCTCGGTCTGCTGCTGTACGAGCAGGGTCAAACTTTGGCGCTATTATTATCGATTATGGATTCTGGAGAGCGGAAGGAGTGCCGGCGTTGGTAACTGCAAAGATGGGGGGCGCAGCCAGGGGTCGGGAAACTAACGAGGTCCTGCTGCGACTGGTGTGGGTATCTGGATGCGAGGGTGTGAGGGATGGAGGGTGAGGGAAAAAAGAAAAGAGAGAAAACGGCAAGAGCCAGGTGAGTGCTGGTCACTCCAAAAGGTCACGACGGTGATTCGAGATGCGACGGTCGTCGTCCGGCGTCTCGTGGGGTGTGATTGCTGTTGATGGTCCGGGGCGCGTGCGTGTGGCAATGAAACCCTTTGTTGCAACAGGGAAACAGAGTGTGGCTCGGTTCAATGGCTCGATGACGGTTGCAAAGATAGCAGATGTACTTCGTACTCGTCTTCTTGAGTGTTTGTTTCTTGTGTCCAACGGCGCGATGAAAAAGTCGTGATCCTTTGTTTGTGGATAAAGGTGGGAGTGGTCAAGAGGCAGTTCGTTTCATCGGTGGAGGGAACTTGTCAAAGAAAACAATAAAGGACAGGCCAAAAGGTCACGGTTCAACCTGACAGCTGCTGTGCTTGTTGTCGAGGGGCACTGATGTGTCGATGTGCTGGGCAACGCATTCCTTGCAAGATGGAAATGGAAATGGGGGCAGATTTGTCGAAGAAACAAAACGCCAGAGCTGTGGTAAGGCTCCGCTTGTGTGGTGGGCTCGGGCACGAACAGATGGGCTTGCCTGGCCAGATCTGACGAGTCAGGATGCTCCCTGTCTACGGTCAAGGATCTCGTCTGCCGTTCCCTGTCGATTTGCCTCTTTTTGCTCTTTTTGGGCCTTTTTGCTCTTTGGTCGCTTCTTCTCCAATTGTCTCACTCTTGGGAGCCCGGGGGACCAGGGATCCTACGTCAGGTAAGACCAGCTCGAGACAGACGGGGAATCAGTGGATGGCCGCTGTTAGTGAATGGCCTTCGGGAGCGATGTGCATCGTTTGGGTGTTTGGGTAGAGAGAGAGAGCAAAAAACGATGCGAGGGGTGAAGAGAAAAACTGTGAGGAAGTGACAAAAGCAACAAGAGAAAGAGCAGTAGTGAGCGACGATCGTGTCTGCTGTTTTGGTCTGTGACGCGCCTGCCATCACAAAACTGAGACACGCTTTCTTCTGGGCTTGGGAGGGAAGGTGCGGCCGACAAGGCAATTTCCTCACTAGGACGGGAGCTCCCACGCCCGTTTCTTCTGCGCTTTCCCCTTTTCTGTCCATTGCTCCCCATCGCTCTTGCCTTGTTCTCTCCTTCAGTTTCCTGTTCTTTCTGTTTGCTGCGCTCGTAGCGCCGTTTGATACGTCGTACTTCGTCGCGCTTTCCTTTCTTGACGTCTTTCCTCTCCTTATTTGCTCTTGCCTCTGCTTCTTCTTGTTCTCCCTTGTTTTTGCCCTTGCTCACGCTTGCTCTTTCCATTCTGCTTTCATGGAGATGTTGGCCGTGGAGCTGCAGGACAACAAGGCGCTAGTGAATCCGCTAGGCAAGGGGAGACATCCCGGCACGCTGGGGCAGGAGCGACCTTGCCGGGCCTGGGTGCGCCGCTTCGTATTAGCATCCGCCTTTGGGCTGTTTTAGCGCGTCTTCTTGCAGAAGCTGGACCTCTCGTGTGAGTGCCATTTGCTCTTTCCTCTTTTTTTTCGCTTTTGCCTTCTTGCCATTGCGGGACGGGAGGAAAATCGAGACGCCAAAACGCGTGCATCGTCAAATTGGGCCGCGTTAGAATCTTCTTCATTAAGCATTTTTATCATTCTATCATTTCGTGCCTCTTTTGCGCGTCGCAATACGAACAGCGAACAGCATCCCGCTCTCGTCGGAGCACTCGGGCTCCAACAATCAAACCGCCTATCACGATCTTGCCCGCCAAGGAGCCTCATACAGCGATTGCCCTTTCGGCACGTCTTGCTGCCCGATATCTTTTTGTCTTCGAATCTCTCCTACTCCTTCACCTGCGCGCTATCTTCGGTTCTTCTGTCGCCGATAGTCATCCTAGCAGCCACAAGAAGCCAAAAAGGACGCCAAAAGTCAGGACGGGCTCTCTTTTTCGCATGGCTCCTCGGCTGTTGGCTTGTCTTGTTTCAGGCCCCTGCTTGGGAGAGACGAAAGGCACTCAAATGGGAAATACAGGCACAGAAACCGAACAAGAGGAGCAAGAGGGAAAAGATGCCCTGGGCCACCTTCCCCCGTTCCAATCCTGCGGTACTCCGTAGAGCTAAGACCAAAACGACAGAGGGCTGCTTTCTGAGAAGATTTCAAGACGGCGACGTCCTCTCATGAGCGCACTACTCCTTCTTCCCCTGGTCCGTTTGGTCCGCCCTCTAGCCTGCTCTGGCACAGTCCAGGCACCCTCTCAGCCTCTGCCGCTTCTGTCTCGGTCGCTTTGTGCACACATTTTCTGACAGGCCCGTTTTGCGAAAAGGGGATATCCTTGCAAGCAACAGAGGACTGGGAGAGACGGCCCCGGCCTTGGTCCAGTGCAAAGGCCCGGCTGCCGCTTGTGGGCCAGAGTGGAAGAAGGAGAGAAAGTCCGAAAAGCCAAGACGGAGACAGGAAAAGGTAGCAAAAATGGTGGACAAAAAAGACAAGAAAAAAATAGGGGGGTTGGGCCTCCACTGTTTTTCGACAGGGGAGGTGAGAATGTCGACGGTAATTGGCCACAGCTCCCCGGGGTTGAGATTACGACTGCAACTCTGGAGACTCTGGAGTTGTCTCTTTTTTCTTCTTGGTCTTTCTTGGTCTTACTTGGTCTTCAGTTTTGCTTTTTTGCTGCTTTTTCTGCCCATCCCCTGCGAACGCCGGGCGCCTTGCCATTCGCAAACTCCTTTTTTTGACGCACATCTCTTTTCAGGTCCGTTCCGTTTAATTAGAAACGCGAAAATCATACACTCCTTTCGCGATGGCGTCGCAAAAGCGCGTCGAAGAAAGTTTAAGTGAAATACGACGCTGCGGGAATGATGTCCAACGAGGGACAAAAACATGACATGAAAAAGATGGACGGACAAGGGGAACAATGATTTGGGCTTCTACTCATCAACCCGTGAGCAGAAAAGACAAGCACCGATGAGCGAAAAAAAAATCATCTTGTGGACTTGGACTCCATGGCGTCTGTCCATTTCCATCTGCTCTCCCTTGCCGCATTTCTGCAGCATGTGCACTTGCTCGCAAGGAGGACGAGCTACAAATCAATAATGGAAGATAGTCTCTCTCCGTACGGCCCGTCTGTCATATTGTTTTCAATACTTCATACGACGTACTCTTGTGCGCCAATTGCCCTTTGACTATGCAGCCAGCCGCGTCTGCCGTCTGCCTGTTGGTTGATTGACGGCTTGCCGTTTATTGACATAAAAAAAGAAAGAAAAAAGCGGCAAAAACCATTGGCTATTAGACCGACAGGTGGCTGGTGAGCTCTCGCAATGTTGCGTCTTCTGTGGCTAGTTGAGCCCCGTTTGGGAGTTGAAGAGAGGCTCCCTTGAGTCAACAAAAGTCGGTCACCAACCAAATAGTAAGATCTGACAAGGCAATGGCTTCAAACTGGGGTTGAAAAAACTTTAGTATGCACTTCCAAGGCAATAAACTTGAAAAAAAAAATAAAACAACAAGAAAACGGATGGCTGCCAGGTATGCTCCACCGATGCTTCACAGGCTCGACTGGCAAGACTTTTCTCCGTCTTCAGTGCCAATCTGTGCCACATGCATCGATATTTGCGCAACAACAGCCCAGAAGTGGCGGTCAAGATGCACGAAATCAGCCTCCAAGAAGCCCCCTGCCTATACCAGCTGCATTCTGAATGCAAGGGAAGGAAGTCCACGAGAGAGCATCGTGGCCAAAGTACTCCGTACGTCGTATTTTTTTCCTTCTTCCTCCTGTCTGTCGGCCTTTTTACAACGAGATTCTTCTAAATTCTCGCCGAAACATGGCATCTCCACGTTGTTGCATGTAGTTGCATATGGAAAGCAGGAAACTGGAGTGGAAAAGAAAGCAAGGTGAACGCTGTGCAGCCCGATTGGTTAAAGCAAGCTTTCTTTGCATCTTCCATCATGTTTCTCTCTAGCCTTCCTTTTGTCGTCTCTCGGCGCTGTTTCCTTTATTTATATTTACTTTTCTTCTTCTTTCTCTCTTTCCAAGGCTTTCCCTATGGAATACGTCCCTTGCATCTCGCCTGTGCAGGTCTCACAGTCATGTGTTTCTGTGCTTTAGTGTTCGAAGCCCAAAAGCCTCATTGGCCTACTCATTGGACAGCCACCCTTGCTCCCCGATCTTCTTCTCCTGGCCACGGCAGGAAGGTGAAGGAACTGATGGACGGGCGAAGAGAAAACGAACAGAGCTGAGAACAGCTGGCAATGCATGACAAAAACAAATACCCAGGGGTAGAGAAACAAGAACGACAGGAGGTCTACATATACAAAGAAAGAAACGAACATCCTGACAAGGTTAAAAAAGACTCACCAGGCTAGCCCTAGGACCCAGTCCAAGCCAACGGGACCATGCACCTGCCGCGTTCCGGATCAGAGTATGCACGCACTTTAAGATGAACATACAAGGGGAGAGGGCGAGCGCAGGTCGTTGTCAAGAAGAAGAACTGTGGACATGCGGCGCAAAACTACAGTGTAGGAACCGAGTAAGTCGAACATGAAACGAGCCAAATGTGGCAAGAAATACTCCGTAGCGGCTATCCACTGCATCGATCAAGGCGCACGGCGCGCAAGGACACTCTCTATCTGGGTGCAGGATGCAGTGCACGGAAGTGTGGGCAAGTCGGGGGGACAAGAAAAGGGGTGACGGACGCAGTGGAACCATCCCAGACCAAGCGCAGAGGTTAGAAAGGTGGATGAAAGTAAAAGAAAAGCCCAACGTCGCAAGGATGAGAGACCTAATCATACTTCAGTTGGGGTGTTTACATTGTAAATGCGAAAAGTCGAGGGGAATGGTCTCTTATCTTGGTAGGGACTCGCAATACTCTGTTTACAATCCAGTGGTTATCATCAGTTGGGGCATTTAGAGCAACCAAGAATACAACCTTCCATCGCCCTTTCATCGCCCTTTCATCGATTAAGACTTAACCACTCATTGCGTGACAAAGATGCAGCTCTCAGGCTCAAGGAGAATAAGGAGAAAGAGGCGCAAAAAATAAAATGTCCGACCCACGAAAGGGAGAATTGTGGCCGACTGTCAAAGATGATGGTCGACCGGTAGTGTTTGCATCTATCGGCCATGATCCCTCATTTTGACGAGAGGCTGGTAAGCATCTGGAAATGGATACAACACTCAAATAAAATGCCCAGAGATGTACGTAAGTTGTCATTTGTCTGTTGTGCGCTGGTAAATATGCATTAAAAACGTGGCCAAACGGTGATGCTGTGCAATAGATGAATCTTGCTCTCAATGACGAGCATACTGGGCTCGACGGTGTGACAAACATCAAAGAAGAGCAGCTTAACCTACAAACGTGAGGAATGTCTCATAAAGTTATGATTGATGATTGTTAGCAATTCATTCAATTCTTGGTGAGGTTCTCTTTTCTTCCACATCATTAATTCTTTCTTCTTTTTCTATTTTTCATTTTTCATAACCATAATCAAATCTTCCTCTCACTTTTTTAGTGAATAGAAATACAAATAGACATTGAAATACTAAGAAAAGAAATTGACAAAATAAAAACAAAAAACAAGAACCAGTCACTTTGCTCAAGAAATCTCGTTCATTCATACAAGAAATACTTCCAGCTCATTAGATACATTATTAGATTGTTTTTGTGACGGATGTGATGATGCAAAAGCGACTAAACCAAAAGGACAAACTGTAATGGACCGTCCATGAACCAGAACGCGAAACTTCCCCCCATAAACAATAATCCAAAAAGCAAAATGTGCCACACATTTTTTTATGAAATGTAAATAGTATGTTAAAAAAGATGAGATCAGGAGAAAAAATATGCCAGCCCGGATAGAAACGAAGATCATGCGCTATAAGAAGAGACAGAAAGAAGGAAGAGGAGACATGCCGGACAGAGAACGCAAAGAGGTAAATGATGAAAGTTAATGGCCTCCCGCCGTTCCGATCCCAGATGCGAAAAGAGCTCCCAAAACCTATGAAACCAAAAGATGAAAAGGTGAGATATTAAGTGAGAAGGTATATATAATAAATAGCGATTTAAGACGCCAGGTTGGTCTGCGACAAGTCAAAGCCGGCAAAACCGTTGGCCTCGGTGGGACTGTGCGCTGCACTGGGCAGGAACGCCGGGTAGTCGGTGCCAGCCGCCAGCTCTTCCGTGAAGCTGCCGTAGCTGTGGTTCCGGCTGATGCCCTCGTTGATGGAGCCGCCGTGTATCGACCCGAACGAGCCACCACCGACAGAGACACCGGTGGGGCTGACTGTGCCGTCGTAGACTACGCCGTCGAGGCTGCCATTGTCGTACGACACGGGGCCAATCTCAAAGGCGGCTTCGGCGAGGGCGTTGGCGTCAAACGAAAAAGGCACGGCCTCACCATTGGGACCCGTCGTGGCGAAGTGGTTGACAGCAGACACACCGTTGAAGTCGTCTCCAACCTCGCCGAGAACTGTGCCGGTAATGCCATTGACACTGTTTGTGTCGGTGACTGCTGGTGCTTGCGGTCCGGCCGCCGCCGTGACCGCAGTAACGTCCTCTTGCGACCAGCGGCCTGTCGGCAGCAATTCGGGGGAAGAGGGCGACGACAGGGATGGCGACAGGGCCATGCGCATGCCACCGCCTGTCTGCTCATTAGCAAACATCAGGAGACGGTCGGCGTACTGTGTGCGGCTGTTGGGGCTAGCGCTCAGCGTGCGCACAAAGAACTCGAGCGGGTCGACAGAGTAGGACATGCGGCCGACACCTAGCACGCCCATGTCGGACGCGCCAGCGAAATCCATGCCCATGGCAGCACCGCCGCCAGCGACATTGGTGCCCGAGGCGCTGGCCATGTCGCAGGCCTGCAGGACGTTCATGGACCAGGTGCCAATCTCAAAGATCTTCTCAAAGATACCCATGCCGTGGACCTCGATGGCCTGCGGCGGCAGGCTTTGTATGACAGCGGCAGTGCGGGCGGCAATGGTGAGCGGGAAGGCGAAGCGCATGCTCTCGTCGGGCGCGGTCCACGACAGGAGCTGCTGGCGGAACGAGGACTGCCAGACGATAAGGCGGAGCCACTGCTGGGTGATGAGCAGGTCGGCCTTTTGGATGTCGGTGGTCTCGGGCTCGTTTTCTTGCTTGATCTCCTCCTCGTCGCCGCTGATACCAGCTGCGTTTCCGAGCGCAGCATTGAGCCCTGCACTGAATGCAGCCGGTGAGCTCGGAGAGGGCGGCGGTGCTTCGTGACCGGTAGGCGAGTGGTCTTCGGGTGTGTGGCTGGCCGTCGACAGGCCGTGAGTGACAGTCTTGATTTCGCTTCTTGCCTTGGCAAGGAACGGCGGCCGCATGGCGAGGACGGCCTGTAGTGCGAGGTATGTGGCGGCAGTGACGCGGGGGTCAGAGCCTTCGTTCCAGGCATTGACAAAGGACTCGTCAAGGGGGGTATACGAGCTGATGAGCTGGCGGAAGCCGGTGTGGATTTCGGGTGCCTCGTATGGATGGCGGGTTGTCGGAAGGGACGGAGTCTTTTTGAGGGTGATCGGTTTGCTTCGGAGGATAGCGAAGGATCTGGAGACACATAATGTTAGCATTGAGAAGCATGTGGTAAAAACAGCCGTTTGGAGTAGGCCTACCTCTCAGTGACAAAGAGCTGCCAGAAGGTGCGCTGCCTGCACAGCGTTTCAGCTGCATCCAGGCCGGTGTATGAGGCATCGTCGTGCAGAGCCAGCTCCTGCGCCAGGGTCAATGCTTCTCTCAGGTAGAGCCATGATTTGCGGGACTGGTTGATCTCGAAGAAGGACGTGGATAGCCAGAAGGAGGAGATGACGGCGTGGAGAGACGTGTCGTTGAAGAAGTCGTACGACTGGCGTGCTGAGATGCACTCGTCCAGGAAGAAGCGGCCGGCAGCCTCCCAGGATGGATGCGGTGCATCGGCGGTGATGTTCTGGCCCGACATGTGGAAGCAGGTCAGGGCACAGAGGGCATAGAGGTAGTTGCGGTCGGAAAACGTCAGCTCAGCCATACCGGCGGGGCTGCGGTTGACCATGTCGCGGACGGCGGGCATGTAGGGGAGGGGCATAATGGGATAGATGTGCTCGTAGTAGAGGTCGATTAGTCGAGGCATGAGGTACATGTAGCTGCGTGACGTCGGGCGGTACTGCTCGGTCGAGAAGGCGCCGCGGGGTTCGGTGGCATGTCGGGGGTCCGAAGACACTTTTTGCCAGGAGATGTCGGACGGCGGCGCGGGCGTCGACGGGACGGACATGTCAATGCCATTTATTCTGGCTGGTTAGCGGGGGCCATGCAACCAGGCTGAGCAGAG
This sequence comes from Sporothrix euskadiensis, assembly GCA_019925375.1. Lineage (NCBI taxonomy): Eukaryota > Fungi > Ascomycota > Sordariomycetes > Ophiostomatales > Ophiostomataceae > Sporothrix > Sporothrix euskadiensis. The sequence continues at coordinate 49,979 of JADHKQ010000011.1, read as the reverse complement.
GGAACACCTACAAGTCGATGCTGCTCTCGCGGCTGTGCTTGTTGTTGGGGCCAGGGGGCGCATTGGGATTGCTCTGGTCGATCGAGTACCGTTCCCGGAGCTCGTTAATGACACGACCACGGCCACGCTTCGGCCCCCGTTTCAGAGGAACGTGGTCGCGCTTGCACGCGAGCGAAGCATTGACGCATGGCTGGCACGGAAGCTGGCCATCGCAGCGGATTCCTGGGCTGTCAGTACGCGTAGCAGGCAGATATACACAAATGACAAAACAAGACTCACTTCTTCTCCGGCAATGATCGCAGACGGTGCGTTTGGACTGTTGGCCGGAGCCGGCCTGGACAGACTCGGCGGAGCCGTTGGTGTAGAGGGTGGCGGCGGCGCCAGCCTGCGGCGAGGGCGGCGGCGGCGGCGGCGGGAGCGACGGCAACAAGTCGTTGATACCACCGTCTTCGGTCTTCATCGTGGAGCAGACAGCCACATGTCTCTCTTTTGTGGGCAGCGCGGCACCAGGACAGGGCCCGATGCGACCCGACGCCGATGCGTGGCTGTAGAGAGGAAGAATAAAACGAAAGAGAGTCTGTGTGCTGTTTTGTTGTGCTGCTGTCGGGCCTGCTATTCGTTTACCCGTCGAGATCGTGGGGTGGAGAACGATGGACGTCGAGTGAACTCGGTGGCTCGGTGGAAGAACAAGCGAGATATGGCGTGCCGGGGGAGATTGTGGGTGAATGATTATCGACGATAAAGAACGAGAAGAATGAAAGAAGAAAAAAAGAAGAAAGAAAGTCGTCTGGCAAGGCCGGCGTACGACCCTGGATGTGTAATGTGACAGGAAACAAGATGGGATGCACACAGGATCGAGCTTTCACGAAGCTTTGTCTGTGCTGCCAACGGGGTGTGTGGTGTTTGGGAGGAGAAAAAACGAGAGAAGAAAAATGGATGGATAAAGAAACAATCCGTTCAACCAACCAGGTCTTGTTGTAGGCCTTTCAAGCTCCTGTAGCAGACCCCGAGTACGAGTACAGTGATGGCCAGGCTTCTGAGCCTTTCGTTGTCGTCTTGTTCGTGCTGATCAGTGGACGTGAGAGAGGGGCGACGCAAGCGAGAGTGGTGGTCGAGGCGGGTGGCCGAGAGGGGAAGGGCAAAAAGAAAAGGGTAAAATCAAAAAGTCAAAAATGGGCGCAGGAAAATTCAGTCAATGGTTGGTTGCATACGGCGGGGCTGCGACAATGCGGGGGGCGCTGGCCGGGGGCAGGAGCGAACGAAGGGCGCGCGCGATGGGCGGTGCTGCAGAATCGAGAATCGGGCGTCACTGGCGTGTGTACGAAGTCAGGGCAGGAGCGATGGTGGAGGAGGTGAGTTGAGAGAAGGAGGGGAGGATGAGGCTGTTGTTTAGAGTGTGTTGCTGATCGTGTACAAAGAAGGAGCGATGAACAGGAGAGCAAGACGCGCACGACAAGAAAGTACGACCGAATGCCCGAATGTCGGGCGGAAAGAGCGGATGGTGAATGGGAAAGTACGACTGGCAGAAAGCAGAAAGAAATTTCAGATCTAATAATGCAACAATACGAGGATGCAACTACGGCGACTCTATTTCTGATTGCCAGATTTCGATTAAAGTGCCGTCAGAAGAGGCGAAATCTCAAACGTAATGAAAGCCAGACGGACCGACCTGAAAATTTCACTTAAAGGACGAGGCGGATGAGTGAAAAAAAAAATGCCCGTAGCTAGCACAACAGAGACAGATCCAACCCATCCCACCCCCTTTCTCAATGTTGATTGCCAGAGCCAAAAAAAAAGAGAAGAGAAAAAAAAAGAAAAAAAGGGGAAGGCTGCCGTAAGAAGAAGGTGCGCTCGCTTGATGAACTACACAGAGAAAGAACACAAAAACATTAAGAATGAGAAAAGATGTGAGCAAGGAAGGCATGGGCGACATCCAATGTCCGATGTCGACTCACTCTCAAAATGGAAAGTGGGTGTAGTGTAGGACTTTGTTGGAACGGAAAGTACTCCGTACGACTCATACATTTTGATTGCCTTTCTATTGTCGTTTTTTATTTGTCTTTCTTTTCTATTCTGCCCACCTTATTGGCAAGGCTGGTTCTTGGAAGTAGCGGCATCGCAGTCAGATTTTTCTCAAAGCTCCTTCTCAATGCTCCCTTCTTTCATTTCTTGGACAGGCGCCTTTGTCTTGTCCGGCCTTGTCTGACTATAACTCAAAGTTCGTTGAGGCGCCATTCTCTTTTCTGCTCTTCCGCCCGTTTTTGCCAGTCGCGCCTGCCTCTCTCGCCTGTTCGCCTGTTTCGCCTGTAACTTCGTATGTAGTTTTCCCAGCTATTTACTGGGTTTTTTTTTTCTGCATCTTAGCGCGGCAGGTGCGTCGTGCTAGACGGCAGGCACTAGGCCCGTTTGGCCCACACGTGCAGAGATGGCGCGCGATATCGGGTCCCCTGGAACGCCCTGACAGCGGCTAGGCGAGGTAGCGAGGGTCTAGAGGCCTGTAGGCGAGACTCAGACACACACTGACAACACGAATCCAACCACGCCAAAAAGACCAATGAAAGACACAAATGGCACCTTGACTGCACTTCGACTGCAGGAGTCGAGGGCCGTATTTAGGTCGTACCTGCTGTCTTATTTGTTACAGGAAAGATTACGTCATTGGCTGCGCATTTTGTGTCTGTGAACGGCAACAGGGGGTTGAGATGAGGTTTTTTTTGACATTTGTGAACTTTTGAACTTTTGAACCTTTGAACCTTTTGAATTCTGGGGAGATGCCAGGATCAGGGAGGGGCTCGTTGGGATGTGCACTGCATCTTACACGCCGTCTTCCAAAGTACCCATACGTTTACATCTGACGATATTATTGTCAATCGCACAACGTATTGCCAATGGTATTTGATTCAAATGTACATCGATTTTAAAACCACGCAAACGCCATACTCCAGGCCAAGACAAATGAGGCGAATAAGATGAAATAGGAGAAAAAAGACAGAAAAACGGACAGAAAAGGACAGGAAAAAAGACGATAGATCAAAGCTAGACAGAAAACAGAAAGGGAACAAGCGTCCATCTTTTGTTGGGTTATAGCTCGTCTTTCTTGAACGTCTCCTCGCTTCCCTCCTCACCGCCATCGTCACCGTCCTGCGCTTTCGGCGCATGCGTCGTTGTCTCGACCTTCTCGACAGTCACCGTCACCTTGGAGTCATCCCCTTCCTTGGCGGGCACCTCTGCTGTGCTGTCCTTGCCGTCTTTGCCGGTTTTCTCGACCTCCTCCTTGTCGACCTTCTCGGCCTTCTTTGCGGGCGTGCCGCTGCCCGTGCCCCATTCCGGCTCTTCACCGTCCTCCGGCTCGAGCACAGCACGAATCTCTAGCGCCGGGTCCCCTGGGTTCTCGACTGCCTCCAGTCGCCATGCTTTCCCGCCGGCTATCTTGGTTAGTTTGCCGACGAGCTCCTGGATGACATCGTGACGGATATTGAGCTCTTTCAGTTCGTCCGTCGACAGAATCGACACTTCGCCGCCATTGGCTTTGCTGGCAGCCCGAACGAGCACCTTGACGACGCGTGGCTGGCCCTTGACGAGTTCGGCACCATCACGGCCAAAGTACTTGGGCGGCTCGAGCTTGAGGGGAGGTTGGCCATCTTCGCCGCGGCCTAGCGCCTTCCGCGCACCGATGACAACACCACCGACGACGATACCGTCCTGGTTCTTGGCCTGGCCTTCCTGGCCCTCCTCGGCGGTGGCCGTCTCTTCTTTTGCTTTGATGCCCTGCATCGCCGCGTACGCCTCAATTGTCTTTTTCTGGTGCCACTGCTGGACCTCCTCTTCAGAGCGCACAATCTGGCGGCAGCTGATGGGATGCGCACGTGCGGGTTTGGGCGGCAGGAACGCGCCCTCTTCGCACAGCCGCGGCGTGCGTACTTCCATCAGGTAGGAACACGTAGTCACTTCCTTGATCCAGCTGATGCGGTCGCTTGTGCCGCCCGGGTTGCAGTGGTACTGGATTTCAATGGTGCGCTCGCGGAGCGTCAGATCGCAGACGGTGCCCATACCCAGACGCTGGACCATGTAGCGCTGGTCGCCCTTGACCACCAGTTCCGTGTTGTAGGGGTCGGTGACTTGGCCTGCCTTTGTCGTCGCAGAGCCGCCGCCGTTGGCGTTGCCGCCGCCCAGCGGCTTTTGGATGTCGACATCTTTCTCGACATCTTTCTTGGCAAACTTGGCCTTGTTCCCTCCCCCTCCCCCTCCCGCAGTGGCAGCAGCCGCCGCGGCCGCCGCCTCGCCGGCTGCCGTATTGTCGTTCTGCGGCCCATGCATCCGCCCCAGTACATACTCCTGGCTGTGCGGGTCCTTGACGGGCTTGCCCGTCTTGGTCGTCAGCGCGTGGAACTGCACAATCTCCTTGCCGTAACAAAAGCTGTAGCTCCACCAGCCCGACACGTAATACATGCACTCGCCCTCGAGCGTGCTGATGATCTCGATGCCGCGGTCGGACATGCGGGCCAGTTCGCGGGCTTCTTCGGCACGGGCAAGCTCGGTGGCAGTCTGGTTCGGCGGTGCGGGCGGTGCCAGGACAGGCACAGAGCACAGGTAGCGTGATGGCGGGACGTTCATAATCTCAAATGTCTCCGACACCTGCTTGATGCCATCGTCGGCGGCATTGTCGTCGTCGTCGTCGTTGTTGGTGTAGCCGCTCGCTCCATTTGTCGACCCCGCCCCATGCTCTGCTACGGCCGTCGAATCTTTGCCTGGGCGGGCCACGTCGGATTGTGATGATGGTGTGGCAGATGCGGCGGCGGCGGCATTGTTGTTGTAGGCGCTCGGATCGGCGGTGCCGTCGAGTAGGCGTTGGGCATCCTCCTCGAGAATGTAGGAGTCGGAGAAGATAACCTCGAACTGGACGAATGGCTGAGGTCAGTATTGGTCTAAATGAGAGCACGACTGTTGAGAAAGAAGCTGCCATGCCAAGGTCTCGTGTCCCCTCCTATTTCGGAAAGCTTACCTGTGGATAGGCGAGGATGTCCTCGTGGATGCTGAATCCGGGCTGTCTTGCTGCCGCAAGCTGCAGTGCAGCTAGCAGTAGTAATGTTTTAGATCTCATGGTAATCGTGGCTGTGGTTGTCGCATAGTCGTAGATTGGTAAGGACAAGGCAGGGCTGATGCTCAACCGATCGAAAGGTGGATTGGAAGCGTGATGGTGTCAGGAGGAGTTACGACGTACATGACACTTGGAGACAATAGTGGACGTGGCTGGATTGTGCCTGACAGGAGATGACTAATACTGGAGATACATATGCGCTAGTCCATGTCGGTGTTAAGCGGCGCCACAACTGCCGTCGCTATGTAAGTGACTTATATACGCTGGACAGGGAACGTAACCTCAGCATACATACAATCGTTGATTGTCATCATATGACGGGCAAAATCGCCCATCTCGTCGCGTCAAAATCTGTGCCCATTTTTCACGATCTATTTAGCATATACTGCTTACAATTAATAATAGTTGATACAGCTTCTACACCGTTTTACTGTTAATCACCGATCATGCTTGTCGCTCCACGACAACAATGGGACTAAAGACAATGAAGCGTGCCATTAAGATAAATCATGTCAATTTTTATTTTAAAATAAGAAAACAGCTTCACATTTTCCGATAAGGCAGTGCCATGCTCCATAGTCCTGCGTGCTGCCACAGTCCTCGAACGCCACGGCGCTGTGGCGTCGCCACCATCTTTGCCCCTGTCCTTCTCCTTCTTCTCCTCCTTCTTCTCCTCCTTCTTCTCCTCCTTCTCCTGCTGTTGCTGCTCCTGCTGCTGCTCCTGCTGCTGCTCCTGCTGCTGTTGCTGCTGCTGCTGCTCCTGCTGACGGCGAGCGAGTCGGGCCTTGTTTTTCTCTTCTCGTCTGCGAATTGCGGCCTGTAATTTTGCAAGTTAATTTAGATATCTCCAGATAAACAACTGCACTAAACTAAGCCATATGTGAGCAAGAAGAACGTTCACGAGACTTACAGACGACCGCAGGTGGGGGCGGCGGTGGTGGGTTTGGGGCTGGGGCTGCTGAGGCGGCTGCTGTTGGTGATGGTGCCCCATATTGGTACGGTCGCGGTTGGTGTTGTCGGTTTCCATCTGTTGTCCGTGCAAATCTGTTAGTTTTGCGACTTTCGACTTTAAACAACTGGGAATCCAATGGCTGTGAAAGCCTTCCCGTGCAGCATACTTTCCTTCGACGTTGAAACCCGTGCTTTTGGTCGTGAAGTTGAAGATATTAAAAGAAGCGACGCGCAACACACATACACAAACACACACATATATATATATATATTTACAAAGATTGCAAGGTTTGGAAATATGCGAGAGCTCTTAATGCAGTACTCTCCATAGCCCCAGAAGATAACGCCAGTTGCCATTGTTCCCAACTACCAAAGTCGGCGGCAACGTTGTCAATACATTTGCGAGCAAAGTAATTCTCCTCTGAGAACACCCCAAGGGCCGGTTAATTGAAGGGCTGTATATATGCAGGAAAAGGAATATACAGGAGGGACCCTATTCTATCCATGTAAAGGACTACAAAAGAGCTGATTCTATTGTCTACGGGACATGCCCGCCCGTCAGCAGATGCTGAAATAGTCTCAATCGAAATTATCGTTCCATGCGGCTTAAAATTATTAGATAAACGCTACCATCAGCCATGCAACAGTTGCAATGTGGAAGACAGTGACTCCTTAAGGTAGTCTGCTCACGGACTCAGGACATCAATATAGTAGAGCTTGTCCAGCTCTATATGCGGGGTGTACTGGCAGATGATCTCAAAAGATTGCCTTGCATACGTCGTACAGCATAGTATACGGGGTAAGAAGTGGTACGATGTAGGGAGTATGAGGCTATGATTGCTACGTCGTCTCGGTCCTCACAGTAAAAAAAATATAGCTGGCATCCAGTACTTAATCCATAAATCTGGCCTCTCTGAGGGTAGGAGAGCACCACAATAAAGGAGAACAATATGAAAGGTGAAGCACAATGAGTTTTGCCTCAATTGCTACCTTGCCTTGCTTGCTGATAATAATGGAGGTGTCTGCAGGCCCACAATGACGCGAAGAACAATACTTGGAGAAGAGTGGGCTGACTTTACTCCATAGAGAAGAAGCCTCAGAAAGGTGATCATCACGTGCATAATGCTGTATCGATGATCCACTCTGGACCCCACAACGCGCAGGTGTAGATGTCTGTTCTCGGATAATCTATTGTCCTTCCCCACATTGACCATAATCTTCCCCCGGTTTACATGTCCATTATTTTGGGTCAAAAAAATTACTGGGCCCATCACACCAGAATCGAACAGCATCCACCCTTCGACCTTCATTCGACAGTTCATTTCACGATTCGACGACATGGCCGCCACACCGGAGCTCTTTGCTCCCAAGTTATCCTCGACTCCAAAACCGCCTGTTGGACCGGTGCGTTTGCCGCCCTACGCGCCCAGCCCAACCCGCCACGACATCGAAGACTACACGATCAAGTACCCGGGCGAAGAGGAGCTTGGCGCGTTCCTCGATAGCTACACCGCGGACTTTCTGGTCTGCGCAGGTGTCGATGTCGAGGCGTACCGGCGATTCGAGAAGTGGAGAGACGCTTCTGGGCGCCGCTACAAGCTATTTTTCCCGGGAACCGACCTCAACACCGGAGCCGAGATCGATCGGCTGTACATTACAATCCCGACAGATGAACACGAAAAGTCCCACGTGCTCCTGAGTGCCCTTATCGTTGTGGCAATGGACAGAATGGGGCGGGGCCCGCTCGACTGGGTAAACACTGCTGCGTCGAGACGGCCTTTTGGCAGTGGGGGCGGCGGCGGACAAGAGGGCGACAGCACCATGTTTCCTTACCCGGAACGGGAGGATGGTGGCTGGCCGACACTTGTGATCGAGTGCGGCCGAAGCCAGTCAATGCCCAGTCTGATGGACAAAATGAAGTCGTGGTTCGTCAGATCGAATCACGAAGTTCAGATTGTCCTGCTGATCAAGCTGTCGTTGGCCCGGCGTAAAATTCTCATCGAGAAGTACACGGAGGGCGTGCCGCCACACGGTGCCCCACTCACAGGCCCGGCTCGCGCTGCACTCGTCTCTAGACGCACTGCAGCCAGCTCTAGTGGCGGCCTAGAACCTTGCCTCCGACAGTCGATCGAAATCGTGCCGGAAGCAAACACTAATCCGGTTACATATAGCGTCACTAGAGGTGCGCTATTACTGGAGTTTGCTTTACTCTGCCTCCGGCCAGCCGTCCCTCACCGTGGCGAGCATGACATCGTTATCGCAGAGGACACATTGGCGGCATATGCGAGACGGGTCTGGGGACACATGGCTTAAATGCTTTCGTCTCTTCAGTGGCAGCTCCTGCCGCGCCCCCAGTGGCAGCTCTTGCCGCGCCCCCAGTGGCAGTTCATGCTGCATTTTTTTCCGGAGACTGTTTAGTTGATCTAGACACCCCTGGAAGTTTTTTACTCACGAGTGACAGCCACTCGATGGGAAGTTACAGCTACTAGCCTTGCTGCCGCCTGTAATAGACACATCGTCGAACTGAATGGTTGTACAGGATCCGTCGCCACAGAGAACGTAATAGTCGGCAGCCGGTGTATTGGCCGTGCCCGTGACGTTCTGGAAGAGCACATTCTGGATGAGGACGCCATTGGACGGTTCGCCCGTGGGGCCGCCGTTGAGGTAGTCCTGCTGGACGTCGATGCCGTACGTCGAGATGCCACTCACAGCAATATTGGCGTAGGTGATGTTGGCGACGAAGCCGGCGGCGCCATAGTTGGTCTTGATGCGGCAGGCATTTTGTGAGTCAGCCACGGACGAGTCGGTGAACAGCACATTGGTCACATTGTTATTTGACTTGAGCCCGACGACCCAATGGACAGCCCGTGGCTGCCGCGGCACGTTAGTCCTTGGACGGTCACGTTGTTGCCGCTCGTAACGGCCACACAGTCGTTCTGATTGTCGACGGTGACACGCTGGATGACAAGGCTGCTCGTCGAGCTGACGTCGAAGCCGCCAGTATTGTGCGCTGCCGCAAGCCCATCACTAATATTATTGGGTGCGTTACCGGCAGAGTTGTCGAACACGAGATCCTGGAGGACGAGGTCAGAGGCCGGCAATCAAAAAGAGGTGCATGGGCCAGTTTTGGGTACGCAGGTTTTTGATTACAGAGTTGCCTGTGACCTTGCTCAGGACAAAAAAGTGGTCGGGCTTCGTGGTGCCGCCGTTGGTGCCCTGGCCGTCCCAGTAGGCCTGGCCGTTGCCATCGATGACCGCGCCCTCGTTGGTGGTGATGGTGATGCCGGCACCGCCAACCGTAATGGGGTTGAACGACGACGAGGTGGCGACGCCAAACGTGGTCGTGCCATCAAAAGTGACGGTGGCGCCCTTCTTGAGGCCGGATAAGTTGATGGACATTGCCTTCGCGTCTCGGCTAGAAGCGTGTCCTGGTAGCCGACGAGCTGGCAGCCATAAAAAGCTTGGTTGGCAGCATAAGCCGAGACGGCAAGGTTCTGCCCGTTGCTCGGAGTGTGGCCAAACGTGTTGACAATGTTGAGGTTGTACACCTTGGTGTTGGTGTTCCACTGTCGCAGCGTGGCCGTCAAATCATCGCTGGTCGTATCGATGAGTGCGAGGTTGTATGAGAGCCTGGCTGTGTTACCGGTATAGTTGCTGGCGTCAGTGGTGTAGCCCTGGATAGTATAGTTCGATACTAGTAGCGGGATGTACACCTGCTCGGTGTAGGTGCTCGGAAAGATAAAGAGCGTCTGGGGCGTGGTGGTCGTGGCATCGAGTGCATCGACGCCGGCTTGGATTGTTACATATGAGCCCGGGTACGGATCCGCGCTGTTGTCGACGACCATAGCTCCGGCAGCAGGAGAGGTGCGGGCGAGGGAGGTCGATACAGAGGCGGTTGAGACTAAGACGGCAGCCGCATGCACCTGCGATACGGCCAGCGCCGTGGTCAACAGGAAATTGATGAGCGGCAGTGTCCCTATCTTATTGACTGCCGTGTGTATTGTCTTTGTGGTTTTGCGTTGTGTCTTCCGACTTGTCCTTTGACCTGTCCACGTGCGCGGCCAAAAGTATATATATGACAATAGCACCCAGCATATTGCTTCATATATTAATGACGGAGCCTTCATTTCCACTCAAAGGATGGGAGACATCGGAGCTGCGCGAATAAAAGGTCGTTGATCGGCATTGTACGATATGCCCCTCTCCTCCTTCACTACGACGTCGCTATGAGTCTGTATCAGGTTGACCGCTTACACGTGGGTTTTTCTTGACTTTTGCACGTCATGTCATGGGTCAGCTCGTGATTTATTTCCTCTGGTACCCATCAACCCGGTACATTTGTTTCATTTTGCTGTTCAGATCTGCCGACGGATAGATTTATGTATTCTGGCTCGGAGATGAGGGGACAATGCGATGGGCCTGTATCGAAAGAAGAATCTACCCAAAATCCATCAGTCAAAGGTTTGCAACAGACAGAACGCAGGTCCGCCTCGATTGGTGCATCATTTCCGCCCCTGCTTTGGCCCTGCTGTCCACTAAATCGAGGATCGACCCCGGGAAGCCGTGAAACCGTAGCCTGTATCGCCTACTCCCCGCAGACTCTACGGGGCGTCTACGGTAAGAATTCATTGATGGAAAAAAGACTGTCGTAAGGCACTCGAGGATGTGCATAAGATGCAGATGAATAAACTCCAGTTAACGCCGTGCGGAGGCACAGACATCATGACATGAGATGAAGTATGCATGGCGGAACGGTGATACAAGATGAAACAATTGTACAGATTGCGTAGATACAAAATCCAGGACCTCTTCAACTTTGACCTTCTGCCATGTGAACCAGGGATTTAATTTTTCTCGACTCACGTCTACTGGACCATTTCCAGTTGCGAGTCCCACCCAGAATTTCATATATGATCCTTCCTGTCACTTTCCAGCACCTCTGCAAAATTGTTTACAGACCACACATGGCAATGACGACCGCATCCGACCCCGCCTCGCCGTTGACATCCCCAACGTAGCCCAGTTTGCCAGCTCCGACCTTGGCGAATGCCACCGACGTCTCGCCCACGTTGTGCGCGCTCTCAGATGGAAATACAAAGGACTCTGTCTTCGAGTTCTCGTTCGTGACATACCAGGCATCGGTAGCCGCCACATTTTTGACATACACGGCCTTTTGGCTGTACGAAGGGAGAAGCCCATTGACGCCCCGAGTAGCTTCGGGGTTCATGACCAGTGTCGTCCGGTGGTAGGCGCTGCGTGTCCAGGGCAGGCCGGCCTTGGCGAAGAAGACGTCGGTATCGCTTGGCCGAATCATGCTAGGGAAATGGCCCATGAAGACGCAGGTGCCGCCCTCGTGCATATATTTCAGGAGAGCATCGTAGACGTGGACATATTTTGTGACGGCGACGGCCTCGTCGGTGCAGATGACGGCATCCGGGGGCGGCTGGGTGGTCAGGACCCGGAGAGCCGGGTTGACCTTTTTGGCGCGCTGGACCTGAGCTCGGTTGGCAAGCTCGTCGAGAAGGGCTGTGTACATGTCGTCAAAGTAGGGCTGGAAGCTGAGCGATATGAGAAGGACGCGCTTCTCGGCGGCTGTAGTGGAGGCCATGATGTTGTGTGGTAGAAGATGGGTAGACTGTGGAAATATTGATGAACTAAATTTGCTGTGCACAGCGCGGCAATACGGGAGAGGATGTTTGTGGCCAAAAAAAAAAGGCTCAAAGGAGGAGGGGTTTCATCGTGAACCGTTGACGCCCCACATAGCAAGACGATATGCCGTCGATGGATAGCTGCAGGTACGCTTCTTGCGGTGAGCATCCATGGTCGATTTGGCTTAGGAACCAAATACAGTGTGTATGTTCACTATTTGCTAACTATTTACGGCTGTATCGACACTGTCCAGTAGTCTACAATGCCACTATCTGTCCCCATATACTCTTGATTGATGATCAAGCTAACAAGCTATACCGTAAGAATCTCTTTACAGCGAGTACTACATCATGGAGTTTTCCTTGTCAGTCATATCGGCAAAAGCCATGTGCGTCATCTCTTTGTCAGTGAGGCGGTTCTTGTTCTCCGTAATATACAAAGCCGTACAAAATGCACAAAATGCACAAGATCACAATGGCGGCACAGAAGGAGGCCAGTGTGACTGCAACGCCCGTGGTAAAGCGAGGTGCCTCGCGCGTCAAGAAGGCTTGCGGGGAGTCGATTTTGCCGACCGAGTAGCTGATGAAGACCAAAGTGTGGGCAATCGATTTCTTGGTGTAGCCACCGACGTTGGAGGCCAGCAGCGAGTAAAGAATGCCGGCACAGGTGGCGATGGTGTTCATAAAGTAGATGGCGAAGAGGTGGACGGGCCAAGGTGCTGTGCTTGACGGGGATAGTATATAGCAGAGCCGTGCTAATAGTACCGGGGGTGTAGCAGATGATGCACATCAGAATGCGTTTGTTCCGGCCATAGCTACTTCTCAAGAACCGAGTGACAATGAGACAAACAACACCCACAACAGCATTCACGGGCATCTGCAGCAAGATGGTCTGGTCGGTGCTGTAGCCAAAGCCCTTGATGTCCTCCAAGGCCTCGACAATCTGGTATCTCATCTGGTGAGCATTTTTGATACCCGTCTGGTTGCCCTTGACGTGTTGGACAGCCACGCTTTTCTCACGCTCGTTGAGGAACGTGCACTCAATCCATGGGCGAGTCGAGCCAGATGATAAACACCCACTGGTACGGGTGCATTCTGCCAACGTGAATGTGGGCTACGCCATAAGAGACGAGAACGACAACCAGGTTGACAAAGACGGCAGAGCCGTACCACAGGCCCAGACTTCTGATCAACGGCAAGCCATTCTACTTTACCGACTTCGGTCGCCGCGAGAACACGGCCATCCGCGGCAAGGGCCACGACTCGGCCTACATGGTCCACGATTTCCAGCTCATCGACTGGATCGGCGTCACCTCGTTCCGCACATCGCACTACCCCTACGCCGAAGAGGTCGTGGAGTTTGCCGACCGCCACGGTATTGTCGTTATTGACGAGACGCCCGCCGTCGGCCTAAAAATAGGCTTCGCGTCTGGATTCTTCAACGCAAAGAAAATGGACACCTGGTCGCCCGAGTACTGCAACGAGAAGACGCGCGAGGCTCATGCTAACTCGATTCGTGAACTCGTGGCCCGCGACAAGAACCACGCCTGTGTGGTGCTGTGGTCCATTTCTAATGAACCTTTCAGTAATGAGGCCGGCGCCCGCGAGTGCTTTAAGCCTCTCGTCGAAGTTGCCTGTGCTGCCGACCCAGCCAATCGTCCCATCTGCTTCATCAACATCATGTTTTCCAAGTTTGACCTGTGTTTAAGCACAGACATGTTTGATGTTCTGTGCCTCAACCGCTACTACGGCTAGTACGAGCACACGGGCGACCTGGTCGCTGCCGAGGCTGCTTCCGAGGCCGAGATGCTCCGCTGGGCCAAAAAGTACCCGGACAAGCCCATCTTGATGACCGAGTATGGTGCAGATACTCTGTCGGGACTGCGGTCGTGGAACGCTTGACCCTGGAGCGAGGACTTCCAGGTCGCCTACCACCACATGTGCCACCGCGTCCACGACCGCATTCCGGCCGTTGTTGGTGAGCAGGTGTGGAACTTTGCCGACTTCCAGACAGCCGCCAACCATATCTTCCGTGTCGATGGCAACAAGAAGGGCATCTTCACGCGTGACCGCAAGCCCAAGGCCATTGCCGGTATGCTAAAGAAGCGCTGGAACCAGCTCAAAGCCGATCAAGACTATACTGGCTGCAAGAAATAGAAAAGAAAAACAAATAGCATGTGCGTAGTATGATTTAATAAGGCGACGATTCGTGAAATCAAAATACGAAGCATGCTTTGTTGGCACAGATTTTGGTCCCCGGGGTGAGTGTGCAGCCCATCAAGGTTAGTTGCAGCTGGTTTTTCTCACGCGACATCAAAAGCTGGCCATGGGACCGGGGTCTGGAGGTGGCATGCTGTGCACAGCCCGGTTCGGTGACCTAAGAGAGAGGTTGTGCAGCATCGAGCATGCTGCGTGTCAAAGTCGGGGTCGGGACGAATTAGACCAGCAAATGGTTAGTGGCTACTCAGTCCCTCTGATCTGTTTACTCCGTACATAAACAAGCATTTGTGCTAGGATTCTTCAAAGTGTGCCAAGGCGCTATGTTATAATATTGCTGTCGACTCGTATTTCCAAGTAATTTCCCGCCGTAGGGCAGCAGGGCAGGAAAAAATGTAAAACAGCATCGGCATTCAGAAAATGATCGAGCTGTGCTCTGCGCAATCTTTGTTGTGATCACGAAATGCTTCACGTGGGCTGGAAGAACATTTGACATGATGTCAGTTTGCATCTCGCGTCAGCAACTGACGTACATTATGGCTCTTATGAAACTACTCTCAACTTCTCTCGGGGCCGAAGTGAAGTGTTTTGCTGAACATACTCCGTAGTCCATTTGGGTTGGCAGGATGACGGTAGGACGATCTTGGCATACGGCGTCGTATCGTTTACTGCAAAGATCGCCATCAAGCGGCAGGGCATACTCCGTACAGGGCAGGTAGAAACAAAAAACTGCGCCCTGGCGCCTTGCAAACCAATCAGCAATGAACGTTCTGTGTGAAAAACAGTGGAGCGCAGCGACCTTCCTCTTTAGTCGTAACGGTCAGGACCTTGCGAGCGTTAGGGACATTTACATTTAGGGGAGACATTTAGGGGAGACAAACGAATAATCCACCACAGTACAGAGTAATATTCCGTACACAACACCAAGACGCGATCTTGATCAAGGCAAATTGCACCTATTGGCAGAGCGATCGACACCAAAGGGCATCCGGGAATGCCACCTAATCCGTCCCGTCATTAAGCTTAATCCAGGTTCTGTGGGCCGACTTTGCTGTTTATCTCTTTGGCCTCGTGTCTTGCGACACTTTTTCACCACCGCCCCGACCTCACACGATTCATTGAACCCCCGGTTTTGTGTCCTAAACTGGCAGGTCCCGTACGGTTTGCGGGCAATCCAGGGTTATTCAACTTCAAAAAAGACAATCAAAACATAAAGCATCGCCTCTCCACTGCCCCTGAAAGGCTGCAACCCTAGAAATGTTGACCTCTTAAAGCGTTTTAATTCTACAAGGGTAGTCTTTTGTTCGATATATAAAGGTCGACTCCTCCCGCTTTTCCGCAAGCAAACAAACATCAAGAGTTGCCTTATCCGCTTCCCGTTTTAGACGAAACATTCACGGCTTATCAAACAACATCGTCAACAGCATCACTAGCCTACACCTGCAACCGCCTCCATACAGATCCACGAACATGTCTTCCTCATCCAGTGTCACCGTCCCATCGTCGACGCTTGTTACCAGCGGCACACTGGTTTCGTCGGCAGTGCCTACCAACACCTGTCCAGCCGGGGGCGGCTCCGTGCCCGATCCCAAGAGCCTGCCCATTCCCCAAGATGTCCGCGTTGCCGTCGTCCCGGGCACAAACACGTCGTCAGAATGGATGGTCAACTGCTGTTACCCAAATGCCGTGAACCTCGTCGAAGGCTGTTACCTCTACTGCGTCGTACCCGCCAACATGACAGACGTCGATGTCTTTGGTCAATGCCTGACAGTAAATGGCCGCAACCTGAACGAATCCAGGATTGTGGTCATGACCAACGACGCTCCCGGCTTCAAGTCCCCTACAACGTCAGTCATGCAACTCGGCATGCTAGCGCTAGTCGTGTCCGGCATCTCCAGTCTCGTGTTTTCTGCATAGATCATGCAAACGATACGAAGACGAAACGAATGGGAGATTCTGGCTGGTTATGGGGAGACATTGGATGATTAGAAGGGCAAACACGAGGCGGGGAGAACGAGATATTGTTTATTATATACCCTGGAGTAGATCTAGAGTATATGTGTGCATAGCTGCTTCTGTACTGAACTAATTGGTTGTTTATTTGGTAATGCTGCAGTCCAATTGTTGGTACTCCGTAGATGGGTGAACATTATGAGGCCCGTGACGTAATAATCCCACAGGGATAACCAATTGGGCCTGTCAGCTCCAGTTCAGCAAACATAACGAGCTCAATCCCGTTACACACAGCTTCTCTGACCTCACTTGATCCGTCTGTTAGAGTTGTCTACAATCCATTTAACATGTTTCGGTGCAGTCTTTTATGTAAGTTGATCTTGCATTGCTATTTGATAGCTTACTCTCTGTAATTATTTTAAGTTTAGTTCATTTCATATTGAATGAAAAGAAACTATTATAAACAAAAAAAGAAGGAAATAGAAAGAGGTCAATAACATACAAAAAGTTCAACAACTTTGAAATTAATTGTACAAAATCAAATTTATAAACATTTTGATTCATAAGGAAACATGAATTTTAAGACTACCGAGATGAATAAATCATCCGGTGAAATCAGTGAACCTTAAACATTTTGGGAATGGTTGGATACCAGTATTCTTTTTATACATTCTGTTACCATTCGCTAACCAAACTACTTCTGTACAGCCGGGATATTGCTCGCGAAAATAAAAAGTCTTGTTGTTATAGTTGGTGAAAAAGAGGTCCATATGTGGTTCAGCACGTTTGAGATTCTCATTGAAAAGCCATAACAAACTGAACTTCTAACGTACATATATTCACGATTACCATGTTAAGCCGCAGAGCCTCATTTTCACACTACTCTGCCTGATTATAGAAGAGCAGACCAAAACAGTCCAAGAATTCGTGAATTGTCTCGTGATGTTTTTCTTCCGAGTCAATAACAAGCGTCCCAGCCACCTCATTTCTCAGGAATCTAGGCACCTCATCCTTTAGCTTCTTCTAACTCTCTTGTCGTGAAAATGAATCTCGATTTGCAGCCATGTTGACATGGAGATGGGATGCACTGGGCTTGCGTAAGAACGGGGAAATGGCGGAGCGGGGACACCCCCAAAGGGCCCCACAACTGTGACACCTCTGACAGTTAGATGCCCTGCTGCCTATAATAAGAGGCTCTGCTGAATTTTGTATTTTAATTTGCTTTAAGTTTTATTCGTTTCCTGCACGATTGTCAGGTATACCATCTTATTTCTCTTCACAGCAGAACATATCTTGTCCGCCTGTTAATTAACATTTGACATGGAATATTTCAAGCTAGGCAGACATTACGATTGCCGGTTCGGGTGTCCAAGCCCTCGGAAGCGGCAGTGTTTTTCGTATTCATTATTTTATTCTTTAGAAAAAAAAAATCAAAGCATTCAATGGGCCGCCGTGTCATCGGTAACGTTGGCGTTGCCGGTTTGCAATTGCCCCCCTCGTCTCCTTGGTGTAAGTGTGCCTGTGTAGGAACGACCTAAGGGTATGGGAGAGCACTAATCTGCCGGAGATTTCCCCTACACAGCTAGAACGGTATCGGCCTCAGACTAATGTGCATGCTACCCCCCTCCCTACTTCGGGACCCGATATTATTCGTCTTTCTTGATCCGTCCGGTGGACACTCTTCCGAGAGCAGAGCCTCAAAATTATGGAGAGTGTCTGCCTGAGACACTAGCCCCAGGCTCTCGTTCCCTCGTGTCATGGCCTTGTCATAGGCAATCGACAGCAAGAAAAAGAAAGCTTCACGGGACGACTGCATTGCCCCCCTTTATCCTCCTTCATCATGAGTGTCGGGTGTGAACAGCCACCTTGGTGAACCTTCGATACGGGGTTCTCTTTCTCGTCGACTTTAGATGCGCCTCTGTTACGGCCGATCTCCGTTCAGAGACTGCATGTGGATCAACACGAAATCATAGTTGGCAAATCACCACGACGTTGGTCAAACAGGTGAGTCGACTTTTCTTAGTTACTCTTTTTCAGTTCCTTTGGATTTGTTGTTTTCGCCTTTCGGGTTGGCAACTCCAAGTCGGCACTCTCTCCGTTCGCCTATACCGCCCTTTTGTTCGTTGCAGCCAGTCATGATCGCGGCCATGTCTGTGACTCTGACTGAGCCTCGTCGAAAGGGTATAAAGGTCATGAAGTTCGTTTCCAAAGAAACATCAACCTTCTTTTTATTTGTACCATCATCCACACGCTCTCGTGATCACTCTTCTCCTCTCTCAGGCATAACGTCTCATTGTTACTTCTGAATCTCAACGTTCTCAACCTCATAGAGCAATTCATTCACTTCTCTCACATCTCCCCACACATCATCATGGCGCACCAACTGAGCCGTTTGGCATTGGCCGACATCACATCTTCATCAGAGATTATCAGTAAACATTGGCTTGACCAGGGCATTCAATTACGCCCAAATTACATCACCGTATGGTACTGCGTACGCTATCCCCCTTCCCTATCCACTGCAGTCGAGAGCATGCAGCCCGTCTATAAAAGGACTAAGATACTGATCAGAAGAAACAGTGCGACTGCCACAATGGCCCAATGTTGCTGTCTGACCAATGTTCTGGGTCCAACTGCTCCCACTACCGCTGCTCTTACTGCAAAGAGGAGGAGATTGATGAGACAACCGACGACTACATCTTGCAAGCTGCCCTGCAGACGGCAAAACACAACTCATCGTGCTGCTCTCCAACGCAAAGTTGACGATTGGACTATGCCGCTTTGACGCCTTTACGAGTTACGAACTTGAGCGTGCAGCTCTGCACTTTTAAAGCGCGCTTTTACTTTTTTGGTCCCCTTTACACACTACAGTTTCATGCTGGACATGAACATGTGCAGTCTTTCGTCTTTACTACTATTTACCCTTCTTCTTATGTCGTTTAGATAGCCTACTTTTCCAGTTTTCGGTGCTGTGTCACGATGTGTATGTTTACGTCTATCCCAGCTCAATTTGAATATCACCACATTTTATGACATATTTTGAGACTCCTGTCTGTGACAATTACTTCTGTTTAAACATGATACAACTCTAGCACAATACCAGACATGACTTGTTTTTGTCCCGCCAGCCGATGTAGATTTCATGATGGTGTTACAACTTCAATGCTCCCCCATCTTATCAACCCCCACTTGCCACTCTGAGAGCCAGTGTATCGAATGACCATGCCTTGCCAGGCAGAAAAAGCGGAGGCACACACGATTGGATGGCGAAAAATCGAGTGGATTGGATCCGGACAAATTTAATTGCTCAACTTGTCGACATCGACGAATGAGAACGGCCGACCGCGGGATGACGGATAAATGAGATGAAATCAAAAGTACATCTTTGGCTTGTGATTGCCAGTTTTGACGGTAGAAGATAATTTGCGGGATGGTGACGAAGGAAAAGAAGGGGCTGGGTCAATGGTCTGCTGACGGTCGGACGCTGGCCGATTCTTGAACAGGAGTGCTGTTTGACCCAAGCGGGCCAGTGGAATCTCAGCCTTGTATGCGGCTCTGCGTAAAGTGGGGTCCGTCCTTTTTGTTTTGTTTTACTCCGTTTTCTGCCCGGAGTACTCCGTACGAAGTATTCTGCTTTGATTTGCGTGTGTGGGCCACCGTCACCCTAACCCACGGACGCCTTTGGAAGTGGAGGGGTGTTTTGCAACAGTGTTTTGCAAGCAATCACTGACAGCTTCTGTTCAAAGGGCTGTTTTGAACAGACCAAGACGTGGAGCTTTTTGTCCAGCTCTTCTAAGTTCTAATTCATAAAAGTTTACCAATGTGATCACTCGCAACTCAAGTGACAAGAAAAGGCGGAAGATACAGTCTAACTTTCGGTGCAGCTCGACTCTTCGGTAACATGCAATGCAACCCAAATGCAGGCAACAATCGGGTGTTGTTTTGTTTTGCACTGTGCTCCAGTGCATCTTCTTTGCAGACTTGATTGCCTTTTTCTTTTGGACAAGTAAATGCGCGTCCCGTCAAGCCGGCACCAGTCGTCTCAAAACGAAGCCCGACTACGGTGAATACCGAGTTCGAAAACGCAACTGTGAGGTTGTGTCATCCCATGATTCTGGAATGTGATTGGGCACCTCGACAGCAGTGCCATAACAAAACAACCTCACGGTATTGAGAGCTCTAGCGTGTTCTTGTCGGTCAGCCTATGGAGGCAGAATGCACTTTGGTGATGCTCTGGCCGTTGAACCATTACAGGTAGAAAAATATTAAGAAAAAAAATACAACAAAGACAGGCACCTAATGAGTCTTTCTGCAACCCAAGAAAAAAGCGACGATGGCCGAGACGGGTGCGGATTGCCTTTGTCGTCCCACCCGCCGTGGCGGGTTGATCACTGCATGTCTGCACCGATGCCATGCAGGTTCTCTGCCCTGTCTCAGGGCAGTGCAGGTGTGAGGTGGTGCCTACAGTAGCGTAATTTTGGGAAACTTCAGCCCTGTCAAACGGCAACGCCATAAAAAGGGGAAAAAATAAGACGACAAAACACGACAAAACACGACAATAACGAGCCCAAAATGAACACTGATTGGGCTTGAAGTCTTGACAGTTGTTCTGTCATGATGACATCGCGTTAGGGCGTGTAAGGCGCGCGGGGACTCGTCGGCCTTGTAAGGCAGAAAAGAATGAGGGGGGCGGGGGACAGACATAATTGCACCTTGAATGGACAGGAGTCACAGTGTGGTGATGTTGGTTGTGAAAAGAGAGAGAAAAGAGCCTGTGAGATTGCCGACAAAAAATAATGGAGACTATTGACCAATTGGCAATTCAAAAGCTCAATTGGACAGAAAATGAAATTAAAAGGACGAGTGCCGGATGCGTGCACTCACAAAGCCACAAAAAAGTAAGCACTTGCTACAAGGCGTCCCCAGGCAGCAGCAGGCAGAAATCCGGTGCCTGAAATATCCCCATGCCCATGACGACAGGATTTCCATCCTCATTTGCATAAAATTTGACTTTACTAGATTACATCATTGCATAAAATATGTTCTTCTTGCAAACCATGATTCATGGCTGCGCAGGTGGCCAAGTAGGATGCAATTACGTCAGGAGTATTCTACAAAGCCAAAGCAAGGCGCAAAATTGTGTTTATCCACGATATGGATCGTTCTACCTGTGCGTAATGACGAGTTTGAACATGTGACGGCTGTCGGGTACTATCTTTTCCCTGCATCTCTTGGAAAAATCATAAGGCAGACATGTATAAGTTGTTATTACGCTTAAAACTTTTGGTAAAAAGCTGATCGATATAAGACACGAGAATAATAATACGACGGCCACCCGGGTGACGAAAATCAATCATTCTATGTGAAGAGGTACAGGAGCGACTTGTCGACATTCCTGGTGGTGCGGATGTTTCCTTCTTGACCCCGGGCACAGCAATCATACAAATACAGATAGTACGATATAGGGCTCGGCGCGGCCTTTTTCTTGAACGGCTTTGATTGTCTAGAAAAGAGGATAAAATGGCTGAATGGAAAACACGACAGGAGAGAGATACAATGACACCCTGCATGTTGCCAGTGTGTTGTCATTCATTTACGTCGTATACGTCGTACAATTGCGCTAATGTCAACTCGCAAATCTCTGTTCCTGGCCCGGATAGAAGGCCGGGAATGGATATGCACGGTACGAGATCCAAATTCAGGAACCAGGAACCGCCCTACGCACTTGATGGACTTGCCGTTGCACACTCTTTCGTTGACCTGCATCTGCTGTGCCAGGTGTGACAATAAATAGACCGATGTGGCCCTGCAGGAGGGGCCGTTGTTGGTTACAGATTTCCCCTTCTATTATGTTGGATCGAACGCTTCTATTTTGAATCTGCTGTTGTTGTCTCTCCTCTGTTTCCCACCACACCCACATTCCTTTAAACCCGGAGCCAATCGTTGCTCCTATCCGCCCCTTTGAAATATACTCGACAATAAGTTACAAACAAACAAATACATTTAGGGCACCTTCTGTCTCAAAGTTTATCGCATCACTTCACCTCGACACAAATTGAAATGCAATACACGTCATATCTGTCAACATACACCACAGTCCTTACATAGCACTCACAGCAATAGTCTTCCCGGAGCAGACTTGCCGACAAAAACAAAAACAGCATATACGCTCATTCACGGCATGAATTACACGACGACATGGACTCGTCAAGGCCATCACGGGCTTATATGCCCAGACTGGCAAGTCGGGTGTCCGTGAAAAGGCCAGCTCTCTCCGGGCCATTTCATCCCTAGAGTCGCTGTCTGTAGTGCAAAAGCGCCGTGATGAAGAGAGAGCACGCCGATTGAGTACCCAGCCAGAAGACGATGAAGACGAAAGCCGGTTTGGTCGTCTGTCTGCGGCACTTCAGCGTCGTCGTCGTACAGTCTTGATGGCTGTTGGCGCCCTCGTCGTCCTGATTTAGATCATCGGTCTTGGTGCTGGTCTTGGTGTTCGCGCGGCAAGATCTCGTGCTCTCCTCCTTTCTGATCCGCAACCCGAACGCCAACCCATTGTGTGGCCGCCGTATTCGAGCAACTTTGGACTCAAGTGTCGGCGCCACAGTGGATGCCACTATTGTGCACCGATGCACGGCCTGTGTGCAAAGCGATGTTGACCTGTCACCGAGTGCATTTAGGCAATTGGCTGGTGCATCGCAAGGGCGTGCCCGGGGCTCGTGGTTCTTTCTGAACTAGGTCTACGAACTACCACGCGCTACCTCGCGCTTGGGGACGCTTGATGATTATATGTTATGTCTGCATGCCTTCACTTCTTGTTCTTAGGTGCATCGTCGCCTCCTCTTTGCATATATATACCCAACTCGTATTTTGCTTTTGACGAATAAAAATAAAACTCGTGAACAGCTAATACCATCACGCAGAAAGACAAGGGGAACTACGGAGTAAGTCCACTTACATTGCGAAAGGTCGAACAAAAAGAAGAAACGGTCAACATCGGGCACTTGCTGCGATTAACTGTCGTCTCAAAAGTCGGTAAGCCAAGGCAAGCCACAAAGCTTGCTGCAATTTCAAGCTGCATTTTGTTTTGCCCGCAAAACTCACATGTCGTCTCTCCACGAAGTAGGTACAGTAGGGAGTGACAAACGGCAGGCTCCGTTCGGCAGGGATATTGCCGCTAGTCGAGAAAAAGTTACAGTTTTCAATAGTTGAGAAGAGTAATGTGTAATATTGTAAATTTCGGGGCGCGAGGGGAAGAGCGCACGCCATAGCAGTTGCGATTGGTCCACGGTTCCAATTAGCTGCAAGACGGGAGTGGGACGTCGGATTATTGCAGTGTCGAGACGTGCGTGGCTTTCCCAATTCGGAGTAATATCTCCGTCTCTATTTTCGAACAGGAGAACATCTGAGCGGCCGAGATTGGATTTTGTTTTGTGTTTTTCGGGTCCAAAAGCCCAGAACCAAGTCCAGAACCACGTCCAGAACCACGTTGGTAATTGCCACAGGGGCAGGAGAAATAACTCTAGCTCCGAGTCTGGACTTTTGCGGGATAGGAAATATTTTTCAGAGCGTACGGAGTACTCCGTAGAGCTTTTTACCTGAACCCGCCGTAGCATTTATTTCAGATGTTCCAGCATTCAGCCTCCATTGCATGTCATTTTCATTCTTCCTCACTCTCTACACCTTTGTCTACATGTCCTTTCCTTGAGGTATCTTCTCTGCGATATCTCGTCCCTTCGTTTCTATTTATTGATTCGTTTTCCCTCATCATAACATACGTTTTTCTCGACAGCAAATTCCCACTCCAGCAATCATGAAGGCCAGCGTCATCATCTTTACCCTCTGGGCTACCTTGGCCAGCGCCTCCGTGTGCAAGCCGTCCAAGGCTTCGTCGGTGTCGTCGCTACCATCGTCATCAGTGGTGCCGTCCTCCTCGTCCATCCCGTCCTCCTCGTCGATCCCGTCCTCCTCGTCGTCATTGCCGTCCTCGTCATCCGCCGCCCCCTCAGCTACGCCAGACCCCAACGTCGCTGCCGGGGACTCCGACATTGCTGCTGACCCCAACAACCGCTGGGACTACGGCGGCAACGATGGAAGTATGGTTGCCACGACCTGCGTTACCGGTGATCCGACCGGCAGCTGTCTTGACTACACAATCAACTATGCTACGTCTGAGGATTATCTCATGTACATCATCTACAACGCCCCAACATTGGTCCAGGGTACCACCTACACGTGGAGCTTCGATGCGCAGCGTGCCGCGGGAAACGGCGGAGATGTTTACATTCAAATCTTGGACGCCAACGACAACACACTTGTCAACCAATACTTTGATATAACTTCGCTTTCAACGACCGACTGGACGCCCCTGTCCTACACCTTCTCCGCCAGCGCTGCCGACGGCATCAGCATCCAATACAGCATGTATGAAACGCCTGGTGCTGAGAATCTCAAGTTTAGAAACTTTCAGCTTATTGCAGCATAGTCAATCTATATACAAGAAGAAAAGAGAAAAGGGCCTATGTGGGTAGGCGTTTTTTGGCGGAACATTTTGCTAGCATCTTTAACATGATACGACATGGAGTTGTGTACGTCAACTTAATACAACGCATTTTTCTGCCATCTGTCTCGCCTTCATCTGTCTTGCTTTTCTCTCTCTCTCTTTTTGTCGTCCTTGCGATTTGTAGGTATAAGTTGTTCCAAAGTATAATGACACGACGATGCCATTCTCCAGCCAAGCCGGTATGGATAACGGTGCCGGGTATTGGTCCAGTGTGTTCGCTAGAATACCAGATGTTGGGCGAAAAACATTAATGAGAATCGCCTTTTTGGGAGGCGCAATGCGAGACGATTGGCCCACAAGAAAGGAATAAAACGGGGGCTACCTCATATCCCGTATGAGATGGCCGTACAAGACACAAATGGGATTAGCCGAATATATATAGGGCTGAGGTCCTCCTCCCTAAACCTGTGGGCGTCGGAGAAGATATCTTCAGCTTGCTGGCCAAGACTCCCAGCATTGTTTTGCCGTGCTCGTCGTTGACGTGCGCTGCCTAGTAGTCCCCCCCGCCTTCCACACACTGACAGCCGCATGTCGAGGTATCGCGAGCCCACCCGCAGCTGGTCGTAGTGGCTTAGGCCCTGCGTCTGCGTGTTTGCTTCATCTCCCAATCTTGTTAGCGTGATGCCGATCATACTCATGCCGCCGTCGTGCGATCCTGGCATCACCACGCGTCGAAGCTGGCAGTCGCCATACAGGCGCGGGCAGGGCAGGCAAGGAAGGGCCAGCAAACGCTACAGGTGGCGCGCACAGCAGATGCCACAGACGCAGGGGACAGCATCCGAAGGCAACGCCGTACAAGAACTAGACCTATACGTCGTATTTGTGAAACAGAGTACAGTATCTATGGCCGTACGTGAAAGAAAGCAGTGATAATGGGATCTATATGGGCCAGCTTCAAGCGAAGCAACCGCATCTTTTTGGTAGCTGGTGATTAATGTCAGCCCAACGATATCTACGTCTGTCCGTGTTGCTTTCCGCATTTTATTTTACGGGACAGTCGTCTCGACACTTTTAGTGTTGCCATATTATTACACGGCATATCAGACACCTCATGTAAGTAGGTGAGAAAATCCACGTCCAAAAAGCAAGATCAAAATGTCACATCAATGCCCATAGTCGTAGGGTGACATTTTCTACGCCTGCAGCTTAGCGTCTTCAGGGCACTTTGTTGGTGGATGTCGTGATTGGGGCTGCCCCATACGGAGTAGAAACGGACGGTTTAGAATAAAACTCGGCCGAGATACAATGACGGCCGACTACTAGCCACGGGTGGGATGCGACCACGTCCGCCGCACGCTATGAGATTGTATCAAGTTGTTCTTCGCTTGTTGAAAGTAAGATAATGACGGCTCGCAATGTATTCGATTTTTTCGTGCTTTATCTACGGACAAAGTAAGAGATAGTAGCAGACACAAATCACGCCTTGATTGATTGTATTCTTTGGTCCCCCTTTAAAACCACCACAACCTTGGCCAGCTTGACCGTTTCCATATCGGCATTACTACCCATCACAGAAAGCACACAACATTTACAAACCATGGCAAGATACGACATCACTAGCCGCAATGGCGAAGCTTCCTCGTCAGACAGCGACACTATCATTCAGCACGACGAGACATCTCCTCTTCTCTCGCCCAGCAAATCCACCGACAATGACCTCCCTACCTCCACGCCCATACCGGGCTTGTTCTGGATAGAAGCTGCCCTCTTCACCAATGTCTTCCTCGCTGGTTTCGACGGCACTGTTACTGCATCTACCTATGCTGTCATCACGTCCGAGTTTCAGAGTGCCAATTTGGCCTCATGGATCTCAACATCCTATCTGGTGACGACTACAGCTCTTCAGCCACTCTACGGCAGACTTTCTGACATTGTCGGCCGGCGTGCGTGTCTTCTGGCAGCTACTACGCTCTTTGGCTTGGGATGTCTCGGCTGTGCACTGAGCCCTGACTTGGGCATGCTGATTGCCATGCGTGCATTGGCCGGTGCCGGCGGCGGCGGTCTCATGACCATGGCGACCATCATCAACACAGATCTCATTGCACCAGAGCAGAGAGGCATGTACCAGGCCACACAAAATATCCTGCACGGCGTGGGCTCCATCTTGGGTGCATCCCTCGGCGGCACAATTGCCGGGATTCTGGGCTGGCGGTTCTCCTTCTTGGTCCAGGTGCCAATCTGCATGGCGGCCTTTGTTGTGGCCCGTGTCGTCGTTCCGGCCAAGATCACTCCCCGCAGACAGGCCGCTGTCAAGGTCGTCGACAATTCTGATGCGGAAGAGTCTGGCGACGATACGCCTGCTCTCGATCCTCTCAAGCGGCCCATGTCGACGTGGGAGCAGGTCGACTTTCTCGGTGCTATTCTGCTCATCGCCGGTCTCTCGCTGTTCCTTGCAGCCCTCAGCGCCGGCAGTAATAACGGTGGAGATGGTCTCGCGTGGACCAATCCGTCCGTTTTGGGCTGCCTTGGCGGCAGCATTGTCCTGCTCGCTGCCTTCCTCTCCGTCGAAGCCCGCACCTCGGCCGTTCCTCTCCTCCCGCTCAGCATGCTGCACGGCGTCGAGCGCGTCTCTCTTCTGGTGGCCAATGTCTGTCTCGGTATCTCTGGCTATGGCTTCCTCTTCTTGATGCCGCTTTTCTTCCAGGCAGTCCTGCTCGACTCGGCTTCGGTTGCTGGTCTTCGTCTCGTCGCCTCGTCTCTGGCCACGCCGCTTGGTGGCTTAACGACCGGCCTTGCCATGAAGTTTCTCGCCAAAAGATATGAAGATAACAACCTCGCTCTCCTGACGACGCTCGCTCGCGCTGGTGCCATTATCCTCTTCATCGGCGGCATCTTCAACCTCGCACTGGGCATGAACGATCCTTCCTGGATGTACGCTGCCTACCTCACTGTCGGAGGTTTTGGTCAGGGCATGTCCTACCCAGCCAGCTTGTTCCGCTTCATTGGTGCCTGCGACTTTGGCGAGCACGCTGTGGCCACATACCTTGTCTATTTAGTTAGATCTGTTGGGTCGGTGTGTGGTGTTGCGGCCATCTCAACTATAGTGCAGACGCACTTAGTGGCACGGTTGACAGATGTCTTTGCAGGCACGCCAGGTGGTGCTGATCTTATTGACACTCTCACGCACTCGGTTGAGGCGTTGCGTGATCTGCCCGTCGAGACTCGCACCATTGTTCAAGGCATCTACTATGAGGCGTGCCGTCGTGGTTTGTACTTTTTGTTGGGTGTAAGCAGCGTCACAGTGTTTTGCACACTGTTGGTATCGACAAAGAAGGCTCAGCGGTAACATCCTAAACCTTTGGTAATATCGAGGATTTTCGAATAGTTGTTGGAGGTTGTCGATGAGTTGCGAACATGTACGTCTCATTTGTTTAAGTTTCTGATTTTTGGGTTTGTCTTTTATCCAATAAAAGTTGCTGGTGTATTCTTAACAATGTCAGTACCTATCTTGCATATAACTGCAATTGAATGTGACGTTATGATGAGTAAAATATAAGTATGACCACAAACACATTTTTTTAAAAAGAAGAAAAAAAAAAGAAAAAGTAATTCATTGAACCAGAGATAAACAAATTGAGTCAAGCCTAAAATACAAATAAATGTCCAATTCTCTCTATGTTAGCCCAGCAGTTAAAAAAGTCTCAATATTTTCTACACTAGTTTTACAGGGAAAAATAATGTTGAGCGGTCTTTTATAAAATTCTAGGGAGAAAAGGCTTACAAACTTGCCCGTAATATCAACATGAGCGTTATAATTTAACAACAACGTCAAGTGATATACTAATGTTTAATTCTTGTCCACATCTGTCAAGTGACGCGAACTTCGGGATGAGCAGGAGACGGGCCGGACGACGAGTGACTCGCGTGTGGGTGAAAGGGCCTTGCGCGAGATTTATCTTTGGCCGTTTGAGATGGCCATCAAGTCGGACACAATCACCTCAATGGGACGCGCTGCGATAGCAACGATCGACTGCTGCAGGACATTCTGCGCGGTGAGTAACCTCCATTACGGAATCACGAAGCACCCGACGAGGACGATGTACATCCTGACAACAGTTTGCCTGGGACAGTGCATGGCCTTGATGGAAAGCCTCGCTTTACTCTTCTCTTCCACGACACCGACGGCAATGGAGAGATGACTGTCATTGCGAGGACAGTCCACGGTCGTCCCACTTCATCCTTTTCTCCAATGGGCACACAGATCCCTGTCAACAAGGTCGTCGAGATTGTTGGTGACTTTGTGGCAGCAGCCGCTGGAAATCATTGTTTGTCCTGCTCGGGGATGGGCCCGACACAGTGTTTTAGTGGAGGCCGTGGCAACTGCTGCACCGAGCGGGAAGACGGTCGTTGTCAACAGCACGGGTACACCTGTCGCTATGCCTTGGCTGGGCAGAGTGGGCGCAGTCTTCCAATCGCGGTTTCTTGGCCAGGTGTGCGGCAGAGCTGTGGCAGATGTTTTGACTGGTGCAGTAGATCCGGAGGGACATTTGCCGGTCAGCTTTCCACGGGACATCGAGGATGCTCCAGCATACAATAATTTTGGAGATGTTCCTAACAGTGATGTCAACTACGAGGAGGGCGTCTTCATCGGGCACCGCTACTTCGACAGACGGCCGGCCGAAGAGATCAGCTTTTCCTTTGGCCACGGACCCTCGTACACTGCCATTGACATCAGCGGGCTGAAGGTGGCCGTGGAGAATGACTTTATCACGGCCACGGCCACGGTCACAAACACGGGCTCCTTCCACGGTGGTGTGGCCGTCCAGGTCTACATTGGGGATCTACGTCCAAGACGGATGATGTAACGATTCCACCAACAGCTGATGGCCACCCAGTCAAGACTGTTGCATTCGAGAAGGTGCGACTTGGCGTGGGGGAGCCTCGAGTCGTGTTGCTAGCGGCACCCATCCGTGATCTTGCCTATTTTAACGTTGCCGCCGATACGCGGCAGGTGGATGCGGGCACGTACCGTCCGTACTGTGGTATCTCTTCAAAAGACATCCACAAGACGGCTGATATCAAGGTTGGGGAGTTTAGTTTTGACAAATAGTCTACCGCAAGACATATACCACAATAGACGTGAAGTCAATTGCAACAACCGGCAGAGACGATAGATAATATGCAAAATATATCGTTTGAGAAGAGAAAGAGAAGAGAAAATATGCACGAATAACAAATTATGTATAGCTGCTTTTGAGTTCGATTTTGATTTCTTCAGCCGACCTCCCTCCATAAACCGCTGAACTCCCGACGTGATCCCCTACTTGGTCAGGTCCCGCACCTGGACGCTGCTGCCGGATACTGTGAGACTCGAAGTGTAACTGCCGTCACTGTTGGCCTCCCACGAGGCGGTAATGCTGCCGCCGCTGGACAACGGGACAGTGCCGTTGGCAGCCGTCAGCTGAATATTACGGAACCATGTAGCCTGCGAGCACCACGGACTGAAACATCAGCGTGTCACTGACATAGACAGCCCACGAGTCGGCACTGACGACCGTCTTGATACCGTACCATGCCGGGAAACTTGAAATTGTTGAGGATGCCGCTGCCATTCACAAGAATATCGCACTCGACGTCAGAGTCATTGTCGACTGAAACAGTCCACGTAGCGCGCTCTTCAGACCAGACGGCCTTGTCACGAGATAAGAACCATTTGCTGGTTCTGCAT
This sequence comes from Sporothrix euskadiensis, assembly GCA_019925375.1. Classification (NCBI taxonomy): domain Eukaryota; kingdom Fungi; phylum Ascomycota; class Sordariomycetes; order Ophiostomatales; family Ophiostomataceae; genus Sporothrix; species Sporothrix euskadiensis. Next base: position 19,884 of record JADHKQ010000011.1, on the reverse strand, counting down.
GCACTCACCCTGCCCCAATAATCACACAGAGTAATCTCTCGCATGGGCATGTAATTGATGTCCGCCGATACGTAATGTCTGCGATTGCTAGTGTACATTAAAAATGGAGCGATGAGAGATAACTCATCTAGCCCTCGACTGCCGGCTTGATCCACAGCTTGAACAACGGTCCATCTGGGCCATTGACGGGGTCATCAATCGGCAGCGGCACATCGTTGATGTATGCGCGCATCTCGCTGTGAGGAACATCGCCTTTGCCCATTTCATTTCGCCATTGCGGACTGCCCTTTGGATACACGCCAACGTAAAAATAGTCTTTGGAGCTCTGTAGGTTGCAGTGGCCCGTGCCCGCTGGCAGAACTATGACGTCGCCGACTGAGAGCTCAATCTCCTTGCCGTCCCTGCTATCATCGTCGTGACCGCAGCCGACCAGCATTGTTGACTCGCCTTTGACGATGGCTGAAAAGTGAGTGAGATGGTGAAAATGAAAAGGAAAAGCGTCTTTGCCTACCATAGCATTCGTGCACGTTGGGGTGGAAGTGGCGCTGGCTAATGTGTCCCCAGGCACCTTTGCGCTCCCAGGCGTGCGACTCTAGGAAGGCTGTCGCTTTGTCTTCTGTCACCGGCAGAGGCAGGCATTGCCTGTACACCAACACAGGGCACGGCCTGTTGGGCGCATGCTTGTTCTGTTTGAGGTAATACGTCTCGGGTTCGCAGACCATGGTGGCGGTGATAAGGCAGTCGATATACGACGTACAGAATCGGGTATTACGGTTGATCAAGCGTGGCTGAGAGAGGGGAAATGAATAGTTGATCAGATAGCAATTGGAGAAATGACGGGCCATCTATCTAACCCGCGCAGGGTAGGCTAAAGTCTGGTGGCGCGACTCTGTATCTCCTCACACCCACAGTATTTTCCCCGCAAAGCCGGCCACAAGCGTGTGTAAGTCGGGATTAAGCTCTATATCGGTCCCTCCGGTCACATGGCACACACCGTACAAGCTAACGCTACAATCTTCGTCGTTGAACAGGGTCGATCTCTGCGTAGTCGTGGGTTTTTTGATGTGAGAAAGCCATATTTACAAGGGTTGCATTGATAAATTTATAGAGATTTGAGATTTCCAGATATCAGCACCAATAAGCCCAACGCAAATGATAATAGTAAGAGGTCATGGCTGCCGACGACAGTTACTCTCTGTCCATTTATAACTCCTTCAAAGACCAGCTGCGTGTTCCTCCGCAATCTGAACAGACGTCTTGGTCTGCTTGAATTTGCGTGACGGCGTGCGGTTCTCAAACAGCTCGTCCAGTTCCTGTAACGACCGATCCGTGGTCTCGGGGGTGGTAAAGTAGATTAGGACCAGAGTGATGAAGGAGAGGGGCGCATAAAAGTAGCCGACACGGATACCCCAGCCTGCGTTCTGGGTGGAGATCATGAGAGGCGTGGAATACTTGAAGATGAGGGCAAAGAGTTGTGAGGGCAGAGGCGAAACCGGTCGTCTTGGCACGTAGGACAGGAGTCGACGTGTCGGCCAATGGCGTAGGCGGCGACCCAGATGCACGTCAAGGCAACAACGGCGGCAGACTGACCATGTGTAGAGAGGTTATTGTTATTCATGGCCAAGGTGCCAACAGCACCCATAAAGAGGTTGCAAAAAGACGACTGTGAGCGTCGTCAACAGCAAATGACGACGATTGATCTTATCGATAGTGCAGGACGCAATAATCAAGAAACCGGTGAGAATAGTGCTTGAGGAAATGAAAACAAGGAAGGGGTTCTTGACACCAGCCAGGCCAAACAAAAGACAAGTACGAGCGCCAGCATCACACTCTAGGAGTGCACCGCCACGAAATCCCATCCCCCGTTCCTTCACCAGTACTACGACCTACTCTGGCGCCCTCCCTCGATATCTCTTGCCCTGGCAATTTTTTGTACGTATCCAAAATAAAATAAAATAAAATAAACAGAAAACAATAAACGTATATAAATGCGTCATGAATCGGCTACGCATGCACATCAATCCTGTCATGGCGAAGCGAAAGACAATTCTCCTGACGTTATATCACAGAAAACACGGAGCGTACTGTAAGAGACGACACGAGAGTGTGAGACGGGGTTGGGCAAACCGTCTGGGGAAGCTCCCCCACCCCAAAATGCGACCCTCCGTCTTTGACCGAGATCATCGACGATGACTTCCATCCTTCACACCAAATGCTACGTAAGCACTCAACTTTATGTTTCCTCCAAGGCTCACATTAATAATTCCAATGCAAGAATCGCAGGTCTCCGCTCCCACTTTACCTAATTTGGGCAGCGCGCGGTGTTTAGAGCCAAGGCTTAGCCCCCACTTTACCAAATTTGGACAGCGCGCGGTGTCTAGATGTCGTTCAGGGTCCAAGGCTTACGGAGTACATTGATCTCCGCTCCCACTTTACTTAATTTGGACAGCGCGCGGTATTTGGCATCAATTTCAACCACCAAACACCACTGCGAAAGCTTCTCGTACGATCGAACCTCGCTACGACGTACTTCGGATCCTTCGCCGCCTTGCAATGCTCATTGATCCTCAATGTTGGGCTAAACCACGGCTCTGTGACTTGAAGGAGCGTTTTCTTCGTCCCTGAAAGGTGCTCGACTCCATCCCCACCGTCGGGGCGCCTGAGAGACCTATTCTTGGCGTGGATGCTGCTAAAGGGGAACTGAAAACAAACATAAATACGACGTAGACAATACCATTCTGATATAAATTTCTGTTTCTGCTTTTCATCATTGTCAACACTCACCAAACAAAAAGCAGCAACTATTCTACCTCTCACTTCTCACCCCACCCCCACCCCCACCCACACACAACCTACAAAATCATCAACATGTCGAACATTGCAGTCGCTGGCGGCTCGGGCCACATGGGCCGCACCCTTGTCGAGGTCCTGCGCGAGTCTCTTACTGAGACCACAGTCTTTGCTCTGGGCCGCAAGGCACCTGAAGATGACACCCGTAAGGAGTCGTTTCTGGCTGTCGACTACTCTGATGTAGCTGCCACTTCCAAGACCCTGGCCGACAACAAGATCGGCACTGTTATCAGTGCCATTGCTGTCCAGGACCCAACATCTAGCGCTGCTCAGCTTTCTTTGATTGAAGCCGCTGTTGAGTCTGGCACGGTTACTCGCTTTATTGCCAGCGACTGGGGCTTGGAGCATTCCAAGGAGTAAGTAAAGCTGCCCGGCAAGTTTAAACTGCTTTATATGCTAACCGCTAAAGGTCCTTCATGTACCCTCTTCGCCATGCCGCTATTGAGGCTCTGGAGAAGACATCTATTCAGTATACTACTGTTGTCAACGGTTACTTCCTCGACTATTTCGGCGTTCCGCACGTCAAGTCCTACCTGCCGCCCTTGGCTTTTGCCATCGATGTTGAGAACAAGGTGGCTGGTATCCCGGGCACCGGTGACGATATTATGGCAATGACATACACTTTCGATGTGGCTCGCTTTGTCGTCAAGCTGCTGTCCATGGACAAATGGGAACCCACGACCTACCTCTACGGCGACCGACTGACGCTCAACGAGCTTCTGGCACTGGCCGAGGAGGCCCGTGGCGAGAAATTCACCGTGACGTACGACTCGCTCGAGAATCTAGAGAAAAATCAAATAACGGAGCTGCCCAGCCAGAAGGCCGTGTATGGTGTGGTGCCCAAGGCCCAACTGAATGCAATCATGGCCATGTTTGGTCGGTGGGTGATTTCTGGCCGGTTTGATTTGCCCGTCGAGAAGTCACTCAACGTAAAATTCCCCGAGGTGCAGACATCCAAGGCTGCCGACATCATTGGCAAGTGGAAGGGCCACTAAAGGGTGCAGCTTCGAGGGGATCATTAATGGTAGTGTCTGAAATTGGTTGTTAGATTAGAGTACAAATGAATCTACATAGATCAGACCGACTATCTTTAAAAAAGAAAACAGGTGTTTCTTGCCAAGAGGTTCCAAACTCAAAGATCCCATAGACATCACCGCCATGCTCGTACTTTAGGTTAAACCACAGGGACTCTAAATGTTGCAACATCACTGCCAACGTGCCAAACTTTACCAAGGGGCCGGCCCTACATACGATTTCACGAATGGTGGCCCGTTGATCAACGTCTGCCATGCATCCAGCAACATAGAGTGGCCGTGCAATACTCCGCAGCACCGCCGGGGATGAGACTTCTTGCATGAGTTGAAGAACTGCTGGCATATTCCTTTTCATTGACTTGCTGGTGCAGTCAGAACAAGCGCACGGCCGATAGATGCTTTTAAGATAAAGCCCGGCGGCATATGCCCAGATGTGCGTGACTTTGAGCTGCTCTCCATTATGCGCGCCACCATCCGGGCGGTGGTAAGCCTTCAGAAATTGGCCGCGTAGCCCACTTACACGCAAATAAGTGGGTCTTAACGGACGAGCACGTGATATCCGCACTCACCCACTTTTAACGTCAGGTCTCCACTTAGATTTGCTATCACGCAAGAGGCCGCTACTGTAACGCCATTTGCCGAATCAGAAGCGGGCTGTTATCAGTTTCCCGTGGGAGTGAGTGCCGGCGAGCGAAACCTGGAAAGTTGCCTACGACACACCGTCACCACACTCACCGAGACAATGGATGACTGTTTGACTGTCCCTCTACTATCATAGACTGTTCAGATCCAGTCAAATCCTCGCAATGGCTACTCGAACACAGTTTGTACCGTTATCACCACCGCCGCGGTCACTGCGGGTGTCCCAGCGGCCGCCAACAGCATGCAGAGGTAAATACCTCTCTCCAACATTCGGCTTGTTGATTTTTTTTTTTTTTTTTTTTTTTTTGATTAACTAACACTGTCAGAATGCTCACAACGCAAGGTCAGATGTGACAAGCAAACACCTTGTGGACGATGCGTCCGTCTGAACAAAAAATGCACGCGTGAGGTGGTTCGGATCAGCAAGTCGTTGTCCCTTCACAGAGACGAGCTGCGCTTTTTACAGACATTACGTGCTCGTCTTGTTGACCAGGGACCAATATGCTACGACGCTGTTGCCGATATCGACAAACGAGTTCACTTTCTGGAGCACGGAAAGTCGGCAGCAGAAGTCAATGGACCGCCGCAGTCTGACATTGCCGAGACCAATGGTGCCGACGCAATGATGCACAGCCCGGCAGCAACCGATGACGATGAGATGCGGAGCAGCTACAGTGGAGCAGCAACTGTTCCGAGTCCGACCAGTATGGCCACATCGACATCGTCTGCATCGACGCCGGCCGTCAGCACCTACGTTCAGCCGCAACGAACGACTCAATATCAGCAGCCGCTGCCACTGGTGCAGCATCGAGCACCTACCCACCCCGACGACAACAATGCGTCAGTTTTGACAGGCTTCGAGTTTCTGGCATGGGGCCGGTATAGTCAGACATGTTTCCCCCATCGTCGTTGCCGCTGCTATCAGAATCGCAGATACTCGGAGCTGGCTTCCATCAACTGTGATGCCGCCTGGGTCGGGCGACAAGCCATGACTCTGCGGGCTGATGACAACGAGAGCGACGTCTTGCTTCCGCCCAATGTTGCTCGTAAGGTTGTGGCCTTTCATATGGATCAGCTTCGCTGGCACCACAATGCCTTCCACGGGCCGACATTCTTGGCCCAGTGCGCGCAGTTCTGGCAGACAGGCACGGCAGACCACCCGCTCTGGCTGGCACTGTATTTTGCCGTCTGCAGTGTGTCACTGTGGACACTTTTGAATAATGAGCCATATCGACGAGAGGTCACTGGCGACTTTGTTTTTGACGAGACTCTTGTTAGCCGCCAGTTCCAGGCTATGGTCAACACTTTGTACGGAGAAAACTTCTTGGAGAACCTGTCCCTTTACGCAGTGCAGGCTATTGTTATATCGACGCGGATCGCACATAACCTGGACAGGACGGACCTCAACGCCATTTTGGTCGGGGCTGCTGTGCGGATTGCGCACTGTCTTGGCTTGCACAAAATCGCAGATCCTCATAGCAGTGGCGGCGAACAGACTGACGTCGACACTTGGCATGAGCGCGTCGAGATTGAGACCGGAAAGCGAGTTTGGCTGCAGCTTGTTATCCAAGACCACTTCCAGATCCCATACACCGACACCTACGTTATCCACCCTTCGCAGTATATTACGCCACTGCCACAGAACTGCAACGACGACGACATGGTGGCACGGTCATCTGGTGTGCCAACAAACTCCTCCTATGTCCGCATGCTGGGCCGGACAGCCTCACTCATCCCACCTCTTCTGGACGGACTGGGGGCCATGGGTGCACGCAAACCGCCAGCGGAGGCGTACCAGCACATCCTTGCCTGCGACAGAGTCATGCGAGCCAATGTGGCTCAAATTCCCGAGTTTTTGCTGAGAGACGACAATTCATCAACTAACTCAGCTGTTCCATGGCTGGCATTGGCCCGTCGCACTCTGGCCATCTCAGCGGCCGAGAAGATCATCATGATCCACCGCCCTGTTCTCTTCGACTCCTTTCAGGGTGGACCTGCCTTCCGACACACTCGCACAACTTGCGTTGCCGCCGCCACTACGATTCTTCGAGAGCATGAACAAGCCCTTGCTGAGCAGACACTCTCTATCTGGACACACTCTGCCTTCTGCGTGACGGCTGCTGTTGTGCTGGGTCTTGAACTGTTTCACCGCACTGACCACACCGACGACACTGCCCACAATTACCGGCAGACCCTGGCGCGCGCTGCCGACCGACTTCGCCATCGCCGTGCCGATGCCATGGCCAAGCGTGGTGCCGTTCTTATTGATACCCTGCTGGCCGCCGAAGAGGATCTGGTGCTGCGGATGATGCGGACGGCTCGCAGCGGCGACTCGACCGAAGACCACCAAAAAACCATCATCAACGACATGCTGGGCCGCCATGAGATTATGGCTCGTTTCTTGGCACGGGCACCGCCGAAGACCGATGGTAGTGTGGGCACTGGGAGTACAAGCAGTACACCGGTCGCGGTCGGCGGCGGCCAGACGATGGACATGTCGCCGCAGGCACAGCTGCCGGTGTACGCCAATGCTGTCGTACCAAACGGCCACACAACGACAGGCCACGACAATGACGGCATGAGTGCACTGTTGACGTCGATGGACATGGACACGAGTCAAGACTTTGAGTCTTGGTTCAACAACGTATTCGCTCCTGTTTACGACCCACTGTTGTAGAATTGATCTCATGTATACATAGTTACGAGAAATGGAAAGCATTGTTTGTTCTAACTTATTCTTAAGTATTGCGCGTTCATGACAATAGATAAATCTATGGAGTGTGTGTGACTAAAAGTTGTAAAGTTTGACAGCTGCAGAAGCAACAGGCTGGCCATCCTTATCGACGCTGGTGTTTTCGTAATCCTGCCCGTTCTTGATCTTCTTGTTGGCCAGTGCATACAAGACAAGCAGCGCCAGGGTGACGGCAACAGAAAAGGCCATGAAGGCAACAGCAATGGTCCATCCACGGTGGTAATAGGGCAGATCGTCCGACCGGAACAGCTGACCACCGACAATACCAGCGCAGTTGGCCGCCATGATAAACAGCGCCATGCGGATAGACCGCTCAGCGGGAGTCTTGGCGTTGATTGCCAGCCACGAGCCGTGAGCCGCGTGCCACCAACTACAAGTCGCACTGGCCAAGGTCAGGAGGGCAAACTTGGTGGACCGGCCAGCATGGTCAGGCAGGCACTTGTAGGCCACAGTAAAGACAAACTCGATGAAGACGGCGATAAAGACAAAGAAGCCACGACGGCCCCAGCGGTCGGCGATGAAGCCGCCAATAATGACTAGGGCGACCGACACCCACTGGCCAACGCTGGTCATGGCGTTGGAAGCGAGTTTATTATAGCCAAAGGAAGCCACAATAGTCGGAGCATAGGACCAAAGAGCAGTCGAAGGAGCGAGGCCGACGGTAGTCAAGAGGACATGGAGCCAGACCTTGCCGCTGCCCAGAGTGACCTTGATGTCTTCCCAAGAAACGCGGCGCTGGAGAGGACCGGCAGTGGGGTCATCGAGGGCTTTGCGTTGTCTCAAAATAAACAGCTCGCGATCGGTAAAGTAGCTGACGCCTGCAAAGGAGACAGGGTTGCTCGGCAGACCGGGGAAGAGCGTGACAAAGACGACGCCAGTCAGGATTGTGAAGATGCCTTCGAGCTGTTTAAGGATTACTGTTAGTATATGAGATTACCATTGGGATTTTGGCGGAGATGGGACTCACAATAAACATCCACTGCCACCCGGCAAGGCCTGCCACACCACGCATATGGAGCACGCCGTAGGCAATCAGACCGCCAGCCGCAGTGGCAACACCATTGCCGAGGAAGAAGAAGGCATAGCGCCGGCTCAGTTCGTGGGCACGGTACCACTGCGAGATAGTGAACAGACTGCCCGGGATAAAGCCAGACTCGCAAAGCCCGAGCAGCAGACGAGTCGCCAGGTAGCCACCAAGACCCTTCTGGAACGCCTGGAAAGTGGCCACAAGACCCCACAGGAAGATCTGTGTACCGATCCACGCTTTGGGGCCGACACGGTAGAGCACCAGGTTGGACGGGAGTTCGAGAAGAACAATACCAGCGTTGAGAAGCTGTGTACCAATGTTGAACTGGTTCTGGGTGATGCCAACATTGACGAGGAACTTGTCAGTCAAAGCGTTGCCGGCGTTGGAACGGTCGAGCTGAAGGCCAAAGAAGACGAGCATCAGGATAGGCATGACGATGCGGTCGACCTTGCGGACGACGGCCTTTTCTTCCTCTTCAGTCCACGTCTGGGTGTGGCCGACATCACTGTCGCTGCCTGGCGAGCTGGAGATGACAGCATTGGCCGTCTTTTCCTCGTCGGCCACGGGAACGGTACCCGTGAGAAGCTCCGACTTGGTCATGTTGCTGTATGGTTTTGTAAATTGATATGGTTGGCGATAAGGGTCAATGTGTGTCAAAGTGGGAAGTGGCAGAAAAGCTATTGTGTTGATCACTTGATGTGTGTGAGTTGACTCTGTTGATCCTCGACATCACAACCCTTGGCGGAACGAGTCTTCATATACTCGTCGAGATGGTCGAGATGATTGCAAAGATATCATACTTCCAGATGGACGAATCTAGCGTCGCGATTGCACCATCTTGGGACACGCACCATGGATGCCACCCAACTTTGGACAATATCGTCTGTGTCTTGCCTGATTAAGGTTGTGATAGGAGAAACTCGTCGACAAGGTGCGGGACTTGTTGGAATCTCCCTGACCATGGGGCGCGGGCGAGACGGACGTGGGCCAAAAGTGGAGACCGCCCTGCAAGGCTATCTTGTAAACTCGGACGAGATTCCATCTGGGCCGTGTCTTTTAGGAGGGGAACACGGACGACTGGACTTCTCGCCAGCGATGGTGATATCGCCCTGATTGATTTCGCAATCTTTTTTTATCGATGATACTCGCAAGTCTCCGAGGTCCGGAGTATTGTTGATCGGTTATTATTTTAGGGATTTTGTCGTGGAATTCAAAAGCCAAACGCAGACTTTATAAATCAAGCGAAGCACGCACCACTGACTCTTTTGCTGCATCCTGCACTAGCGCATTCACATATCACAACACCGACAACATGCGACATACTTGCAGAACATTGGGCCTTCTGGCTCTGGCCACGACCACTCTTGCCGACACTACCTACCGCTCTCGTCCCGACCTCTCCCCTCCTCACCTCAACATCACCATCCCTTGCAACGACCGTTGCGAGTCAGGCTACCTGTTTGTTTCTCCATTCACGACCTACGGCGAGCCTGATGACCGCGTCTCCTACCAAGTCGCGCCGTACATTCTTGACAGCACCGGTGACTTGGTATGGTCTGGCTTTGGCTACTTCGCTGGCTGGACAGGCAACTTGCAGGCTGCTCGTTACCAGGGCAAGGACGTCCTGTTCTCGTTCGAGGGTCTACACAACGGCAACCACGGCCACGGCCATGGCCATCACACTCTACTGGATGACCACTACAATGTGGTGAAGGTGCTTCGTGCCGGTGGTCACAGTGTGTCAGACAAGCACGAGTTTGAGATTATCGACGAGAAAACGGCTCTGTTCCAGATCTACGAACCGACGCAGCGCGACCTAGCTGCCTGGGGTGGCGATGATAAGCAGACGTGGATTGTGGATGCACGGTTCCAAGGTGGGCCTTTTCTATAAAACTGTATTGACTATTCCGGGATGAATCACAGCTAACATAACAGAACTTGATATTTCCACGGGAAAGGTTGTCTTTGAATGGAGCAGCCTTGACCACGTGTCCCCGGATGGTGAGTTCGCCCACCCGAAATGCCCATTCGAAATGCAGATTATGTACACCCAAGCTCACGCACGACTAACACTCAACAGAGTCCGCCCTCCCACTCCCTCGCGGTCTGGCTGGCACTGGCCACAGTAGTGCAACCGCCTGGGACTACTTCCACATCAACTCCATCTTCAAGGGCTCAGATGGCCACTACTTGCTGTCGGCTCGCCACGCCTCGACCATCTTCAAGATCAACGGCACGGACGGTTCCATTATCTGGCGCCTCGGTGGCAACCACAGTGAATTTTCTCTCGGCGAGGGCGTCCGCTTCGGGTTCCAGCACCATGCTCGCTATTTTGTCGAGGACCCCCAAGGCTCCGGCGAGGTCATTTCTCTCTTTGACAACTCCGTCTACGGCTCCGAGTCGGCAGGCAATGGCAACGAGATCCGCATCAACCCCTATTCGCGCGGCAAGTATATCAAGCTGGACCATGTGGCCAAGACTGCCACCCTCGTCCGTGCCCTCGAGCCGCCATCTGTTGTCGTGCCTGACTTGTCCAAGGGGGATCCGCCCATCCTGACCAAGTCCCAAGGCTCGCTCCAGTCTCTTCCTAATGGCGGCGATTTTGTCAATTGGGGCTCAGAGGGACAAATCACCGAGTACAATGCGGACGGCATTCCCATCTTCCACGCCTTTTTTGGCAAGGACTTTCTCCGGGATAAGCTGCAGAACTACCGCGCCTTCCGGTTCAACTGGACAGGCTACTCGTCTGAAGAGCCGGCCGTATATGCCGAGTCTTCAAGTGAGGGCACCGTCCGTCTGTTTGTGAGCTGGAACGGAGACACTGTCACCAAGTCGTGGCGCTTCTCGTGGGCCGAGGAGACGGACGTTGTGGGATCAGATGGCAACACCGTGACCACTACGGTTTGGAAGGAGATGATTGTTGCCCGCCGTGGTTTTGAGACGTCGGCACGTATCTCTCGGCCAAAGGAGGTGCGCATTGCCTCTGTCAAGGCGGAAGCTCTTGGTGCAGATGACGTTGTACTCGGTGTCTCCTCCTCCGTGTCGGTGCAGAAGGCATTGACAAAGTCGGTTGGGGCCGTCGATGATGGTCGTATCGCAGGGCAGGAGAGACTGGGCTTTGAAGTTGAGCTGTAGAAAAAAATGTAAAAGAAAATATTCAAAATATCAATGAATAATACGAGTTAAAAAAAAAACCGACAATAAAAAGAAATTTAAACAACGTGCACAAGCTACTTAAATAACAAATGGCACAGAACCTCAGTAGATTTTGACCCCAACAGATCGAAAGTGACGATGATACGCAAAAGACACCTTGGAGCCCGTCCGACTATTGGGTGGAATGTGCTCGTGGCGCACGTGACTTTACGATGGAAGTGAAAGAAACGCCGAGCTGTCTGTCACTGTACTTTGTAAACAGTACGTCGTAAAACGGATTGATTCGCCACAAACTTTATGAACAATTACTTTGTACAGTAATGTTGCACGTGAGGCGCTGTCCTTACAGAGATGAGAATAAGTCTTATCAATCTCGATGATCGATAAGATGCAGCCTTGATCGTCCTGCAGTCTGCCCCTTCACACGATTTTTCAAGACATTCCTGGCTCTGTGGGCCAGGATCCACTTCTTAGCACTTCTCGGTGAAAGGAGTGTGAAAGGAATGCTCTAGTCGCCGGGTAACGGAGGCATGCCAGAAGGGAACGATGTAGAGGCAATAGATTGATAAAGAATACGACAAACAGGACACAAGAGACAAAAAAAAAGGAACGGAAGTGGGCTTGGAACAAGACCTAGACAAGGGGAATTATGCGAGCAAATTGGAAAGGGCTGCAAGGACGTGGCGTGGAGCTTGGCAAGCCTGGATTATTTTTCGGAGTATTGGGTGACAGATGACAAGAAAACGTAAGGACCAGGGCCTTGTTTGCTGAATGTGGTTGGTTTGTGCCGTAGTTTGCTTCCTTTCACTTGGCATGGGGGCGTGGTTCGCCGACGTAGGATATTCTTACTAAAGGCCCCGAAGTCGGGAGGAAGGACCATGTGAATGACACATCGCCCTCCTTTGAGAGATAAAAAGTGCAGTATATTTCTTGGCTACGATTTCTATTTTGACAGTTCTACTGTGTACGGCAAATATATGCCGTGCAAACAAAAGATTCAAAATCGTGCATCAAATCAATGCTTGAAAGGTTATCAAAAGAGTCAAATTGAGCTCGATATAGATTAAAAGGATGAAAAGAATGGCACTTGCTAACAGAGTAGTCGAAACCCGTCTAATAATTACACACTGCACCCACTGAAACGAAGCTTAAGAACTCCCCAGAACTCACCACCCACAAACACCCGCAAAGCCCCCGGCAGGAACGGCAGAAACGGTCTTTTCCCTTGTCTTCCAGCGGAGAGCGTATGCTAACGTAGTACCGGGCTGGCGAACTCGTACGGTGTGGTGTACTGGAAGTGGGGGAACAGCGGGTGAGCTGGGGTCTTTGTGTGGGATCGGTGTTCGCCGCTAGTGACGAAAAAGTACTTTGTAAGTACAACCATACGGCCAGAGACAGTTCTCACTCGTCTCTCTAATTTTTGTGGTTGTTCTGCAGTTCTTTTTGCGCCGCCAAAATGGGGTTAGAACGCAGGGCGCCACTTTGGCGGCTGCTACCGCGGTGCATTGCAGAAAACCTCGCTTCTTTCTGCTAGAGCTCTTGTTAGTAGACGCCCCCTACGTTGTTCCCGCACGACAAGATGTTCCCACTTTGTGCTGTATCTTTGTTTTGACGACAAGCGATTTTTTTAAACCGTGAAAACCCGTGAAAAACAGTAAAAACAGTGAAAACCAGTATACTGTATCACCGTCTCAGTACTTCTTTGAAGTGGCTTCGGCGCTTTTACTCTTGTATGTCGCAGAAAATAACAACTGAAAAACAAACGCAAACCATTGCATCGTCGCGCCTTGGCCCTGTCTTGTCTGGGTCCTTCAGCCTGGCCTGGACCTTTGCCGGGGACCTTGCTGGACTTTGCTGGGTCTTGGCCAAGGCTCTCGGGGCATCGTGGCCAGGCCCAGAACCTGTCAAGTTCTCTTGGATCAGTTCTAGAGAATATTCTCTTTCCTGACATGCAAAGATCGTCTGTTCTATTGTCTGGGCATTCATCCTTGGTCGGCTTTTGACATGGTCGCGTGGTTTTCTTTGTTCCGACAAATTTGCGCGCTTCGCTTGGCTCTTTTTCTACATTGGGATCACGGCGTTCCTAGAAAGGAGAAGGCCGAAGACCGCATCTCCGTACACGAGACGGGAGAGCGTGGGAGGATGTGGGCGAGGTGGATGCTCTCGACAAATCTCGGGAAGGAAGAAGAAAAAAGAGCAAAGAAAATTCTGCTAGCTGGGCCAAGGATCTGGCCTGCAACGGAGAAGTACGAGGTTAGTAGGTAGCTCAGGTAGTCCAGTTGTAGCAGGAGCAAGACCAACAGCATAAACAGACCGAATACGACGTACACAGTAGACTCATAAGATGCCAGCCCCGAGAACCTAGACGTTGCCCAGAGACGAAGGATGCAGGAGCTGATAATTTCATAGCCAGAAGACTGCTGACAAGAACCAGGCTCGAGCCGGTCCAGGGAAGAAAAGATTGCACCAAAAAGCAACAAAAAGCTGCACACGAGAGCAAGCAAAAGCAAAATTAAGCAAAGAGCGGCCCTGCCAAGACCGCCAAGGTCGACTTGGTTCAACTTTGGTCATTTTTGGCTCGACTTGGTTTCCACATCCTTGTTGATCGACAGTCTGTTTTGCCCGCTCAGGCTTAGACCTGTTTTCGGGGCGCCCTGGAAGCATCTTTTGTACTCCGTAATACGTCGTACTTTCTCCTAGATAGTATCTCCCGGCGACCCCCCAAATGCCCCATGCTACTGCGCTTTTCTTTCTAGCTCTGCCATATTTTTCTAGTCTTTTGTCACACCACCCTTGGGCAAAGCCGGGCATTCCTTGGTCGTCTTGGCCATCTGATTAGATTGATGAGAAGGGGGGAAAAGAGGAACGGGTGCCAGCAAAATTTTAGGAGTACTCCATAGATGAAAGAGATAAAAAAAAAAAAAAAAAAAAAAAAGGCAAGAAAAGGTGATTAAAAAATTATCAGAGCCGCGGAAAGCGTACATAAACATACAACGAACAAGACTTGATATCTTTCTCGCCCCCGTCATACATAACGATTATCAGAGCCGCGGAAAGCGTACATAAACATACAACGAACAAGACTTGATATCTTTCTCGCCCCCGTCATACATAACGCGATCATGCTGCATTGCATGTCTTGGTATTAATACAGCGCACATCCCGCGCTGATCTTGTACTTTCGTCTTGTTTTTCTTTTCTTCAATCTTCAACCTTTCTCTTTTCTCTTTTCTGCTCCTTTGTTGTTGCACTCTTATCTCCACGCAACCGCAACCCACAAACCACCACAATGGCCGAGAAGCAGGTCAACGCCGTCGACCAGGTCGCGCCGTCGACGGCCCCTGAGGTTTCGGACAACAACAGTGTCAACAACGGCGCCAACAACGGCCTCAACAACGACGTCAAGGATGCCAACGGACTCAACCCCCACGCCAGCAACGACACGCCGGGCAGCCTCAACAACCAGTCGGCCGGTGTCAACCGTATCGAGGCGCTCGCTGCTGTCCTGACGCTCAAGGACCGCATCTTCCTCTTCTCTGGTGTCTTCCTCGTGGCTTACGTATACGGTCTCGACGGCACGGTGCGCTACACGTACCAGACCTATGCCACCGCTTCCTACTCGGAGCACTCGCTGCTTGCTGCCATCAACGTCCTGCGCGCCGTCATTGCCGCTGCTGCGCAGCCGACGGCCGCCAAGATTGCTGATATCTTTGGTCGTGTTGAGCTGGTCCTGGTTTCGATTTTGTTCTATGTCCTCGGCACCATTGTCCAGGCCTCGTCCAACGGCGTCAGCGCTTTTGCGGGTGGCGCTGTTCTGTACCAGATCGGCTACACCGTCGTCATTTTCCTGATCGAGGTCATCATTGCCGATCTGACGTCGACGCGCGCCCGTCTTCTCTTCTCCTACATCCCCGCGCTGCCTTTTATCATCAACACCTGGGTCAGCGGCAATGTCACGTCGAGCGTCTTGGCCGCGACCACCTGGCGCTGGGGCATTGGCATGTGGTGCATCATTTACCCGGTGTGCTGTCTGCCGCTGATTGTTACGCTGATCATGGTCGGCCGCCGTGCCCGCCGCATGGGTCTGATGACGGCCTATTCCACTTCGCTCCGGGAGCAGAGGGGCTCGCGTTCGTTTCTCGTCGATCTGTTCTGGCGTCTTGATGTGATTGGCATCATTCTGATGATTGCCGTCTTCGCCCTCATTCTGGTCCCGTTCACCCTGGCTGGTGGTGCCACAAAGTCGTGGCGGCAGGCGCACATTATCGCGCCTCTTGTTGTGGGCTTTGTCTGCATCCCCTTCTTTGTCGTCTGGGAATTGAAGGCCCCACACCCGCTCATGCCCCTTAAGCTCATGAAGGACCGCGGTGTCTGGGCCCCGCTCGGCATTGCCCTCTTCCTCAACTTTGCCTGGTACCTGCAGGGCGATTTCCTTTACACCGTCCTTTACGTCGCCTTTGACTTTAGCGTCACCTCCGCCACCCGCATCACCTCGCTCTACTCCTTCTGCAGTGTCATCACTGGCTTTTTGCTGGGCCTTGTCGTCTACCGCGTGCGCCGCCTCAAGTACTTTATTCTCTTTGGCACCACTCTCTTCCTTGTCGCCTTTGGTATCCTCATCAAGTTCCGTGGCGACGCTACCCCCTCCAACCGCTCGGGTGTCATTGGCGCCGAGGTGCTGCTGGGTATTGCTGGCGGCATGTTCCCCTACCCTGCCCAGGCCTCGATCCAGACGTCCCTCAAGCACGAACACTTGGCTGTCATGACCGGCGTCTACCTCGCCACCTACAACATCGGCTCCGCCCTTGGCAACACGGTCTCGGGCACCGTCTGGTCGCAGATCCTGCCCTCGACGCTCGAGAAGAACCTCAACCCTATCAACAGCACCCTGGCGGCTCTTGTGTATGGCAACCCCCTCGCCTACGCTGCCCTCTACCCCGTCGGCACCGTCGAGCGCACCGCCATCATCGAGTCCTACAAGCACGTCCAGCGCTTGCTCACCATCACGGGCATCTCGCTCTGTGTGCCCCTCATTGCCTTTGCCATCCTCATGCGCAACCCCAAGCTCAACGACGAGCAGACCCTGGCCAAGAACAGCGACTCCGACTCGGTCATTGAGTAAGTGCATTGCGCAAAGCCTACTTTCTACTTTACAGAAAATTATATCCCTTATATACCTTATACCTCTTATTCTTATACCTATACTTCTTATACCTGTACCTCTTATACCTCATGTTTATACATACAGAGTCGTGGAGATTTTAGAGAGCATTCACTCTTTAGCTGCGTTGCTTCTCATACACGCAAACCTTAAATTTTATACCATTGTCGACTCCATCGTTGTCTATTAATCAATTTTATTGCACTGTGCACGACGTAAATAAGTGGCAGTTTGAGCCGTTTGTGAAGACGTCCGCACTAATCAGTAGAACAGATCCAAAGTGCACTTCGCTGTCTTTGGTGTTTTTGGTGCCTGTTCTCTCCAACAAATGACGTGGAAGAATAAAAAAGAGACCAAGATCCACCCCATTATGCAAGCCGGCGCCCGTGCTTCAATGAATGCGCATGGCAGGTATGAGGCGTTTCACGATGTCGTCTGCCGTGTGAACCAGTGAACCAGAAATGGCCTTTTACAACGGACAGAACTCATGCATGCAAAGCCATTTGTGAGAAACTGGTACCACATGCGCAGCGGCTCTATGAGCTGTACATTGAGTATGAACAAGGGTGGCAGCACTACATGGTGGACGCAGAGTCTCCAGAACTTCTGGATAAAGCGTCCAGGTAAGCATCTTCAAAAACACCTTCACGAACTAACAAGTCTTGAAACCAAAAGAGTTTTAAAAACTAACAAAAGGCAGTTATATGAATGAAACGGGTTATTCGCACGAGGGAAGAATATATCGGGAGTTGGCAGAGTCAATTCAGACGGGCGCGATACATATGCATTATTCTTAGACCCCATTGATTGATTGACGTAATCATAGGGTATAATGTAACTGAGCCTAAAGTTATCACTACGGTGCTTGATACAGGGGGGGATCGATCGTTACATAATCGGGAAACAACTATGAGTGCTAGTTTGTGAGACTCGAAGGATTACCGTTGTGAGGACGACTGATCCAGTGGTCTTCCACTTTCCACCGGACCCAGCTCAAGGCGTCTTCCTCCATAAGATTAGCGATTCCCCCAATCAAGACTGTCCTGACATCGATCCTTTGGTTCTTATTTTGAAGAAAGCACGAAACGTGCATTTTGGTGACCGTTATACCGAAAAACAGTTTGTTAATGTAAAATTGCAACTTGTCATGTTCGAGGAGTACTCGTCGTACAAACAGATATCTGTCCCGCAGCCGTTTGCTTCCACGTAATCTACCTCTTTCTTGTGAAGGTGTGCAGCGACCTCGTTGCAGACGGCGTGGCCCATCTGGGGCAGGTGTGTAGTGCTTGCAGACTGATGGCAAATTCGCTTCGTCCCATATTGCAGGTTTGAGAGGGAGGGCCGGCTTTTTAGAGAGTCTGTGAACCGTGGCCATCTCTGTTTTTGCTTGAATGGTATCGACGGTCACGTCGGTTCCGTCTGTTTCGTAATCTTTGGGCTCATGGTGTCACTGCTCGCCTTCGCTGCCATCCCTAGGTATGTCGAGATGTGACTATCTATTTATCTTCTGAGTGTGCATTTTGAGCGTCTTACAGACTGGCATTTTGACATGTAACCGCTCTATGGCTGACTATATATATCCCTTTTTTTTTTTTTTTTTTTTTTTTTTTTGGATTACATAGATACCGAAGAGCCTCTCAGTAATAGACCAAATCGACTGTATCTGAGCGATAAAAAATCCCATCACAAGTCTCTGGCTCTAGACGGGCTATCTTTCGTGCATCCTCCCTTGTTGCGTCTTTGTTGCCTGCTTTCCACATTTCGATAAAGTGTGTGACGACCGATTTCTTGGGCTTGAGCTCCCACCTTTTGTGGAAGAGATATTTCGCAGGTACCCGATCAACTGCAAATTTCCATTGGCTGTCCTTCGCAATGTCGATATAAAACAAGTGACGCATAGCGCAGCATGTGTCTGGGATGTCCATTTCCGAAAATTCCCGCTTGAACTGTCCGGTTGTCATCATAATTTGGATCTTGAAGCGAAATGCTTTGTCGATAAATTCTGCGAGTCTGCGATCATGTTGGCCGAGGGCGTCGTTGGGCTCGACATAGCCCGGCGCCATAACGATGCGCTTGACTTTCCTGTATTCTTCAAACATAGACCGGCGAGCAAGCTGGTCTACCCTCCAAATGCCACGGTCAGATTGGAATCCAGACGTAGGCAGCGGACTGATACTGTGCCACGGATTCGTGTAGTATTGTCGGCAATATGATGGAGTTGCGGCCATCTTCCAAATCATTACCTTAAGCTCAGTGGGTAGCTTTCTAAAATTGTGATAATGGGTTGGTGCTTGTGGTGGAGGTGGCGGCTCAGGAGTAACTGCCCTAGGAGCAAGACGCACAATGTCGATGGATAGACTGCTAAGCTCTCTGGCAGATGTTGCGATTTCCATCATTCTCGTGGCACATTCTGAGCGTCTCAGCGATACCAAAGCGGCACGCATCTGGGCATCTGCATCGGCATCAACTGGCGGTTGATTTTCCCTGTTCAACTTGTGCAAGGTCGTGGCAACGTGGTCGTAGAGTTTGGTCAGTCGTAGCATCTGACTGGAAATAATATCCTTGGTGTCTTCCATGGTGGGCAGGCATCGTGGTTTTCGGGTGGTTTTTTGGCGTTATTTTTTGGTGTTTTGCGGGTGTATAAAGAGGAGGGGTTGGATTGTTCGTGGAATAAAACATCACCAAACAAGGATTCAAATGTTCTAGAATCGTAACTTATTTATATGGCACTGATTTACATCTCATGTCATGTTTGCTTTGTAAACCTTGAGCTTACCGCAGGTATTTCCGATGTACTCCGTTATGGTATTCAAATACTATGTGTTCCTCTCAGCATCTTATAGCTTTGTCGACTCACTCTTTAAAATTCGCACCTGCGATTCTAGAAAATTATATTTTCCACGTTGGCACTGTTGGTGTCTGTTCGCTGATTCATTTCTGTTGGTAGTATAATTGGGTTAGCAAAGAAGCGTCGTGCAAGGCCGTGCAGCCTTGCGAAATTTCGTTGCTGGGTGGTCCCGAACCGAGTATCTTTGTACAAGCATTTTGGCAAAATAATAATGATAAATCTTGCCAGCTCTACTCTTCTCTGGTTTGATATGAACATTCGACTCTTGTCATACATCTCTGTCGTGCAAAATCGGCTTTTTGCTGCAATCGTGTGGTTCTATTCAAACAGATTTCTTTTTACTTTTTTTTACTATTTTCTTTTCCGCGCTTCTTTTCCGCTCCTTTTAGGGGGGGGGGGGGGGGGGGCCCCCGC
>JADHKQ010000010.1:622606-937194 GCA_019925375.1 Sporothrix euskadiensis | reverse complement strand
AACACTAACACTAACACTAACACTAACACTAACACTAACACTAACACTAACACTAACACTAACACTAACACTAACACTAACACTAACACTAACACTAACATAACACTAACAACACTAACATTTATAAATAAAAGAGAACGGTATTAACGATATACTTTTAATTAAAAAAACTTTAAAAATATATATAAATCTTAATATAATTTTTTAAAAATATTTTTATTTCTTTTACCCTTTTGTTTCTTTTATTATAATTTACTTTTATTATTTTTTATTTACTTTTTTATTACCGTATATTATTATATCCCTTATATACATTACCCTTATATAATAACTTTTACTTTATAATATAAACGACGATTTATTATCGTTTTTAAATTAAAAATAAACTATACTTTAAAATAATATTCGATACGCTCGAATTCATTAATAATATAAACACTCCGAATTAATAATTATTCGATTCGTAATTACTAATATATTACTCTCTCTTAATCTCGCCGCGAGATACTCGAACCCGTTTACGCTTATTATAATAAATAATATTAACGCTTACTTTAATATAAAGAGCGACGTCTCGGCTTTTAATAACACTTATACGCCTTTAAGTAATTTATTAACCTATATTAACACCGGTTAAGGAACCGCCTTCCGATTAAAAGTTAATATAATACTTAATATATTTAAACGACTCGTTAACGCGTAAATTAAAGGTAAACCGAGCGATAAACTACCGTAACTAAATAATAAATAACTCTTTATATTTACTAATAAAAAAGTTACGAAATACTTAAAGAACTTTAACTTTTAAATTAACTTTAATAAACTACTCGACGCCTTTTATTTTAAATAATTTATTATATATTATAATCTCCCGATTAAGACTCTTATTAAAGAAAAGATTAAAAAAACGAAAGTTATTAAAGGAAATTAAAAGTCCTTTTAATTTATATTAAAAAAGGAGTTCTAAGAAGAAAATCCGGAGTAAATAAAAGATATTTATAAACGCTTAAATAAGTAAGTTATTAAATTAAAGTTCGTTAACGAGGGCGCCGCGTTCCGAAAATAACGTTATAAGTTTAAGAGGCTTCTCGTAAAAGTTAAAGAGTCTACCGCTTATACGCGTTACACTAAGGACTTAATAATAACCGTCCTTAAAAACACTCGATTAATAGTCTTTTAACGTTTTAATAAGTCCCGCGATAATATTAATACCGTTATTTATCGTAAAATAATTACTTAATTAAATAATTATATAAACGAGTAAGTTATAAATAAAGACGACTCGGATTTATTTACTTCCGCGTCCTCTTCGAATTTTATATTTAACGATAATAAGTTTACGTCTCCGGTTAAAACGACGAAACTTAAATCGTAATTAAAGAAAAGCGTTACTTTTAATAAAAGATAATAAAAGAGATAAAATTAATAAGCCGAGATCGATCGTTTAATTATAACGATCTCTCGTATAACGATTAATTACTCGGAAGTAATTAATAAAACTACCGTTATAAAAGTAAAGACCGATTAAATCCTTAATCGATTTAACACTCTACCGCCCGTACCTTAATATCCGCCTCCTTCTCTTAACTACGAATAATAATAACCTTAATATTAAATATATCTAAGTATATATAATAAAGTCGTCTCTTACCTAAGTAAATTTAACCGAAGTAAAAGAAGAGAACGAAACGTTAACTTTATATAACGGAGCGGTCGTTATAACTTTTATAATAACGGTTATAATCGGAACTATAATAATTTTTTTTATTATTACTACGGCGGCCGAGGTTATATAATAACTATTTATAAAACTTATAATCGAGACGTTACGAACGGGTTAATATATCGAGACTTACGTATTAACTAACTATACTTAAAAACGAGTTATAAAATAAGAGAGCCTATTTTAAATAAGTTATTCTTTTACTTCCGTAATAATAGTTATATTCGTAATATAATTTAATCGCTTCTAAAACGTTATCCGACTACTCCTAACGTTTCGGCTATACGTAATACCGTTACGACGACCGGAGAGAGAGTAATAATTAAAATATACTTTACTACTCCGTAATTCGTCGAGTCCGGGCTTATAATCCTTAAAGGAGGATTACCTTTTAATTAAAACCTTATTTCTATTTACTTTATAAAAGTCATTAAAACCTTTTTCCTAAATCCTTCTTAACGTAAATAATACTTTAACTTATTAAAAAAAGGGATCCTAGTACTTAAAATAAAGGAGGTAAACGAAGATATTAATATATTTAAAACTTATTTATAAAAGGTTAAAAAAACTCGCGTAATAATTATAATTAATAATATTATTATTATATTTAACGAGCCTATCCCCGTTACGAATAAAGGATAATAAGAAAAGACCGATACTTTCGCTATTAAAACTCTTAATTAAAAGGGCCTAGCTACCTTTATTATCGATACCGCCGTATATATAACGATAAATATTAACGTTAAATTAACTTTATAATAAATCGCTTAACTTAACGTTAATATAACCCGTTAATTAACCTCTTTATTTATTAATATCTCGGACGTTATTACTAATACTATTTACGTAAATTTTTCAAGTATAATAGTAAAGGAATTATTTAACCCGTATACCTCCGTTAAAAAATAAATAAAGTACCTTTATAAGACTTTTATTTAAAACTCCTTTATAATAAAGTCCTTCGCGTAATAAGTTTTAACTACCTTTTAAAAACCGATTATTAACGCTTTAAATTATTTATTTATTATCGTCGGAGATATAATAACTAATAATTTATTACTTACCGCTATTATTGATAACGGATTAACTATTAATATTATTAACGAGTCGTTTACTAAAAGGGTAAGACTAGTTATTACGCTTACGAAGGCTGCCTCGAAGAGTTTTTATAAAACGGAGTAATAGTTCCGAGGCGAGGCTAAAATTAACGTTTAAATCGGTAACTATATTATTATTATACGTTTTTATATTTACGATAATATAACTATAAACGTAAGCCGGCCTTTATTCGGTATACCTTTCCTCCGTTAAACTAAGTTTAAATTTAACTATAGTAATAATAACTCTCTTTTTAACTATTTAATTATCGACTATATTAAAATTATTATATTAATAATCGTCGAGTAATCTCTCTTTCCTATTAATTTTATCGAGTAACTAAAAAAATAAGTAACACGCTTAAAGGGTAACGTATTACTAGTAATATAAAAGACTTAAAAGTAAAGCGGCGCCGAATTAATAATTTTCTATTATACGTTATTCCTAATCGGAAGTCCGTTTAAAGAAAGGAAAAAAAGGAGTTACTATTTACAGTTTATACCGTCGGAGAGATTAAATTAAAAGTATATAAGATCTTTACACTATATAAGCGAGTTATAAATAAAGTTAAGTCTATTAATAATACTCTATCGGATAACTCGGTATTAAAGGACGACTTAATATAAAGAAAAAAGAAAATAAAAAATAACTCGATAAAATATCGTTAAAGAGGGCGATTTTACTTTTTACGACTTAGTTACCCCTCGCTTCTCTTAATAACTTACGGACTACCGTTTAACGTTTAATTAAATAAACGTTATAATCGAAAAGTTACCGAAATAGTTAACGCCTTAAGAGAAAAAACTATTTCGATATATTATAATAAACCGAGAAGACGCCCTCGCTTAAACCTTTAACGATATTAATTACGTCGACTCTAATATTATACCGCCGTAAGTAATCCGAATAATACTTTATTAAGTATAATAAACGCGCTCGATTCTAGTCCCGAAAGCTTTACGAAACGAAGTTAATTAACTTTTAAAGGATAAGCTCGATAACGGCTTATTAAAAAAAAGTTATAACGCTTACCGAAATTTATAATTTTTAATTAAAAAGAAAAATTATAAGTTCCGCTTTATTAATAATATTACTAAAATTAATACGGTTATAATTAAAGACGCCTTTATTACGTTAATAGTTAATAAATTCGTCGATAACTTCAACGAATAATAAATTTATACGGTAACGGACTTTTTCTCGGGTTATAATTAAATCTCTTTAAATCCGTAGAGTAAAGACTTAATAATATTCGAAACGATAATTAAACTTTTACGTAATATAACTCTCCCGTAAAGCGCGATTAACTTAGTAATATAATTTTAACGTAATATAATTACTATTCTCGACGGCTTAATATTAACGGTAGTCCGGCCTTACGTCGATAACGTCGCGATTAAAGCCTTAAAGATAATATACGATAATACGTTAACTACGTTAAGACTACGCCGTTTCGTCTTTAAGTATCTTTAAAATATAAATAAAGTTCTCGTTAACTTTAAATTAACTTATACTACTACCGTTACGGAAAAATTATAATAATACTAAGAGTATATCGACTTACTAGGATTTATATATACGTTAAAGGGTCGTCTTTTATAATAAGGTAATACTTAAAAGATTATAAACTAACCCGTATATATTAACGTTAAAGATATACGCCGTTTCGTTAAGTTAATAGTTTTTTATAAGTTATAAATTAATTACTTTACTATTACCGCTCGTCCTTTTTATAAATTACTTAAAAAGAACGCGTACTTTATATAAGGATTTAATTAATAGTCCGCCTTTAATAAATTAAAAGAAGTTATCTCTTTACCTTTACTTTTAATTATAATACTTTATAAACTTAATATAAGTTTAATTATTTTAATAGTCGATATTAACCTTATCGGATAAGGAGTTATTTTATAATAAGTTATCGATAAAGTCCGGAAGCCGGCCCGTTACGAGAGTAAAATATAATCTAACGTAGAGACCCGATACGATATTATTAAAAGAGAGTATAAAGGAGTCGTTTACGCCCTACGGCGTATACGTAACTTCTTATATAAAACTTATTTCGTACTTAAAACCGACGCCCTCGTCTTAATTTATTAATTTAATAACGTCTTAAATAACTTATCCGGATCTCTATTATTACGTTAAGTTACTTAAATTCGCTCTTTTAATTTTAAAGTTCGTTATATACTTAGTTTTAAAAACGCGGTTACCGACGCGTTATCTCGTCGTTTAAAGGGATAAAGTTTTAATTAAAATCTAGTAAAAGAAGATACCGTAAATTTAAAGGACTTTATTAAAGCCTAGATCTTTTATTAAAATATAATTAAAGCTAAATCTTTTACGTAAACTATTAAAGACTTAAGTATAAAACTCCTTAACCCGATAAAAAAATAAACTCGAAAGAGTAAAGAAATAACCGTTTACTTAATACGTTTCGATATCTCTCTTAATTTTAAAGTTAAAGAGCGCTAACGCTTTATCGCTTAGTTAATTTATTATACTTATAAAAATCGATATTTATAACGGCTTCCGTAAAATAAGGAAAGTAACTCGATACGTATAATCGACGATAAAAATAAAAAGCGACTCTTAATTAAAAGTATTTATTTCGACACGGGTTATAAAGGACAATAAACTACCGTTAATTACTTTAAAATAAAATATTAGTAACTTAAGTTTTATAAAATAATCGAGTAAGCCGTTTACGTTTATTTAAACTATTAAAAGTAAAAAACGAATAAAGAGGTTAACGTTACGTAATTCTAAATCCTTCTTACGACCCCGTTTTAAAAACTATATATCGACGTATAAAGTATATCTCCTACTATCGACGGCAGTAAGTACTTAATTAAAAGACGGTATAAGTTTATTAAATTCGTTAAAGCTAATATTATATATAAAAACGGTGCCGTTAACGTAATAAAGTAATTATAAAATTATATTATTTACCGGTATAATATACTTTATAAAATTATAATTAACGGTAATAGTAAATTTAAAGGTATATTTAAGGTTATATATAAAAGATTAAAAATTAAATATATACCCCTTTCCGTATATAATTTAAAAGCGAATAATATCGTTAAAGCCGGTTATTATCTTATTATTAACTCTCTCGTTAAACTTATAAAAAGTACCGGTATAAATTAATATTAATATCTTTAATTTATTTTATTTACAGATAAAATTTTTATTTAAACCTCTTATAATTATATTCCCTTTTACTTAATATATAAATATAACTCGGTTACTCCGTTAAAATTACGAACTCTTACTTAACGTTTATTATAATAACGAGCCAGGATATTTACGGAGGAACTTATTAATATATAAATCCGTACTCTTAAAGCCCGTATAATAAACGTAATTAAAACGGTCGAAGCCGTTATAATATTTCGTAAAAAGAAGGCTTTTAATTAAAACTTTATTAATAAATTTAAACGCCGCGCGGACAACGACATTATTAAAGAAAGAGATATAATATTAATTTAAAATAATTTACGCGTAATCGATATATTATATAAAATAAAGCTTATATATTAATAAAAAGGGTTATTCGTTATTTAACGCGTTAATAATAAAGGTAATATTATATTAACGTAACTCGACGGCGTTATATTAGTACGTAATTATAATAAAGATTTACTTAAGAAAGTAATATAAGATAAATATAAAGTATAATAAAATATTAAAGATTACTAATAATAAAAAGAAATAAAAGAAATAAAAAGAGAAGATAAACTTAGTAATAAGTTAAAAAATAATAACGAGAAGGAAAAGATAATACCCTTTAATTTAAGAAGAAAGTCGACGAGGTAAACGGTTATAATAGTAAATATAATATAAATACTAAGAGAGGAGACGATATTAAAAAAAGAAAAAAGCGAGAAGTTAATATCGAATAATAGTAACGATAACGAAGAAGAGTTACTTACTTTAAAAAGGATACGTAAAGTTATTAAGATAATTCTCTTTACCTTTCCGCGATTTTAAATTAAAAAAAAAAAAAAAAAAAAAAAAAAAAAAAAAAATAAAAATAAAAAGAGTTTTAATTAAAACGAATAAAGAGACTTTTAATTAAAATTAAACTTAAAAGGAAAGGAAAAAAAATACAAATAAAGCCCCTTATTATTAATTATTTTACGGTATTTATATTTTACTTTACGTTATTTAATTATTTTATTTTAAATATTTTATATTTTATTATACTATATTACTTTTTTTTTTTTTTTATTATACGAACGATAATATCCGGATTACGATAAACGATAAATTAATATAACAATAATTTATTACTTCCGATTAATATTTACTATATAAATACTTAACTATTAAACTTAAAAGAGTTAACCTTTTAATTAACGGCGTCGTAAATATTAATCGATACGGAAGAAACCCCGCCTTATTAATCGTTTTTATAACCGAAGGCCGAGCGACTATTTATTTAAACGCGACCGGCCGCGGTTACGGTTACTTTTTTAAGTTACGGCGCCGACAGCTCCTCTCCGATTAAAAGTATAACCGAGAGAAATAATTAACGTAAGTTATATTAAGCCTTAACTTTATTAAACGCCCGGAGAGAATTAACTTAATTCGGAGATAACTTAAAGAGAAAATATTATTAATAAAATAAATAACCGCGCGCGTTAACGTAATATAAATAATTTTTATATATACCGTTAAAAAGCCCTAAAAGCGTAATATACTCGAAATAAAAGATTATAACTCGAGTAAACTTTTAATTAATACTCTCTTCGTTAATACTCGGATTAACGGTCTTTCGGTAACGCCGTTTATAAGTAAAATAAAGGACGGCGTTTCTTTTACCGTATATTTATAAAAATAAACTTAAGAGACGGCGGTTATCTTTATATACGGCGCCGGTATATAAACCGTACGGAAGGTTATTAATCCGTTTTACGTAAACGGAGTTAACTATAAGAAGTAAGAGCGTACGATTCTCGGTTTAAAACTTAATAATAGTCTCCGACGGTAATATCGCTTTTTAAAAAGCGTTTTAATTTATTATAGTCCGAAAAACTTAATAAATATATAAGGCGCCTTTAAAGCCCTCGATATTATACGTAATTATTTTAATTTAAAAGGTAACTTATATATTATAAAAAACGTAAAGCTCTAAGTTTACGGTAAACGAACGAGACCGATACGGACTAGACGCGTCCGGAGTAACGTCTTAATCGAAAGATAATTTAAAAATAATTATAAACCCTTTATTATATATAAGCTTATCTTAATATTCGTTATTTATAAATTATATAACGCGCGTATTTAATATTTTAAAGTAATCGAGAAAGATAAATAAAGTATACGAGTTAATAATAATCCGTCTCTCTAAGACGGATTCGCGGCTAAGCTTTAAACGGCGGAGAGTAAGAGGTTATAAAAGACCGAGGTTATTTATTTAAAAAAAGATACCTTTATTATTTACGTTATTTTACTTACTCGTTTAATTAAATCTTATAACTTCGTCGTTTATATTATTAACGTCAGTAAATAAATTATATACGGCGTTATTAAAGTTTTAATTAAAAGGAAAAAAGAGTATTATAAAGGAAGGGTCGTTATTAAACGAGCCGTTAAAAAGAGGTATTTAAAGATTTAACGGTTAAATTAAGTCTTACTCGGAGGAGTCGAATAAAGTTTTATATTATAATAAAGATATTATAACGGGCCGGAAAAAAAACGAGAGAGTAATAATTAAAAAGAATTAAAGTTAAAAAAAAAGTTAATATATACTTTAATAAGAATTAACGATTAACGAGAAAAAGAGTTTTAAATAAAAGAAAACGAAATAAAAAGAAAATAATAATAATATAAAAAAAAGACCGGTAACGAGGAGAAGTTAAATATTAATTAAAAGTTATTAAAAAAGAAAAGGAAAAGTTATTAAAAAATAACGAAAGTATTAAAAAAGAGAAAAGAGTATAATAATTAACTAGGGAGTTTTAAGTTAAAAAAATTATAATAAAAAAGATATTTAAAGTAACGGAAAAAGATATAAGGGTTACGAAAAGTATATTAAATAAAGATTAAACGTCGGTTATTAATAAAAAAATAATTTAATTAAAAGGTAACGATAAAAAAAAAAAAAGATAAACGTAAAGGGTTAAAGAGAAAGAGAGTATATTTTAAAAAGAAAAAAAAGAAGGGAGTTTAAAGTATAATAAACGGAGAGTTATTCGAGGAGTAAATAAAATTTAATAACGGTAAATATTAAAGTTACGTTAAATAATAATCGTTTAAAAGTTATTAACTCCGATCCGTTATTTAAAGTAAAGTAAATACGAATTTATAAGAGTTTTAATTAAAAGCGCTTTACTTAAATTAACTTATACGGAATAACTTAATTCAATTTTACTTTATTTCTTACGACGTTATTACTTATAATTTATAAAAAGAATTTATAAATAAAGAGAGCGCTTTATTTACACGTTCGCTTTTCCGATTACGATAACTCTTTTAAATTACTCTTTTAACTTAATACGTTTCCTTTTATTTTTTTACTTTTTTTATTTTATTTACTTTTTATTTACTTTTTAAATAAAACTCCGTTTATATCGTTTTTAAATTATTTATTTATTTATTAACTATATTTCTTATTTAAGTTAACGTTTATAAAAGAAAGCTTATTCCGTTTTAACTTATTATTAATTTTTTTTTAATATTTTATAAATTATTATTACCCGTAATAAAAAAAATAAAAATCGCTTTCTCTTTTTTTTATTTTAAATCTCTTCTCGTTATTTTTTATAAAAGCTTATTTAATTTTTTTTATTAAGAATTAATTAAAATTTATAAAATAAATTTAATTTTTCCCTTTTTTAATTTTTATTCTTTCGCTTTTATTAACGCCTTTTTCACTTTTACCGCTTCTTTTATATCTTTAAATTTTAAATAACGCTTAAAATTTAAATTTTTCCGTAATACTTACTATAGCCCCGGTCTTAATTAAGAGAGCTCCGGTTACGGTTTACGTATTTACTATCCCGGATATATATTTATATCGTTAACGCTCCGATTAAAAGACTTTATTAATATACCTCGCTTCGCGCCTTTTATTTACTCGCGCGACTTTAACGGCTCCGGTTCGTAAACTCGAAGTTAATTATAATATTAATAATAACTTAATTAAATAAACTTTACTTTATTTATAATAGGTTATTTTTTTATATATATTACCTTTTTTACTTTTATTCCGGTTAATATATTAATTAAAAAGTTTATATATTTCTTTAATAATAAAGAGTTTTCCGTTAAAGCTTTATTTAAACGGTTTTTCTTTAAATTATAATTACATTTAATTTTTAAAGAGGGATAAAGTAAAGTAAACGACGTTTAAAATATATAACCGGAACGTTATTATATTACTCTTTATAATTTAAAAGGAATACTTTTCTACGAAGAAATATTTAACGACGATATAATCGTTACGGAATTAGTCCTCGTCTTATAAAACCTTTTAAACGTCGTATAATTCTTTATATTTATTATATTTACGATCGGGGCTTTTAAAGTAATCGGCCCCCGTTAAAAGGATACTTCGTAAAGTAAATAATTCTTAATAATACTTTACTTTATTAATAATAATTACTAAGTTATAACGATAACTAATCGAAAAATTAAAATAATATATTAATTTAACTCTTTTATTAATAACGACGATAGTAAAACTAAACTTACCTTAAAAGTTTAAATACGTAATTAATAATTAATTATTATATTAATTATATATAAAATTATAATTATCGAATAATAAGTCTCCGGATAAGAATATAGACTTTTCGTTTTTAAAAATATCCGTTACTTCTTTAAAGAACCGTCGTTTAAAGACTATATTAACCCGTACTATTAAAGTTAATTTTATATTTACCGATTAAAAGTACCGCTTATAAGTAAAATTAATATTATAATTAAAAAGGTAAATTAAACGTTTATTATATAAATTAATTAATTATAAACGGAACTAAACGTTCGTAATTTTACTACTTTACGTATCCCTATTATATCGATAATCTCGTAAAGCCCTTAACCGAGCCTTAAAGCGCTCGCGGTTCCGAACGGATTAATTAACTTTACTCTCCCTTTTAATAACTACTACGAAATTAAAGAATATATTAAAAGAGAGGTCGAGACCGGGGCTTATAATAACCGTCGGATTATTATAAACGAAAGGCGTATTTTTAATAACTTCGTAAAAACTATATTTAATACTTAAATCGCCGGTAAAGTCGGAGTTTTCTTTTAATAATATATTAAAAGGACGGAGACTTACTTTTATACGTTATTCCGTACGTCTCTTATCGCCGCGTCTACTTTATATTAAAAGCCTCGTAAAATTTAAATTACTTTTACGGGTTTTAATTAAGAGACCGAGGTTTTAGTTAAAGGAAGTAACTACGATATTAATCGGGATCCCTTTATTATTATTACCGATAAAGTTAATATATTTAATAACTCGTCCGTAACGCGTATAAAGGACCGTATTAACTTATTTATAACGTTAATAACGCCTTTACTTTTAAAGGGCTCGCTTCCGTTAACGGACGTTATAAATACCGAAGTAACCGTTATTATTAACCCGTTAATTCCGTAAGTTTACTTCTTTATTATTAATACCGAGAACGACAACTAAGAGATCGTATTTATTAATATTAACGATAATAAGGACACTCTTATTCGGAACGCTACCGCTATTAACCCTATCTCCGCGGACCTAGTACTTAACGATAAAGAAATTAATAAACTTTTAATTAAAGATTTAATTATTATTTAAAAGCGTATATAGTCGCTTAAAAATACTCCGTTATTAAAGTTTAAACGTACGCGCCTTATACGGACTCGTTAAACTTAAAGTAAAAAAAATAATAAGGTTATTAAGGTAAAGTTAAACTGCCCGGCTTAAAAAAAGAAGAAAGTTATAGCGGGCGTCTATAATAACTTCGGATTAAGAAAGTAATAAGCGGCCCTTATTAAACGCGGACGTATACTCGGTCGCTTATTATTTAATTATATATACTCGCTTAAACGGTATCTATCCTTTAACCGCGTTATTAAATAAAGAAGATAAGTCGTAAAGACTTTTTTAAAGGGTAAAGATAACTTTATTAAGTTAATAAAGGAAGAGAAGATTAAGAAGAAGGATAACGAGAATAAAGAGGAGATTGTTTAAAAAAGGAGATTAATTAAAAAAGGAAGGTTAAAAGAGAGCTTTAAACGGTTAAAAACGAAGAGTTAAAGTAAGTAAAGTATAATAGAATACGAGAAGATAATTATAAATGTTTTAATTAAAAAGTTAAGGGAGGAATAAGTCGGGAAAATATAAGTTATACTTAATTAATATAACTTTTATTTTTCCTTTTTATTCTTTTTTACTTATAACCTTTTAATTAAAAGTTTACTATTATTTTAATTAACCGCTTAGTAACGGTTTAATACGTTAAGTACGTTTTAATACTATTAAAAGGGAAAGTTAATAAACTACGCTCAGTACGGGCCCTAAGAGATTACGAGAAGGATAAGGGGTAAGTTAAACTTAAGAAAAAGAAGAACGAAGGAAAAAGGAGAAAGAACGATAATAAGTAAAATAATATCGAAGAAAAATAACGAGAGAAAAGTACGAGAATATTTATTAAATATTAACTATAACGATACGATTATAACCGGCGAGAGATATTATACGAGAAAGGTATTACGTAAACGTAAGCGCTCTTAATTAAAACTCCCCTTACTAGAGAGAACCGATTAAAAGCGTAGTAAACGAAGGCCGCTTCGCGGGCCTCGAGAAGAGTGAGGATATAAAAGAGACGAGTTTTCCTTTTTAACGTTTAAGCGCCCTATTATTATTTAAATATAGTATAAGGAATGCTTAACCTTCCCGGTTACTATTCGAGTCTTACCTTTAAGTTTAATCTTCGTAATAGTAATATAGGAGGGCCGGGGCGTTACACCCTATTTTAATATACTTTTAAGTAATAATTAAATCTCTAATTAAAAGCTTATTAATTTTTTTATCGTTAAGTATTAAGCTCGTAAAGATAAAGTTAATAACGGTAACGTCTCGAATAAAAGTATTTTTATCGTCGTTAATATTAATAAGTATAATCTCTTAATCGTTATCCTCGGTATTAATAATAAAGAAGTAAATTTAAAAAATTAACGGATTAATAATAACAGTTATTTTAATCTTTATAACGTCCGTCGACGGAGGCGAGTCCTTTAAAAGTAAAGACTTTATTAATATAAAAGGTAAGTTAATACGGTCTTTTATACGCGTTACAAGCGAGTTATTTAAAACGTTAACTTTATCGGTAATAATAATAAAAGGGTCCCGATTAATATTATAATTATTTCCCTTTATAAAAACCTTAATCCCTTAATTAAAGCCTTTAAAGACGGTTAAAATCTTATAAAGCTCCTAATATAAAATAAACGCGGTAATAAAAAATATACGGAACGGCGTATAAAAGTAAGTCTCCGCTTTATTAATATATTATTAAAAGAAAACTCCGACTTTATTAACGACTTAAGTATTAAATATAGTTCTTACGAGGTTACTAAAAATACGCTCTTCGTTTATAATAGTCCGACGGTTATTATAGCCCCCGGTCTCGACTTCTCTTTTAATATACTCTTTAATTTCGTAGTAATTATTAAGAGGGAGAGTAAGGTCGGTTAACCCGTTCGGGATTACGAGCGTTTTAAGGCTCGGTCGGAGGCTTTACGAGATTATCGGTATAATAAAGACGCGTAAAGTAATAAAATTACGGACGCTTAATTCCGTTTATAATTAATTAATTTATATAATAAACGTTTAATTTACTTTTTTAACCGTAATATTAATTTTACTTATAAACGGTACTTCCGATCAGTAAATACGAGATTAACTTTAATAATACGGGTTAGTACGGTCTTTAAACGACGGTTTTTAAAAGAAGTAACGGATATTTTTAAAGACGAGAAGTTTATACTTTTATCCGGAGGTTTATTACTCGGTAATTATAATTTTATACGTAATTAATATAATAATTAATTATTAATTACGTATTTAAACTTTTAAAGTAAGTTTAATTTTATTATCGTCGTTATTAATAAAAAAGTTAAATTAATATATTATCTTAGTCTCCCGATTAATTATCGTTATAATTTAATAATTATCGTTAATAAAGTAAAGTATTATTAAAAACCGTTTACTTTATAAGATATCCTTTTAATAAAAGCCAATTACTCTAAAAGTTCCAATCGTAAATATAATAAACGTAAAGAATTATACGACGTTTAAAAGGTCTTATAAAACGAGGACTAGTCCCGTAATAATTATATCGTCGTTAAATATTTCCTCGCGGAAGAGTACTCTTTTTAAATTATAAAGAGTAATATAATAACGTTCCGGTTATAAGTTATAAATATAACTCACTTTACTTTATCTCTCTTTAAAGACCGAATGTAATTATAACTCGGAGAAAAACCGTTTAAGTAAAGTCTTAACGGAAAACTCTTTATTATTAAAGAAATATATAAGCCTTTTAATTAATATATTAACCGGAATAAAAGTAAAAAAAGTAATACGTATAAAAAAACGGTCCGTTACGAATAAAGTAAAGTTTATTTAATTAAGTTATTATTAATATTATAATCGGTCTCGAACTTATAAGCCGGAACCGTTAAAGTCGCGCGAGTAAATAAAAAATACGAAGCGAGGTATATTAATAAAGTCTTTTAATCGGAACGTTAACGATATAAATATATATCCGGAACGGTAAATACGTAAACCGTAACCGGAGCTCTCTTAATTAAGACCGGGGCCGTAATAAATATTATAGAAAAATTTAAATCTTAAACGTTACTTAAAATTTAAAGATATAAAAGAGGCGATAAAAGCGAAAAGGGCGTTAATAAAAGTAAAAAAATAAAAATCGAAAAGGGAAAAGATTAAATTTATTTTATAAATTTTAATTAGTTTTTAATAAAAAAATTTAAATAAATTCTCGTAAAAAATAACGAAAGGAGATTTAAAATAAAAAAAAAAAAAAGCGATTCTTATTTTTTTTATTACGGGTAATAATAATTTATAAAATATTAAAAGAAAATTAATAATAAATTAAAACGGAATAAGTTTCCTTTTATAAACGTTAACTTAAATAAAAAATATAATTAATAAATAAATAAATAATTTAAAGACGATATAAACGGAGTTTTATTTAAAAAGTAAATAAAAAGTAAATAAAGTAAAAAATATAAAAAAATAAAAGGAAACGTATTAAGTTAAAAGAGTAATTTAAAAAAATTATCGTAATCGGAAAAGCGAACGCGTAAATAAAACGCTCTCTTTATTTATAAATTCTTTTTATAAATTATAAGTAATAACGTCGTAAAAAATAAAGTAAAATCGAATTAAACTATCCCGTATAAGTCGGTTTAAATAAAACACTTTTAATTAAAACTCTTATAAATTTATATTTACTTTACCTTAAATAACGAATCGGAGTTAATAACTTTTAAACGATTATTATTTAACGTAACTTTAATATTTACCGTCATTAAATTTTATTTACTCCTCGAATAACTCTCCGTTTATTATACTTTAAACTCCCTTTTTCTTTTTCCTTTTAAAGTATACTTTCTTTCTCTTTAACCTTTTACGTTTATCTTTTCTTTTCTTTATCGTTACCTTTTAATTAAATTATTTTTTTATTAATAATTAACGTTTAATCTTTATTTAATATACTTCTTATAACTTTTATATCTTCTCCCGTTACTTTAAATATCTTCCTTATTATAATTTTTTTAACTTAAAACTCTTTAACTAATTATTATACTCTTTTCTTCTCTTTAATACTTTTATTATTTTTTAATAACTTTTCCTTTTCTTTTTTAACGGCTTTTAATTAATACTTAACTTTTCCTCGTTATTAATCTTCCTTCCGTATTATTATTATCTTCTTTTTATTTCGTTTTCTTTTATTTAAAACTCTTTTTCTCGTTAATCGTTAATTCCTACTAAAGTATATATTAACCTCTTTTTTAACTTTAATTCTTTTTAATTATTACTTTCTCGTTTTCTTTCTAACCCGTTATAATATCCTCGCCGCGGTATAAGACTTTATCCGACTCCTCCGAGTAAAACTTAACTTAACCGTTAAATCTTTAAATACCTTTTCTTAACGGCTCGTTTAATAACGACCCTTCCTTTATAATACTCTCTTCTCTTTCCGATTAAAACCCTAATAACGCCGTATATAATTTATTTACCGACGTTAATAATATAAACGACGAAACTATAAAATTTAATTAAACGAGTAAATAAAATAACGTAAATAATAAAGGTATCTTTCTTTAAATAAATAACCTCGGTCCTCCGTAATCTCTTACTCCCCGCCGTTTAAAGCTTAACCGCGAATTTATCTTAAAAAAACGGATTATTATTAACTCGTATACTTTATTTACTTTTCTTAATTACTTTAAAATATTAAATACGCGTATTATATAATTTATAAATAACGAATATTAAAATAAACTTATATATAATAAAGGGTTTATAATTATTTTTAAATTATCTCCCGATTAAAACGTTACTTTAAACGCGCTTAGTCCGTATCGGTCTCGCTCGTTTACCGTAAATTTAAAGTTTTATATTTTTTATAACGTATAAGTTACCCTTTAAGTCGAAATAATTATATATAATATTAAAAGCCTTAAAGACGCCTTATATATTTATTAAGTTTTTTAAATTATAATAAATTAAAATACCTTTTAAAAAGCGATATTACTATTAAAAACTATTACTAAGTTTTAAACCGAGAATCGTATACTCTTACTTTTTACGATTAACTCCGTTTACGTAAAACGGATTAATAACTTTCCGTACAGCTTATATACCGGCGTAATATATAAAAATAACCGCCGTCTCTTAAGTTTATTTTTATAAATATATAATAAAAGAAACGCTATCCTTTATTCCGTTTATAAACGGCGTTACCGAAAGACCGTTAACCCGGATATTAACGAAGAAAGTATTAATTAAAAGCTTACTCGAATTATAATCTCTTACTTTAAGTATATTACGCTTTTAAAGCTTTTTAACGGTATATATAAAAACTATTTATACTACGTTAACGTCCGGAGTTACTCGTTCTATTAATAGTATTTTTCTTTTTAAATTACCTCCGAGTTAAGTTAATTCTTTATAGGCGTCGGACGAGGTTAAAGCTTAATATAATCCGCGTCGTTTATCTCTTTTAATTATACCCTCGATCGGAGAGGAACTTTTAACTTCTTAATTTAAAAAAGTAACTATAACCGCCGCGGGTCGCGTTTAAATAAGTAATCGCCCGGCCTTCGGCCGTAAAAACGATTAATAAAACGGAGTTCTTTCCGTATTAATTAATACTTATAACGCCGTTAATTAAAAAGTTAACTCTTTTAAATTTAGTAATTAAATATTTATATAATAAGTATTAATTAAAAGTAATAAATTATCGTTATATTAATTTATCGTTTATCGTAATCCGGATATTATCGTTTATATAATAAAAGAGAAAGAAAAGTAATATAATATAATAAAATATAAAATATTTAAAATAAAATAATTAAATAACGTAAAGTAAAATATAAATACTATAAAATAATTAATAATAAGGGATTTTATTCGTATCTTTTTTCCTTTCCTTTTAAATTTAATTTTAATTAAAAGTCTCTTTATCCGTTTTAATTAAAACTCTTTTTATTTTTATTTCTTTTTCTTTTTTTTTTTTTTTTTTTTTTTTTTTTTTAATTTAAAATCGTAAAAGAGTAAAGAGAATTATTTTAATAACTTTACGTATTCTCTTTAAAGTAAGTAACTCTTTTTCGTTATTATTATTATTATCCGATATTAACTTCTCGCTTTCTTTTTCTTTTAATATCGTTTCCTCTCTTAATATTTATATTATACTTATTATTACTACCGTTTACTTCGTTAACTTTCTTTTTAAATTAAAGGGTATCGTTCTTTCCTTTTCACTATTATCTTTTAACTTATTACTAAGCTTATTTTCTCCCCTTACTTCTTTTATTTCTTTTTATTACTAATAATCTTTAATATCTTACTATACTTTATATTTATTTTATATTACTTTCTTAAATAAATCTCTATTATAATTACGTATTAATATAACGCCGTCGAGTTACGTTAATATAATATTACCTTTACTATTAACGCGTTAAATAACGAATAACTCTTCTTATCGATATATAAACTTTATTTTATATAATATATTAATTATACGTAAATTATTCTAAATTAATATTATATTTCTTTCTTTAATAATATCGCTATCCGTACGGCGTTTAAATTTATTAATAAAGTCTCGATTAAAAGCTTTCTTTTTACGGAATATTATAACGGCTTTAACCGCTTTAACTACGTTTATCGTACGGGCTTTAAAAGTACGGATTCGTATATTAATAAATTCCTTTATAAATATCCCGGCTCGTTATTATAATAAACGTTAAATAAAGGTTCGTAATTTTAACGAAATAACCGGGTTATAATTATATATTAAATAAAAGGGAATATAATTATAAAAAGCTTAAATAAAAGTCTTATCCGTAAATAAAATAAATTAAAAATATTAATATTAATTCGTACCGGTACCTTTTATAAG
This sequence comes from Sporothrix euskadiensis, assembly GCA_019925375.1. Classification (NCBI taxonomy): domain Eukaryota; kingdom Fungi; phylum Ascomycota; class Sordariomycetes; order Ophiostomatales; family Ophiostomataceae; genus Sporothrix; species Sporothrix euskadiensis. Next base: position 918,708 of record JADHKQ010000010.1, on the reverse strand, counting down.
TTTAACGAAAGAGTTAATAATAAAATAATAACTAGCTTCGACGATATTATTCGCTTTTAAGTTATATACGGAAAGGGGTATATATTTAATTCTTAACCTTTCGTATATAACCTTAAATATACCTTTAAACTCGCTACTACCGTCGACTATAATCTTATAAAGTATATTATACCGATAAATAATATAATTCCGTAATTACTTTATTACGTTAACGGTACCGTTCTTACGTATAATATTAACCTCGACGAATTTAATAAGTTTATACCGTCCTTCGATTAAATATTTACCGCCGTTAATAATAAAGGATATACTTTATACGTCGATATATAATTTTTAAAACGGGGTTATAAAAGAAATTTAAAATTACGTAACGTTAACCTTTTTATTCGTTTTTTACTTTTAATAATTTAAATAAACGCGAACGGCTTACTCGATTATCTTATAAAACTTAAACTATTAATATTTTATTTTAAAGTAATTAACGGTAATTTATTATCCTTTATAATTAATATCGAAATAAATACTTTTAATTAAGAGTCGCCTTTTATCTTTATCGTTAACTATACGTATCGAGTTACTTTTTTAATTTTATAAAAGCCGCTATAAATATTAATCTTTATAAATATAATAAATTAACTAAACGATAAAGCGCCGGCGCTCTTTAACTTTAAAATTAAAAGAGATATTAAAGCGTACTAAGTAAGCGGTTATTTCTTTACTCTTTCGAGTTTATTTTTTTATTAAGTTAAAGAGCTTTATATTTAAGTCTTTAACTATTTACGTAAAAAATTTAACCTCGACTATATTTTAATAAAAGATTTAAACTTTAATAAAGTCTTTTAAACTTATAATATCCTCTTTTATAAAGTCTTAATTAAAACTCTATCCCTTTAAACGGTAAAATAACGCGTTAATAATTATATTTTTAAAACTAAGTATATAACGAACTTTAAAGTCGAAAGAGCGAATCTAAGTAACTTATCGTAATAATAAAGACCTAGACAAGTTATTTAAAGCGCTATTAAACTAATAAACTAAAACGAAAGCGTCGGTTTTAAATACGAAATAAATCCTATATAAAAAGCTACGTATACGCCGTAAAGCGTAAGCGACTCCTTTATACTCTCTCTTAATAATATCGTATCGAGTCTTTACGTCGAATTATATATTACTCTCGTAACGGATTAACTTCCGGACTTTATCGATAATTTATTATAAAATAACTCCTTATCCGATAAGGCTAATATCGACTATTAAAATAATTAAACCCACGTTAAGCTTATAAAGTATTATAATTAAAAGTAAAAGTAAAGAGATAACCTCTTTTAATTTATTAAAAGCGGACTATTAATTAAATCCTTATATAAAGTACGCGTTTTTTTTAAATAACTTATAAAAAGGACGAGCGGTAATAATAAAGTAATTAATTTATAACTTATAAAAGACTATTAACTTAACGAAACGGCGTATATCTTTAACGTTAATATATACGGACTAATTTATAATCTTTTAAGTATTACCCTACTATAAAAGGCGACCTTTCGATATATAAGTAAATCCTAGTAAGTTAATACACCCTTAATACTATTATAATTTCTCCGCGGCGGTAGTAATATAAGTTAATTTAAAGTTAACGAAGACTTTATTTATATTTTAAAAATACTTAAAAACGAAACGGCGTAATTCTAATACTATTAACGTATTATTATATATTATCTTTAATACCTTAATTATAACGTTATTAACGTAAGACCGGACTACTATTAATATTAAGCCGTCGAGGATAATAATTATATTACGTTAAAATTATATTATTAAATTAATCGTACTTTACGGGAAAGTTATATTACGTAAAAGTTTAATCGTCGTTTCGAAAGTTATTAAGTCTTTATTATATAAATTTAAAAAAATTTAATTATAACCCGAAAAGAAGTCCGCTACTATATAAATTTACTATCCGCCGAAGTTATTAACGAATTTATTAATTATTAACGTAATAAAGGCGTCTTTAATTATAACCGTATTAATTTTAATAATATTATTAATAAAGCGGAACTTATAATTTTTCTTTTTAACTAAAAACTACGGATTTTAGTAAACGTTATAACTTCTTTTTAATAAACCGTTATCGAGTTTATCCTTTAAAAGTTAATTAACTTCGTTTCGTAAAGCTTTCGGAACTAAGATCGAGCGCGCTTATTATACTCGATAAAGTATTATTCGAATTACTTACAGCGGTATAATATTAGAGTTAACGTAACTAATATCGTTAAAAATTTAAACGAGGGCGTCTTTCCGGTTTATTATAATATATAAAAATAACTCTTTCTCTTAAAGTATTAACTATTTTAATAACTTCTTAATTATAACGTTTATCTAATTAAACGTTAAACGGTAACTTATAAACCGTTAAAAGAAACGAGAGGTAATTAAATCGTAAAAAGTAAAATCGCTCTCTTTAATAATATTTTATCGAGTTACCTTTTACTTTTTTTCTCTTTATATCGGATTACCCTTTAATACCGAGCTATTTAATAAAGTATTATTAATAAATTTAACTTTATTTATAACTCGCTTATATAGTATAAAGATCTCGTATACTTTTAATCTAATCTCTTTAACGGTATAAACCGTAAACGGTAACTCCTTTTCTTCCTCTCTTTAAACGGACTCCCGATTAAGGATAATATATAATAAAAAATTATTAATTTAACGCCGCTTTACTTTTAAGTTTTTTATATTATTAATAATACGTTACCCTTTAAACGTATTACTTATTTTTTTAATTACTCGATAAAATTAATAAAAAGGAGAGATTATTTAACGATTATTAATATAACGATTTTAATATAATTAATAATTAAATAATTAAAAAGAGAGTTATTATCGCCGTAATTAAATTTAAACTTAATTTAACGGAGGAAAGGTATACTAAATAAAGGCCGGCCTACGTTTATAATTATATTATCGTAAATATAAAAACGTATAATAATAATATAACTACCGATTTAAACGTTAATTTTAACCTCGCTCCGGAACTATCGCTTTATTTTATAAAAACTCTTTAAGGCAGCCTTCGTAAACGTAATAGTTAATTTTACCCTTTTAATAAACGACTCGTTAATAGTATTAATAATTAATCCGCTATTAATAATAATAATAAATAATAAATTACTAGTTATCGTATCTCCGATAATAATAAATAAATAATTTAAAGCGTTAATAATTAATTTTTAAGAGGTAATTAAAACTTATTACGTAAAGGACTTTACTATAAGGGAGTCTTAAATAAAAGTCTTATAAAGGTACTTTATTCGTTTTTTAACGGGAGTATACGGATCGAATAATTCCTTTATTACTATACTCGAAAAATTTACGTAAATAGTATTAATAATAACGTCCGAGATATTAATAAATAAAGAAGTTAATTAATAAGTTATATTAACGTTAAGCTAAGCGATTTATTATAAAGTTAACTTAACGTTAATATTTATCGTTATACGTACGGCGGTATTAATAATAAAAGTAATTAAGCCTTTTTAATCGGAAGTCTTAACGGTAAAAGTATTAATCTTTTCTCGTTATCCTTTATTCGTAACGGAAATAAACTCGTTAAGTATAATAATAATATTATTAATTATAACTATTACGTAAGTTCTTTTAACCTCTTATAAATAAGTTTTAAGTATATCGGTATCCTCGTTTACCTCCCTTACTCTAAGTACTAAAATCCCTTTTTTTAATAAATCGAAGTACTATTTACGTTAAAAAGGATCCGGAGAAAAGGTTTTAACGACTTTTATAAAGTAAGTGGAAATAAAGTTTTAATTAAAAAGTAACCCTCTTTTAAGAATTATAAGCCCGGGCTCGATAAATTATAAAGTAATAAAGTATACTTTAATTATTACTCTCTCTCTAGTCGCTATAACGGTATTACGTATAATTAAAGCGTTAAAAGTAATCGGATAACGTTTTAAGAGCGATTAAATTATATTACGAATATAATTATTATCGTAGAAGTAAAAGAATAATTTATTTAAAATAAGCTCTCTTATTTTATAACTCGTTTTTAAGTATAATTAATTAATATATAAGTCCTAATATATTAACCCGCTTATAACGTTCCAATTATAAGCCTCGTAAATAATTATTATATAACTTCGGCCGCCGTAATAATAATAAAAAAAATTATTATAATTCCGATTATAACTATTATTACGAGAGTTATAACGACCGCTCCGTTATATAAAGTTAATATCTCGTCCTCTTCCTTTACTTTAATTAAATTTACTTAAATAAGAGACGACTCTATTATATATACTCGAGTATATTTAATATTAAAGTTATTATTATCTATAATTAAGAGAAGGAGACGGATATTAAAGTACGGGCGGCGGAGTATTAAGCCGGTTAAGGATTTAATCGGTTTTCGCTTTTATAACGGTAGTTTTATTAATTACTTTTAAATAATTAATCGTTATACGAGAGATCGCTATAATTAAACGATTAATTTTAACTTATTAATTTTATCTCTCTTATTATCCTTTATTAAAAGTAACGTTCTTTTTTAATTATAATTTAAATTTCGTCGTTTTAATTAAAGGCGTAAACTTATCGTCGTTAAATATAAAATCCGAAGAGGACGTAAAAGTAAATAAATTTAAGTCGTCTTTACTTATAACTTACTCGTTTATATAATTACTTAATTAAATAATTATTTTACGATAAATAACGGTATTAATATTATTACGAGACTTATTAAGACGTTAAAAGATTATTAATTAAGTATTTTTAAAGATAATTATTATTAAGTCTTTAATATAACGCGTATAAACGGTAGACTTTCCGGCTTTCGCGAGAAGCCTTTTAAATTTATAGCGTTACTTTCAAAACGCGGCGCCCTCGTTAACGAACTTTAATTTAATAACTTACTTATTTAAACGTTTATAAATATCTTTTATTTACTTTAAATTTTCTTTTTAAAACTCCCTTTTTAATATAAACTAAAAAGACTCTTAGTCTCTTTTAATAACTCTCGTTTCTTTAATCTTTTCTTTAATAAAAATTTTAATCGAAAGGTTATAATATATAACGAATTACTTAAAATAAAAAGTATCGAGTAATTTATTAAAGTTAACTTAAAAGTTAAAGTTTTTTAAGTATTCCGTAACCTTTTTACTAGTAAATATAAAAAGTTACTTATTATTTAATTACGGTAATTTACCGCTCGGCTTACCTTTAATTTATACGTCGACGAGTCGTTTAAGTATATCGAGTATTATATTAACTTCCGATCGGGAGACGGTTCCTTAACCGGTATCGGTATAAACCGATAAATTACTTAAAGGCGTATAAGTATTATTAAAAGCCGAGGCGTTACCCTTTACGTTAAGGTAAGCGTTAATATTATTTATTATAATAAACGTAAACGGGTTCAAGTATCTCGCGGCGAGATTAAAAGGGAGTAATATATTAATAATTACGAATTAAATAATTATTAATTCGGAATATTTATATTATTAATAAATTTAAACGTATCGGATATTATTTTAAAGTATAATTTATTTTTAATTTAAAGACGATAACGAATCGTCGTTTATATTATAAAATAAAAGTTATTATATAAAAGTAACGTATATAAGGGATATAATAATATACGGTAATAAAAAAGTAAATAAAAAATAATAAAAGTAAATTATAATAAAAAAAACGAAAGGGTAAAAAAAATAAAAATATTTTTAAAAAATTATATTAAGATTTATATATATTTTTAAAGTTTTTTAATTAAAAGTATATCGTTAATACCGTTCTCTTTTATTTATAAAGAGTATCGAGCGTACTTATACTCTTATTAATATTCTTTCTCGTTTTAATATTATTTATTTATTTCGATTTCTCGTCTTTTTTTTACTTCGTCGGAGTCTTTCTCTTAACTAAGGGCCCTCTTTAACTTATTATACGTTTTCGTAAAGTTTTACGTTAAACTTTTAATTAAAGCTCTTTAACTCGGTTAACTTAACGGTTAAACGGCTCGTAAATAATATACGGTATTTAAACTTTACGCCCCTTAATTAAACTCCTTACTAAAATCCTTTTTAACTTATTTTACTCGATCCTTTCGGGCGTCTTATAAACGGTATACGGTATTTAATCCTCGCGATTCTTAATTCGACTCTTTATTAAAGTAACTTAAACTTATTTTTATATTTTATAAACTTAACGGTTAAATATCTCGCGAGCGGTATACGGTACTTAGTTTTCGCGATCCTTAATTCGGCTCCTTATTAAAGTAATTTAAACTTATTTTTATTATTATCGTATAAAATTTATTTAAAGCTTTTAATTAAAACCTTCGTATAACTTAACTTATAATATCTCGTATATAAACGATCTCCGATTAAGTTATTTTATCGTTAAATCGTTATATTCTTTAAAAGTAAGAGCCGGCCTTACTCGAGAGTATATATTTTAATAGCGCGTATATATAAGAAAAGGGAGGGGTTCGTTACTTACCGCTTCCTCCGTCGCCCTTCGGTATATACCCCGTTAAGTTTAAAAGAAGAGTTTTTATATAATTATTTATTTTTCTTATTTATTTTTTATTTTCTTAATTAATATTTTCTTTTCTTTCTTAAGTTTAATACGTTATTTTCGTATTCTTTCTTTTTTTAATCTCGTAACTTTAATTAAAAGTACGGCGAAAGAAAAGAAGTATAAAAAAATCCTTACTTAAATCGTTAATAAAATAAAGTATAACACTCCGGCCCTCTTATATTACTATTATAAAGATTAAACTTAAAGGTAAAACTCGAATAATAGTCGGAAAGGTCGGGTATTCCTTATACCGTATTTAAATAATAATAAGGCGTTTAAACGTTAAAAAAGAAAACTCGTCTCTTTTATATCTTTACTCTTCTCGAGGCCCGCGAAGCGGCCTTCGTTTATTACGCTTTTAATCAGTTCTCTCTAGTAAAGGGAGTTTTAATTAAGAGCGTTTACGTTTACGTAATACCTTTCTCGTATAATATCTCTCGCCGGTTATAATCGTATCGTTATAATTAATATTCGATGGGTATTTCCGTATTTTTTTATCGTTATTATTTTTCGATGTTATTTTATTTATTATCGTTATTCTCCTTTATTCCTTTAAGTCTCTCTTACTTCTCTCTCTTTTTAAGTTTAAAACTGCCCTTTATTTACTTTATAATCTCTTAGGGCCCGTATTAAGTGTAATTTATTAGCTTTCCCTTTTAGTAATATCGGGACGCGCCTAGCGTATCGAACCGTTACCGAGCGGTTAATTAAAATAATAGTAGACTTTTAATTAAAAGGCTATAAGTAAAAAAGAATAAGAAAGAAAAATAAAATTATACTAGTTAAGTATAATCTATATTTTCCCGACTTAGTATAAAACTATAATTACCGAGTAATAAACCTTTAAATAAAAGTATAAACTTCTCGTCTTTAAAAATATCCGTTACTTTTTTAAAAAACCGTCGTTTAAAGACTATATTAACCCGTATTATTAAAGTTAATTTCGTATTTACCGATTAAAAGTACCGCTTATAAGTAAAATTAATATTATAGTTAAAAAAGTAAATTAAACGTTTATTATATAAATTAATTAATTATAAATAAAATTAAACGTTTATAATTTTATTACTTTATATATTTTTATTATATTAACACTCTTATAAAGTCCCCGACCGAGTTTTAAAGCGCTCGCGGTCTTAAACGGGTTAACCGACCTTACTCCCTCTTTTAATAACTATTATAAGATCGAGGAGTATATTAAAAGAAAGGTCGAGACCGGAGCTTATAATAACCGTCGGATTATTATAAACGAAGGGTATATTTTTAATAACTTCGTAAAAATTATATTTAATATTTAAATCGCCGGTAAAGTCGGAGTTTTCTTTTAATAATATATTAAAGGGGCGGAGACTTACTTTTATACACCGTTCCGTACGTCTCTTATTACTACGCTTACTTTATATTAAGAGCCTTATAAAATTTAAATTACTTTTACGGATTTTAATTAAAGGACCGAGGTTCCGGTTAAAGGAAGCGATTATAATATTAATTAAAATCCCTTTATTATTATTATTAATAAAGTTAACGTACTTAATAACTCGCTCGTAACGCGTATAAAGGACTATATTAACTTACTTATAACGTTAATAACGCTTTTACTTTTAAAGGGCTCGCCTCCGTCGACGGACGTTATAAACACCGAAGTAACCGTTATTATTAACCCGTTAATTCCGTAAATTTACCTCTTTATTATTAATATTAAAAATAACGATTAAGAGATTATATTTACTAATATTAACGATAATAAAAATACTTTTATTCGAGACGTTACCGTTATTAACTTTATTTCCGCGGACCTAGTATTTAATAATAAAGAAATTAATAAACTTTTAATCGGAGATTTAATTATTACTTAAAAACGTATACGGTCGTTTAAAAATACCCCGTTATTAAAGTTTAAACGTACGCGTTTTACACGGACTCGTTAAACCTAGAGTAAAAAAAATAATAAAGCTATTAAAGTAAAGTTAAACCGCCCGGCCTAGGAAAAGAAGAAAGCTATAACGGGCGCCCGTAATAACTTCGGATTAAGAAAGTAATAAGCGGCCCTTATTAAGCGTAAACGTATATTCGGTCGTTTATTATTTAATTATATATACTCGTTTAAACGGTACTTATTCCTTAATTACGTTATTAAATAAAGAGGATAAGTCGTAAAGACTTTTTTAAAGAGTAAAAATAACCTTATTAAGTTAATAAAGGAGGAGAAGATTAAAAAAAAAAATAACGAGAATAAAGAAGAGATTATTTAAAAAAGGAAATTAATTAAAAAAAGAGAATTAAAAGAGAGCTTTAAGCGGTTAAAAACGAAGAGTTAAAGTAAGTAAAGTATAATAAAATATAAAAAGATAATTATAAATATTTTAATTAAAAAGTTAAGAGAGAAATAAGTTAAAAAAATATAAATTATATTTAATTAATATAATTTTTATTTTTCTTTTTTATTCTTTTTTACTTATAACCTTTTAATTAAAAGTTTATTATTATTTTAATTAACCGTTTAATAACGGTTTAATACGTTAAAAGCGTTTTAATATTATTAAAAGGGAAAGTTAATAAATTACGCTTAATATAAGTTTTAAAAGATTACGAGAAGAATAAAAGATAAGTTAAACTTAAAAAAAAAAAAAACGAAAGAAAAATAAAAAAAAATAAAGAATAAAAAGAATAATAAATAAAATAATATTAAAGAATAATATTAATAAAAAAGTATAAAAATACTTATCGAATATTAATAATAACGATATAATTATAAATAACGAGAGATATTATACGAGAAAGGTATTACGTAAACGTAAACGCTCTTAATTAAAACTCCCTTTATTAAAGAGAACCAATCGGGAGCGTAGTAAATAAAGGCCGCCCCGCGGGCCTCGAGAAGAGTGAGGATATAAAAAAAACGAGTTTTCCTTCTTAACGTTTAAGTACCTTGCTATTATTTAAATACGGTGTAGGAAATACTTAACCTTTCCGATTATTATTCGAGTCTTACCTTTAAGTTTAATCTTTGTAATAGTAATATAGGAGGGCCGGGGCGTTATACTTTATTTTAATATAATTAAAAAGTAGTCGTCTTTTAAAATATAAAATAAAGGACGAATTATATAATAAAATTATTATATTATAACACCGACTAATTAAAAGGAGAAATATTACTTTATACGAAAATAAAGTAAAAAATATAAAGTAATATAAAGTAAAAACGAACTTTATACGAAAATAAAGTAAAAACTATAAAGTCGTATAAAGTATAATAAATATATAAGACTAAGGCTTCTTCCTTATTAAATAAATAAAAGACTCAGTCGTTACCGATTATTTAAAATATAAACTACATTTACTTAATTTATATTCCTATACCCTTATTATATATAATTATTAACCCCCCCCTTAAACGTGTTAACTATTATTCGGCCGTTATACCTTCTTATCGTTCTCACTAAGAACAAGCCCTCCACTAGCCTAATCACTTAACAGAGATCCTCTCCCCTAGGAAGTGTCTTTGTAATATAATAGCCTAGTATTAAACTTTTAATTAAAAGGTTATAAGAAGAAGAGGAATAAAAGTAAAGGTAAAACAAGTATATTAACTAGGTATAACTTATATTACTTTAACTTAGTATCGTATAAGAATAGTAAAAACTATATTAATTAAAAGAAAAACAATTACCACTATCTCACGTTTGCTTAATTACCTTCTGGTTAGTGACAGAGCGGCCCATGAGGTAATCCCCGCCCAGAATAGCCATTAAGACACCGTAGAGGCCACGCATAGGCCAGATTGCCCAGAAGAGGGAGAGTAGCCAGGTAATCAACCCGCCCACGTTAGCGTTTGTCTTTTCCACCACCTTGACCTTGTCGTAGACTGTGGGCAGCCACTCGGCACCGTATTTGGCCCGTACACGGTCGTACGATGCTCGGTCGTAGTGCGCCCAGAACTCTTCTTCCGTGTAATAGGCGTGTGCGTAGAGCCACTTTTTGCCGCCCAGCTCCTGCACCTTGTGCTCTAGCAACCGGTTGGCTCGCACAAATGCCTCTTTGTCGGACTGGCCGGAGGGCAGCGGACCCCAAACACCAAAATTCATCAACCTGCCTTCGGCTGTGCTGCCGTCCAGCCTCGCGAACCCCGAGTGCAGGCCGTGCCCGGCGTTGGGCGAGTTGCGCGCGAGCAGCAGTGGGCACAGCCACAGCGGGTAAATGTTGAGCGTGGTCTCAAGCCAGTCGACAAACTCCCCCATCTTGTCGTAGGGCACGCCGACGTCCTGCACCATGTAAAAGTCGGCGAGTCCGCTCTGGTGCAGCGCGCGGTACATTGTGCGCGTGTGCATAAACGGGTCGAGCACGAAGCGCGTGAGGCGGTTAAAGGGCACGAGAAAGTACCGGAACGAGTACAAGGCGACCCAGAAGCCGCCGCGGTCGTACCGGAACAGGTAGTCGACGAGAGGCACGTACTCAGTGACCGTGACGGCATCGGTAACAGTGGTAGGTGCCGAAATCAACCGCTTGAGCATGCGGCGGACGTGTACGTAGAACCAGGGATCACGGGTGCGCGTGAACCGGGTGATGGTGCCACCGAGGGGAACGTCTGCGGCAAACTGGCCCGAGCAAACCACAGTAGCCTTTCTAGAGAACATGATTGCATCAATGTAGTCGACGTCGACTCGTTCTGCCATCTCGTTAATAGATGTGGTTGACAATTGACACTCGTGAGAAGGGATGACCTACCAATCTCTTTCTCTAGTTGCTGTCTTGAGCCCTGCACTGTGTCCTGCAACGTGTACGTGAGACGTATATAGGGCTGCGCGTCCTGCAGTTGCACCTCAAGCAGTGTCACCACGCCTAGTGTACCAAACGCCGACGCCGCACCCCAAAAAAGGTCCGTGTTCTCGTCCGTCGTCCGTGACGCCCGCACCACCGCGCCGCTCGCCAGCACAATCTCGATCCAGTTGACGGTCGCGTCAAAGGGCCCGTGCCGGAACGACGAGCTCTCGCCCGATGTGCCCGAGAACCCGCCGCCCGCCGTGATGCCGGGGAACTCCATGACGACGAGCGGGACGAGGCCGTGGGCCACGGTGGCCGCCACGAGGGCATCCATCGGCACATTCGGTTCGACCATGGCCGTTTTACATAGTTTATCGACCTTCAAGACGCGGTTCAGCGCGCTGGTGTCGACCGTGTTGTCCGGTCGACGCTGCGACCGGCGCGTACTGTTGGTCGAGCCGTGGTAAATGCGGAAGGGCTGTTTGCGCGCGGCAAACTGCTTGACGCGCGCCGCGATCAGCCGCACCGTCTCGTCGTGCGCTTCCATGGTCGTGTTGGTGGGTGTTGTCGTGGGCTGTGGTGGAAGATACAAAAAGACGAGAGGACAGAACGATAGAAGGACGGAAGAGCTGAAAGAAGGACCGGCCGACCGTTGACGTTGCGGTTGCTCTAAAGTCTAGCGCTGGGCCGCTGGCTAGGCCGTTTGGGAAATGGGGAAATAGACAAATTCAGCTGCTGTCCTTTCAGGTCGCTGGCCGACCACTGTAGCGGAAGCGCCTAGTGCTGATTGGCTGGTTGTTTCTCTGCCGGCGCAGCCAACATGCAATGAAAAAGGGGCAGTGCAAGGGCACAGACGCGACCCTGCCGCTCTTTGCTACCAGAATTGGTCGCTGGTGCTCCCTGTTGTTGCTGTCTCGCTATGACATGTCGCAAGAAGGAGAAGCATTGCTCTGCAGCGTGACTATTTTGCGTGCAGCGCTTAAATACGGAGTAAGTGGGTCCTCTACGGCTGAGAATCCTTCCCCGCCATCCACACCAAACAACACCCACATCAAACAACACCCACACACTACGCCGTCCAGTGTGACAGTCAGATGTCGGATACTGACCTCTGGTACATGCTATTTTCGTTTCTTGTCATTTCCATATTGTGTCTCTTCCGTCCCAAAATCATCCCGATATGAGGCTTATTTCCATCTGAGAGAGTAGGGTTTGATTATGACTGGTTCGCGCAACCCTGGAAGACCTCAACATCAGCGGGACGGGGGCTGAAACTGCCCTTTATATCTTCCATAACAATGCGTCATTAGGGGGCATACTGTCAAATTTGCACAATCGCGATGTGGTCCCTAGCAATTTGCTCGTGGGGTGTGCCGCAAATGGGCCAAGACGAGGGTCTGCAGTTCTTCTCAGTCTTCTGAGGCCATGTGTACGAGAGCTGCTCGCGATGGACACCGTATTTCATTTAAAATACCGGTCCAAATACCCGACACAGGTTGTCTCCCTCACTCCCCCCCCTCCAGACATGCCACGCTCTCGATCTCGACCTCCACAATGCACATAGCACACCTCGACCAGGCCTCCGGCGACATCACCGGCACGGCCGCAACCCAGGGCTGGACCTTTTCGTCCGGCAACCGCGGCACCTTTGACATTATCTGGGGCAGCTTCCTCACCATCTTCCTCTGCGGCTGGACCACCATCTGCGTCAACGTACCAGCCACGGGCACGAACTGGGTCCAGCGGCTGCTCCGCAAGTGTCTTGTCTTTTGCGAGGCCCTGGCCGGCCCCGAGTTTATTTTCCACACGGCTCTGAGCCAGTACCTCGCCGCGAAAAAGTCCGTCCAGAGATTCAAAGACGCCGGCCACGACGAATGGACCATCCGCAACGGCTTCTTCGCCGGCATGGGCGGCTTTGTGCTGCACTCGTCAGACTTTGTGCCGTTTCCACTGACCGTCGACCAAGTATATTATCTTGTGGTCCACGGGTACATTGACTACAAAAAAGTGCTCATCAGCAAGGACGAGATTAATGACAAGAACAAGTTCGACACCCTCACGCGGATTCTGACCACCATCCAGCTCCTATGGTTTGTAATCAACGTCGTCGCCCGGGGCGCACTGGGCATGGCCGTCACCACGCTGGAGCTTAGCACGATTGCCTTTATTTTCTGCACCGTTTTTACGTGTTATTTCTGGCGCTTCAAGCCGCAGGACGTCGCCGCGCCCATTGTCGTCGAGCTCAAGGTGCCTCTTGCTACTGTTCTCACGAATGCGGGCCATGCTGCCAGCCGGCCGTACAGCTACTCGCCCCTCGACTTTGCCAACGACCCGCCACACTGGTTCCAGCTCGTCTGGCGCTTCGCGTTCAACCTGGCACACATCTTCGGCATCGACTTTCACAGTAAGGTGCGGCCCGTCGACAAGGTCTGGGACGATCAGTTTGCCCACATGGGCTTCAAGCACGGGCTCATCCTGGCCTTTGTGCAGCTCGGCTTTGCCGCCATCCACTTTTCCGCTTGGCACTTCCACTTCCCCAGCAACATTGAGCGCCTCCTCTGGCACATCGCCGCGTCATACATTATCTGCTCCATGGTGTGCACTTGGGCCATCATCTACATGGGCTTTGAGATCCTTCCCCGGATGGTTTCCAAAGCCGACCAAAGCCTTTTGACGGTTCCGGTCCCATTGGAGAAGCCGGAGCTGCGATCGTGGCCCGTGTGGCTTTATGCGAAGCTGAAAAACAAGTGCCAACTGCCGTGCAACAATACGACCGACAAGAATCCCACCGAGAACATTCCCCTGTTGGTTCTCGTGTTCCTTATTCCCTTGGGCGTGGTCTATTTTATGTGCAGAGCGTACATCATCGTCGAGGATCTGGTCAATCTTCGTGAGCTGCCGAGTTCTGCATACGATGCCATTGACTGGTCGTCATTTCTTCCTCATTTTTGAAGTACTAGCTCGTGTGTTTTTGAAAGCTCAAGATGAAGCCCCGCTATAGCAGACAAGACTAGCTATAATTTTTCCTAATCTAGAAGGTGAAGCCAGACGCATGCCCTTCTACGAGCAGGGTGTTTGCAGGTTAAAGCGTGTTAATGTGCGGCAGAGAAGAGAGGGACCTTGGGAATGCGATACACGAAGGAAGAATGTAGCTACGATAGGCAAAGTCGAAGCAGCGAGCCGCAGCCAGAGGGTATAGCATATTGGGCCCCGGGGGTGTAGTTTCTCTCGATATTATTACCCGGCATCGGGATTACCTAGTTCCTTGTATAGTTAATTAAGCGATAGTGTATATATCAACGCGCCGGCCGCATGTCTATTCTTTGCGAAATTGTTCGTTACAGCTTTATACAGTGCTTATCGCTACTATCCAAATCTGGCTGGAGAGGGTAGACGCGTGGTTTCTTATAGATCGTGACATTCTCGACGCCAGAGAGAAACTCTCAGCTACCACTGTATGGACACGAGTGGCGTAGGCATCTACTCGACATACCAAATACAAAGACGTCTTACTAGACTCTCTAAGCACCTGCTTTACTTCCAGAACCTCTATCTAAGAAAGCGACAAAAAAGAAACGCCGAGCCTACCGAGTTTACTATTCGTTAAGCGAAAGTCTGTTAATTTATAACTCTCGTACCTTTTATCTCCTTTTCCCTCTTATATTCTTCTTCGCCAAGCCTACCTTACGGTCATCCCGTTTTCTATTTACAAATATATTACAGAAAGTTAAGACAATATATCAGTAAGTAAGAAACTTATTTTAAAATAGTTTTGATTTTGCGCATACGCAAGGCCTGTGCCTGGCGAATAGCCAGTCCGCAATACAACCAAGCTAGGGTCGACGAGGCTGCCAGCAGTTCGCACAGCGCGAGACACAGATTCATTTGTATAGTGATGACCTGCCGTTGGTCGGACGTATGGCGCGACATTGCCCGGGCTCTGGCCAAGGCACATCCGAGGAGGGAGCTTGGAGATGGAGATTCCCCGCTGCCTGCCACGTCACTGTCGTTGAGACATGGTATCGACAAGGCGCAGATAGCATGCAAGAGTGCCCAATAGTTTACAGATTACAGCCAGCTGTCTGACTGACACTTGTCCATGTCGATGCACCCGCACAACTCCATTGACAGGTGACGGTCCTTGAAGATCTGGCATACGCTCTGTCGTAACTCCGAGTCAGGTAGTTCATCCATGTTGGTAGCTTCTTGATTGTCGTGAGAACCTGCCGTGGCGACTGGCGTCGGTCGGTTGCGGCGTCTGCTGACTCCATCGACAGTAAACACGCGATATCCGCCCGGCAGCACATTATCAGACCAGTTGCAGCTGCGCCGGTGGGAAGCGCACGCATAGCACTGCGGCCGGCTGCCGCTGCATCGAATCTTTCTTGATCGGCTATTGACAGTTCAGTCAGTGGGCATAAGAGCTTGTTTCTATTTTACAGAACGACACGGTTATATCACCATTCCTCGCACGATTGGAGAACGCACGGTGCCCGCGCCATGGCAGTGATGAGCTATGTATGATAGACAAAGTGATGGCACGCTCTCGTTGACTGCTCCCTAGATGAATGGCAACATACGGAGTAAGCTGTCCTTCTATGGATTACGACTAAGGTGCCAAACACGCTCGTGCTCGTCACCTCTCTAGCCTACGTCCCGGGGCTTGCCGGTTTGATTGGCATATTGACAATCCCACTCAGCCTGCCGTTGCACCTGGCCACCTGCGCCTGGATGTTGCCTATCACCGGCCTTGCCATTATCATGACCTGGACCATTGTGGCTGCCAACGTGGCTGGCCACACCAGGCGCACCTTTGCCAACGGTGCCCAATTTACTGCCTATGCGGCGGGCAACATCATCTTGCCATTTTTTTTCTTCCCCTCCGAGGCGCCGCACTACCCCACGGCCATTCGCGCACTTTGTGGAATCTATGGCGTCGGCATCGTTTCGACGACGTTGCTGGGCGTCTATATGTGGCGTCAGAACGTGCGGCGCTCCAAACTTCCCGTTGCTGAAGATCTTGTCAACGAGGCTGGCTTTGCCGATTACACGGGTATTGAAAACAAGGGATTCAGACATAAAATCTAAGTCACTGTGATATGATCGTTTTGGTTTTTCTCACTGTATTTTTTTTTGTTTATTTTCCTTTCCGTCTCAACCGCGAGTAAACAACACCATATCAACACCACAATGTCTACGGATACCACCCACGCAGAGACCATGGTCCTCCCGGCCACAATGCGTGCCTGTGTCTACCAAACAACCAGTGACGGCATTGAAAAAACGATGAAGCTTGAACCCGATTTCCCTGTTCCCAAGTCGTTCCATACGCTGTCCCCACCACCACCCGACAAAGGCGACGAGACCGTCCTGGTCCGCATTCTGGCAGCGTCCCTCAACCCCGCCGACTACAAGCTGCCTGAAATGCCCCCTCTGGGCGGCTACTTACAAAATACACCCGCGATACCGGCCATTGACTTTTGTGGCCGCGACGTGCGCACTTCTGCTGGCACTGGCACGTCCGCCTTCCGCCCTGACCAGCTAGTCGCCGGCATTCTGCCTGCAAAGACAAAAAACGGCTCCCTCGCCGAATACGCCATCGCCTACAGCAATACCGTCGCTCATGTACTTGCTGGAGTACCCGCTAAGCAAGCGGCCACGGTCGGCATCTGTGGTTCAACGGTGTGGGCGTCCATGGTTCCAGACAAAGAAACAGCCAAGGAGTGTCATGGAAACAAAGAGGTCCGCGTGTTCATCAATGGTGGTAGTGGTGGCATTGGGAGCTACGCTGTGCCCATTGCCAAAGCCATGGGCTGCCATGTTACGACCATGTGCTCGGCGCCAAACGTGGCGCATGTTCGACAGGTGCTGGGCGCCGACGATGTGATTGGCTATTATACAACGGCTGTGGGAGAGGCGCTCATTTAGAGAGCCAAGACTCAAGGCCAGATTGACGTCGCCGTTGATATTGTTGGCATGCCCTTTGAAATGTACAAGGCCGCCGATGCGTTTCTGGCCGAGGGCGCTCCGTTCACGCGCATCGCGTGGCCCTCGATAGCTGGTGCCTTGCGCGTGTCTCTGCAGCCAACGTGGTAGGGCGGCGGCAAGCACCTTGCACCGTTCGCCAACGGTATGCCGACACCGAGTGGCCTGCGCAGTGTGCTCGAACTGCTAGCGCAGGGCAAGGTGATGGTTCCGCTGGACGGCGGGGCCGTGATACCATTCTCCAATGTGCCGCAGGCATATGCACGACTGAAGACGAACAGGGTACGTGGCAAGATTGTCGTGCGTGTGGCGGAAGACATCGAGGATGGGGCGGTGTTGTATGGTAATGTTTCGTCTAGCTACGGAGTACTTCCTACCAGTTGTTGTGAGAATTGCCAGCACTGCTCCATAGAATCAGCGCTTGAAATTGAGTCGTTTTGAGCTAATCATATTTCTCAGCGTACCCTAAGAAAAAGAAAACATATGAAACTATCAGAAAACAATCATGGCCAGATACTATCCACTCGTTGATCCCGTATACCGCCAATAATACGACTGAGACTGTCGCGGTAGACTTCGTACGTCGGCTGTTCTGCTCGGCGTGACAGGCCAGCGTCATTGATACCACGCTTGGTGTTAATGATAACAGGGCCGGATTCTGGAAGAGAGGTGCGCCGGATAGCGGCAGCCAAGCTGAAGGTGCTGCGAGCGAAACCTGTGAAGTAGCTTGCGTACAGCAGGACTTGTGCGTCAATGATCGCGCGTTGGTCCCATGCCAAGCCGTGTAGTGTGGTTAGCTCATCTTCGTCGAGAACGTCGTCTTTGGTGTAGACTGTGATGTTGTTTTGTGCCGCGTCAGCGACAAATCTTCGCAAGCTGTCCGCGCTACCGGCGGCAACATAAATATTTGACAAGTTCCGAGCCGCTGCTTCTTCAAGATATATTGGGACCTGGTACTCGTAGCCCGGCCAGTGGACCTTTTCGGAGTCGCTGTCGACACGCAAATGTGCTGCCATAAACGAGTCAGACACGATCCGGTCACGGCCCAGCGATGTCACTAGCGATGTATTTGATTGCCGCTCATCATTGATGTTGTTCGCTCTGAAGGTGCCCCATTTGTGAGTGAGTGGCGGTGTGGTGCTGTACCTTGCCGTAAGCTCTGGGAAAAGGATAGCATCGGCGACGACAGGCTGACCGAGACGTTGTTCAAGACCCCAAAGAGCAGCGGCACCCAGACGCAGCAAGTTGGGCTGGAAGCGGAAGAGGCGTGCAAGGGAATAGGCAAAATCTCTTGGGATGGCAGCACGATCCCAAGCGAAAAGTGAGCTGTTGCAATAAATATGTGCCGGGTTGTCGAGAGACATGTCGGTCGTGTTGACGTAGAGGTCCAGCCAACCGTCGAACGCTCTGCGCCAGCCAATGGGATCGATGACCATGCGGCGGACTCTCTCGACGCCGCGAACAGCAAACGGCTGCAGTGCATGTGCATCTGCCTCGGCGGGGAGGTTGGCAACGTCTTTGGGCGACGCCGCCACTTGGATCTGAGGGCAAGCTTCGGCCCAAGCCGTTGTGAAGTATTCGACGTCGTACATGATGGACACTTCACCGGTGCCGAGATGCATGTTAATTAGGTCGTTGTCGTCACGGGTGGAGAGTTCAGGAATGATGATGATGGATGCTGTTTCGTAGCAACACTGTTAGTTACTGACAACTGGTCACCTTCCCCGTCCAACACTGACATACCTCCTGCTTCGATGCCAAACAGCATGCAGTTCAACCACGCGTTGCCAACATTACCAAGGCCACCACGTAGCATGGAGCAGTGCCAGATCAGGCCCGGCTGCAACTCGACGCTCTTGCATTTGCGCTGGATTGGCTCAAAGTCGATCAGACCCTCAATCGGCTCCCGTAACACGGCGTCAATGTATTGCTCCTTGGTCAAAGCCAGCCGGGCCTCGACAAAGGGATCTGTCGGTAGGAAAAAGACGCGGGCGACGACATAGAGAACAAGAGCGGTTGCGACGATGGCAGCTATCTGCCGAGCTCGGCTACCCTGTTGTCGTATCTTTTCAGATGCTGCTGTAGCTATTGGGAGACCGGTCTGTGCTATGGGCTGGTAGGTGAAGGAGGACAGGCTGTTCGTGACGGAGTCGTAGGCCTCTCTAGCCTGACGGGTAAGGCTGGACAGGATCTTCCTTCCCGGCATGGCTGCATACAACGGGGCAGAATGTTGGTAGAGAAAATGAAGAGGGGGGCGGTCACAGTAGGATAAGACCCAGGTCGTGGTCCTCGTTCGTCAACGAAAATTTCTCAAGATGTAGAGTATTAAACGAAAAGAAAGAAACTACTAAAAAATCTTAAATCATACTGCACGAGAAGACAGCTGTGCAAATAAACCAAACTCCTACTATCCCTTCGGCAGAAAGGGAATTCTGTCCCAGGGGCACTAAAACTTTATCGATTCTCTTCGCTCCATCTCGTCCATGGACACTGGAGTCGCTTGAGATAGTGATACCAAACAGGGGTGTCTAGCCAATGATTTCCATTATCAGACGCCACCCCTGCGGTTTGTCAGGATACATTTCTCAGCCGCCCCTCTGAACGAATCAAAGCAACTGAAATAACAGAGCTGAGGTCAGGAACGAGGAAGGGAGGGCCAGCTGAATCTTGACACAGGGAAGAATTATTTCGTGTTTGCGCATTCTTCCATTCAGCCTAAGACCCTCTGAAAGATACCACCGGTAGGCACAGCACGAATGGCACAACCGGCTTTGCCAATATTGTGAATCCGACCCACACTTATTGAATGATGTCTCAGCTAAATAGGAGGGCCTAGACCACATTGGTTCAGAATCGGTGTTTTCGTTGATTGAGTTTGAGTGATTGATTGCCCTACAAATTCAATAGACCCGGCCGCTAAAACACTACTTGACCGGGAACGATATTTGGCATACGAAGTATTGGGCACCGATAACAGCGAAAAGTACAACGTATGGGGTCATATTTCCAGGTGGGAGGCCTGGAAAGAAATATGTATTTGAGACCGTTAAAAGAACACAATTGATTTCCATCCCTGTGCTGTGTTTTTCCCACCACCCCTTCATTCTTTATTTCTCGGTTTCTTCATTTCGCTTCGCACTGACGTCTATTTGCCCCCCCCTTTCCATTTCTTCAGACTCCGTCCTTATGCTGCCCTCACGGGACTGGCCATGTGAAATACTTGTTGTTTGCCCTCCCTCGTGTGCACTGTGACTTGACGAGCTATTTTAGTCGTGCATTCATTCAAGGGCATGCAATTGAATAGAGGAAGGGCAGGGAGGACGATTGGTAACTTTGCGAAATGGCTTTGATTTAATCGTACTTGGAACCCAACGCACACGAACACGTGTGTGAGTCGTGACAGAAAAGGACACGATAGTTTTGCACCCGGTGGCAGCCCAGTCCAGTCGGCATTTGCTCCAAGCCAATTTTTTGGCGAGGAGGCGGGGGGTCGAGGTTCTTTCAGGTGCACTGCACTCCCCCAGCCAGTATTGATGGGGGTAATTACGCCACAAAATCTTAGTACTTGTACGAAGAACTTGGGGTTCTGCTTAAGATCTTCCGCAGTGCCATTTTCATGGCCTTCTCGGACCTCAGTGGCGTCTCCTAGTGCAATGCGGCGTCAAATCTCCCGCCAGTACTCCGTAAAGAAACCACAACAGCGAGCTTACACCCGCAATCCCACAGAATACACCAAGAGTCATATCTATACGTACTGGTCGGGTAAACAGGTGCTTGTGATGTAAGGAACGCGACGCGACGATCTGAGAGACTGGAAACGCGGCGAAGAAGAGGGCACCGGCGACAACCTTCTTCGTGCACCCTGCAATATTGGCGGACTGTGATCTTTTGAAGTTATCAGATGATTTGATTTGGTCCTCTCTTTTACATGACTGAGGAAGCTGCAGAAGTGAAAGTGACAAGGTGAATTCCGAGTAACTTGGTAGCAAGCCTCCCTGCTGACAAGAAAAAAATTTGCTTTAAAAACTTACCATACCAAAAAACACGCCAACACGCGCCTACTATTCTCCGCCTCCTTACATACACACACCAAAAAACATCATCGAAAAACCCTCCGATAAAGCGAAAAAAAAAGCACACTGATACGCCGTCAAGAAACAGTGTTATTACTTTTTGCGATTCATACGTCGAATAAGGCATTCCTTTCTTCTATACCGACATCTTTCGCGTGTTACAAGTCAACAATCGATGCAGCTGGTCGGCTCACAGCACTCAGACAGTTACTGGCGGACGTGATTGTTGCAAAATACCCACGCCGGATCGCCATCGGCCCGACTGCTGATGGGTGTTTACGGCAAGAATCTCAGTCTCACCAGTGCACCAGTGTCCAGACCTGACTTCGCTGCGCTGCAAGGCCATGATTGTTGGCGATAGCAAACATGAGTCCATAATATGGCTCCAACGATCAAAGCCACAGCAGCAGCAGACTTTCAAAGGCGCGTCCGAGCCTTTTTCTTGTCACCCAAAGTTACAGACGGGTTTGGTTGCTTATACCTTTCACGGCGGTCAATCGCAAGAGATCTTCCACGACGCATACCACGATTTTAACACTAACATAACTCTCCCTCGAATGTAGGCGGCACGGCAATGTGGAGCTAGCCCAGTCCTCGAATCGTGTCTCCGCGTCTGCACACACGTCGAAGCGCAGCAGACTTCTCTGATATTCAGCATCAGCCCAATTATACGGATACGGACCCTGCCAGTCAGTGTCCATAAGCGCGGCCAAGAACTTGTCGCGCTCTTCCTGCTCTTTTCCGTCCGGCGAGGCTGGGAGCTCCTGCCACTTGGCCAGTAGGGACCCGATAATGGCTCCATCCTTCGACCGCCATGGCTGCGCCTTGTCCTTGGTAAGGCAACGTTGGGTGCGATGCATCACCCAGCAAGGCAATGGTACTCTGTAGATACGGTTAGCTAACAATTTCTGTTTCGATGCCGGCTGCATTGTGCAACAAGAACTATTGGCTCTTACCCGGGTCCATTTGTCAAGACGTTCAAAATGAAGCAACTTCCATTTCAGTGATGTCTTGAGACACGAAATGATATCGCTCAGCCTGCAAAGACAGTTGGTTAGCCACCGTGCATTTTTGCACCCCAGTGCACAAATGACAGGTAATGTGCATACATGGGATCCCATCCAACAAAGTTTTTCGCCAGCTCTTCGACGGTTCCGGGGGACGTTCGTACACCCCCAGGGAGGTCATCTGCTACGCTGTAACTAAATGTCAGAAAAAATGCACGCTGTGGGCAAGGGCATTTCTGCCTAGACTAACATGAGAACCAAGTTGTACTCGGCGTGGTTTCGCAGAGGGTAGAAAACAGCGTGTCGGTTGGGGCCAAGCCAGACCTGAACATTTGTTTGGTCAACGAGCTTGTTTATTCTCTCGTTATTGAAAGACAGCAGCTACCCCCGTGTGAATGTCCCACGGTAAGCGAGATCGCCTGTTTCTTCCGGAACAGACGGTTTTCCCAGGGTAGTTTCTCGCATGCGTGACCACAGTCCTGGAAGATTAAACCAATATTAGCCTTTCTGTGATCCATCATGGAATGCAGTATACCAACCACTGCGAGTCTCGCCATGCGACTTACCATCCGCACCAATCACCACGTCTGCTTCAATGCGTCGGCCGTCCTTCAACAGGACTGGCTGGGGCCTATCTGATGTTCCTTCCACGCCGGTGACATCTGCGTCCGTGATGACATTTGCACCAGCTTCAACGGCTTCGGAAAGCAGCACTTTTTGATAGTCACCTCGATGGATGGAGCTGCACACAAAACGGTCAGAATGACCAAATATATATGTTAAGTAAATTTCATTGGCTGATAAACTTACTTCCACTTTGCATTGTACTCCTTCTCCATGCGTCCCTTCAGCGGCTTCTCGACAAGAACTTTGCCATCTTCGTATCGTCGGAGGGTAAAGTCCTCGATCTCGTAGCCACCGGCGTTCTACAGTACGTCATGAAGGCCAAATTTGGTCAAGATGCGACATGCGTTGGGCGGGATATGTATACCGGCGCCGACTGTAAGAATCTCCAGTGCGCGCTCCAAGACCGTGACATTCAGCGGCGGGTTTGCCCGGCGCCGGCATGCAATTGCGCAGGAAAGACCACCGATGCCTGCGCCGACAATCACAACCAGGAGGCCACGAGTGTTGTCAGACTCAGCCATGTTTTTGAGATGTTGTCGTGGAAATATGTGTTGGAAAAATAATGTGATTTCTTGGCGCCGTTGTGGTTTCGAGTGTCGAAAACAAAGCTCCTTTGTGTTTATTTGGATCCATGACGAAGGGGCATGTCTCCAATTCACGTCATAATGGTTTCCTAGAGTTCAGGGTGCAAGCTCTCCACTCCGGCAGATTCCACATAACCGGGCCAGCAGGTTCGGCATGCTGCGGCGTCTGTGAGCGCTCCATTTGATTGGGGGTAGGTCAATGCTTATGAGCAGGAAATGCGGAGAAAAGAACCCGTTGTTTCTACCCTAGAATATTCCGGGGTGCGGGGAGATTGAGTGAACCAGCGAGTGAAATAGTTTGCCTAGCTGTCTATTGGCGGCGGTCTTGGTGATCGAATATGTTTCCCAGCTCGGCGACGGCCAGAAACAATCAATGCCGAGAGCTCATTTCCCAACATGTTATTTGATGAAGAAAAGGGAAAGAAAAGAAATGGCTTTCATGTGCAATTCTCTACCTTCCTTTTCTTTTCAGAGTCTAGTTTATCTGAATTTCTTTTCATTTTACTCCAAAATCAGACACACCGAGACATGGAATCGACCACAAATGAAGCTTAGTGAGTTATTTGTTGCGATACTTCTCAATCGAATGCTAACTTTTCGAAACATAACCCCAAGGCGAACATTCACATGTGGGTAAAAAGAGAGGACCAAATCGAATCATCTGATAACTTCAAAAGATCACAGTGACGCAACGGTATCACATTGCTTCCTGTGAAAGCTAATACCCATCACTCAACTTTGCTTCCCCGTGGGGAATCTACCACATCGGGAATATTCAGGCCCAGCTCAACGTGGATTTAACAAACCCCACCCAATAGGGCGCCGGGAACTCTGTTGCCCAAATGTGGCTAAATGATTCCTCAATCTTTACGATTGATTCCTTATGCTTGGCGCTAAGAGGATCCTACACGCGAACGTTGGAACAGTTGCTCTCACGACATCTACGTGTTCCATTAAATTCATGGCGTAGACCCAAAGAGACTCAAAGTAAGCACATCCGACAAAAAACACTCTCCTCATAAAAACGTTCCAATAAACCGGCACAACAGGCACCATGGCGAACCAAATATCATTCACGGAATTTTCCAGCGTAGGTTACCAGGCTTCAGCGCTCTTCTCAAGCGTGAGACATTCTAATAGTATTAAACAACAGAATGTCGGCAGTGAGAAGAGAGCTGTTGCCAAATCGAAGCTGAACGGAAGCGACCCAAGCAAGGGCAACCCACTGTTGGATGTTCCTGTAGCTACGCCGGCAGATCTTGGCCATGCAGTGTCTGCAGCCAAAGTCGCCGTCATAACATGGTCAGCCCTTTTGCACGACGAGCGAAGCAAGCTCGTGAAAGATTTTGCCAGTCGGTTGGAGCAGCACAAGGCTGAGTTTACTCTGCTGCTGTGCCGTAAGACAGGAAAACCGGTATGTAGTAAGACGGGTCAATGGCACAACGTCAAGGGACCCTATGAGCCGATGCAACCCACAAAGTCCACGTTGCCGAATCTGAGCTGACATCTCTAATAAATAGCATGACTTCGCCGAATCCGAGGTTATGATGGGAGTCAACACCGTCAGCTGAAACTGTAGGTCATTCCAATTTTGCTACCATTGGGGCTGGGATATTATACAAACTCAAGGACAGTCACGTACTAGAAGGATGTAGGGACGACGACCCCTAAGGTGGACGGAGGTTTGTTTGCTTAGTCACAGAATTTAATTTTGTGCGCGACAAGAGTGTGGTGTACTTTGATAGACGACGCACAACGGGGCCATTTGGCCGCGATACCTGTAAAAACACGTTGTGGCACAGTATTTTTGAGCAAAAAAAACCTAACTCTGAGCAGGATCAAGTCCAATGTATCACTAACAATGAGAAACCTTCGCACTGGTGATCATATTACGTTCATTATTGTTGTGCGGCTATTTAGTGGACAACGCTGTATATTAACTACTCAACCCTGGCCGTCTCAAACTTGACCTGTGAAAGAAGAAGTAGACTTCGACGGACAATCACGTGACCTCTCAATGAGTTTCGATCCGCAGTCTTGACAATCAGTACATCTCATAACGCCAGTTAAGCTGGATCATCTCCTCTGTCACGCCACGCTTCATGGCCTTTTCAATCAGTGCCTGGTCGCCAGAGTCCATGTAGCGGTTGTCACGGCGCACGAGCCAGCGATAGACTGTGATGGTCAGTATGAAGAGTAAAGCACAGCCAGCAAGTGTTCCGAATGCTGCATAAAAGTGCGGACCCTGGTAGTAGAGGTAAGACGCCCAAATGTTCGATGTGCCACCGATGGCGTTGACGAGGGCCGATGCAACAGCGCGCTTAGCAACTGGACGGGCGAGGTGCAGGTTGATAGTCTTGTAGAGAAGCAACTGAGGGCCGACAGATGCAAAGGGGAGTATCATCATCGAGAAGTAACGCGCGCCGACGTTGGTGGTGGTAAGTGGAATGATGTACATGATGATGGCGATAAAGATAAGAGTGACAATAGGGAAGTAGGCGGTGTTCCTGCGGTCTGAGTAGTACATCAGGCAGTAGTAAACAATGCCGGCGAGGATGTACGGCGGAGCAGTTAAAAGCAGGCTAATCGTGCTGTTGTAGCCGAGCGAGCTGACAAGTGTCGGGAAGTAGTTGGCGATGGAGCCCTGGGCCTGTGATAGGAGGTTGCAGAAGATCATCAGAAGCATCTTGGGGTCTGACAATGCCTGCTTCAGGCCACTCCAAACTGACTCGTTCTCAGTACCTTCAGCGGCGCCGGCCTCCGACTCGATGCGCCACACAGCAAGCTCCCGCTGGGCCTGGCTGAGCATACGGCTGTTATGAGGAAATTCGGGCATGAAGAAGGCGCAAATCACGCCGATGAAAACTGTGGCTGAACCCTCGATGATGAACAGCCAGCGCCAGCCAGCAATACCACGATGTCCGTCAAGCTGAAGGACACCCGCGGCAAAGAGGCCACCAAAGGCATTTCCCACCTGCTGAGCAATATACAGGGCTGCAAAGCGTTTGCCGAGTTCCCGCTTGGTGTACCATGCAGAGAGGTAGTAGACTGCGCCGGGAAAGAAAACGGCTTCCACGATACCGAGAATCACACGGACACCAACCAACTGCGAGTATGTGTTGACAGCAGCAGTGGCAGCGGAAATCGAGCCCCAGATAGCAACGGCAACACAAATGTACATGCCGGGACGAGAGATCATGGTGATGAGCAAGTTGCTGGGAATCTGGAAAGGGAGGTAGCCGACGAAGAGGATAGACACGGCGGTGGCAAACTGAGTGGTCGTCATGTGGAGATCCCGGGTGATGCCCTGGAGCTTGGCAGCAGCGAGGTTTTGGCGGTCGATATAGTTGAGAATGTATAGGATGCCCACAATGGGAAGAATGGTAAAGTCGAGCTTCCGAACCAGCTTCTTGTTCAATGCCTCACGGTCAGCCTCGCTGAGTCCGATAAGGCTCTGCGGCATCCGGTCATAGGCTGTGTGGACCTGACCCTCAGCGGAGGAGGCAGCGTCGTCAAGTTTCATCTTGATGTCCTCCTTCGGCGAAGACGGGTCGACTTGGTCGGTCGTCATTGTCGGCGATGTGTTTGTAACGACTTTGTGTGCTTGATGTCTATATGCCGCGTGAAATGGCAGTTTTGATTGTATATTCACCTGCCTGGAGATGAACTGAAAGAGAGAAAAAAAGAAATATGTCTGTGCTGTAGGGAAGAGTAATCAAGACTGTGATGGATGGGACAGAGCGACGAGAGTAAAGTTGTTGATCGTCTTCTGATTGTCTTGGCTGCTCTGTTTCCATGTCGTCCTCTGTCAGGACGAGGCGTGCATTATAAATGTACGAATCGACAACATGAGCGTGGACAACAGGGTGCAGTCCCAGGCATGGCCCTTGCTTGCTATCGCCTGTCAGTCCGTACAATCCTCGCATCTACGTTGCTGCCGAAACACGCACACGAGGCACAGAGATATGACTTTGCGCTTTACCCCATGCTGTGATCATTGCCTCTACTACACAGTCGGAAAGAGTGGACAGCCAGTGGAGCCTGTCGTCTAGTGTATCTTATCGCGGAGATACTGGTTCACGGCAGCTCTGATTGGGCAGTGTCACCCGTCAAGTTTTACCCCTAGCCCTTGTTCTATTTTGTTCTATCTTTCTTCGGCCGTTGCTGACCCACATCGTTAACGGAGCTCCTCCCGGCGGAGACAGGCCACTGTTTGGGTGCATACACTGTACATATACCTGAATCACGGCTTGTGAACACGCAGCAAAACTTGCGGCAGGACTTGCGTGACCCAAATCGACAGGAATTTCTGCCCATAAAATCATCATGGGATCCGGATTGTAGAGGCCGGGGATGCGTAGATAGTCCCAATCAAGCACCCCAATCTTTCCAACCTTTCCCATCTTTTCATTATCCCAATTACCATCTTGCCACCGTTACCTCTCTCAACCCTTTTGTCGTTATCAGCTCACCATCCTTGTACAATTCAAAAAAAGTACCCATCCTTCCCACTATGACTGCCACTCATACCACCGCCCAGACGACTCAGATCGTGAACCCCCGGCTCCGGCTACTGAACAAGCTCAGAGCGGGTGAATACCCTCTGTTGACATTCGTTGCCCTGCCTTCAGTCCGACACGCACAGATTGTTGCTCTCACTGGCGTGGACGGCATTATTATTGACTGTGAACATGGTCACATTGGCGATGACTCCATGCACAATGCCGTTGCTGCCATCGCAGCGCTCGGCGTCTCACCGATCATTCGCATCCGCGGCACTTCACATGACATTATCAAGCGCGCTCTTGACACGGGTGCCCATGGCATCATGGTTCCTCAGATCAACAACGCCGACGAGGCCCGCCAGGTGGTCCAGTCATCCAAGTTCCCGCCATATGGTGTTCGTGGCCAAGGCTCGGCCTTCCCGGCTATCGCCCACGGCTTGGCAACGCCCGAGTACATGCTGTTGGCTAATGAGACCCTCATTACCATGATACAAATCGAGACAAAGGCCGGCGTCGAGAATGTGGAGGAGATCGCCGCTGTTCCTGGTGTGGACATGGTCTTTGTTGGTCCCAACGACCTGGCTCAGTCTCTCCTAGGCTATGTGCCCGCCAAGGGTGACGAGCCAGTGTTCACTGGTGCCATTGACAAGGTTATTGCTGCGGGCCGCAAGGCAGGAAAGTGGGTAGGCCGCATGGTCAACAATGGCACTGCTGCTAAGCAGGAACGGTCGAAGTACGACATGGTCGCCATCACCGGCGATACTAAAGCTATTCAAAACTGGTATATTGCCGAGCTTGACATTGCCCGGTCTTAAGCTTGATGTTGAGTGATGGGAGTTGAAAACACATAGATCATAAAATTAAAATATACTATTCGAGCTCGACTTGTCCAGATACCCTATGTGCATTGTCCTCTCCACGGCCCTTCCTTGCTTTACTCATACTGCTCGGGTGTGTATTGGAGCATCTACCTCCATGTATGCAATCCCCACTTGTTCCAAATGGCTCTGTTGCCTACTAACTCACGACTATTGCGGGGTCGTACAGCTACTGCCACAATTAACATGAGCATAAATCTATGAGTATACGCCACAACTGTATGTAGGTATCCATGAGATATACATCTCTAGGTTTTATTCATAGTGCACGGTTTTTCTCGAAGACCAAGTACAGATTTTTCTAGGAAACGCAGTCTTTTTCATGGGAGTAATGATACAATTTACGTAACGAGGACGGTATAGGCATCCACTATGCTTGGGCAATGCACTCAATCTCAATAACCGTGCCCTTTCCGGGCGCCAACGCCTGTAAGCATGAACGCGGAGGCATGGGCTGGGGCAGGAAGTCTATATAGGCCTCGTTCATTGCCGCGAAGTCCTCCATACTCGCAAGGTAAACGTTGATCTTAACAATTTTTTCCACCGACGAGCCAGCAAGCTCCAGAACCTCCTTTAAGTTTTGCAGAGCCGTTCGCTATAATAGTTAGCAAAATCTATCCAAAGTAGAACTGGAACCAATCTAAGAAGGAACACAAAATATGGCTGCCGAGATCGCGAAGGATTTTGGGATAAGGGAGTATCGTACCGTCGCTTGCTTGATCTCGCCAGTTGCCGTTTGGCCAGCACAAAAGATCAGACCCGGAACACGGCTCGCCGGGTTGTTGTGCGGCTTAGAGGGAAACTTCTCGCTGTTGATAAGCTCACGAGACATGGTTGCGGTAGCTGTAAAAGGAGGTGCGGTTTGGTGTGGTGGTGTTTGTTTCCGGTCGGGCTTGTCAGGAACTGGGCTGCACAATGATGCGATAAACTTGGGGTGGTGGTAGAAGAGGTGCAATCAACAAGATAGCAAAAGAGAAATGGCAATTTATCCTTTCGGGGACACGGTAGAAAACGAACAAACAAAAATGGAGACAGTCGCAAGGCGTCCTTGTGTGCGATTAAGTCGTATGTCTCCTCCCTGCAGCCACGTTGGCAATTGTGGGTCCAATCTGGGAGGAGCTCATTTGAGGTGACATGCTCCTTCCAGATGCCGAGACAGGGCCCACAACCTTTAGGAGCTATGGAGCTCATGGACGGAGGAGCTCCTCTCGGTCTATCGTGGGTACCACGTCATGGGAGGAGGGTCTAGTCTCCAACGAGTGTGGTGCAGCGATCTGCGGCAGGTGCCGAGAACTGTAGGCCTACAATCTGGGGATTCGAAGACTGTTTGTAAAGTCACGCCACAGCATCACGAAAGTAGTTGCACAAGATCCCTCGCTCTCTATCCCATGCTAACCGTAAGGAATATAATAGTCGAAGATAAGACGCGCAAAGTTCACAACTCTGATAAGTTCTTCCTCTGCATCAAACAACCATCGCATCTCCCACCTATCTCCTTCTGAACTAACGATAACACAAAGGCAAACAAGCCTGCGACACTCTTACTTTTTTTCCCTTGCTGCTACAATACTGTCCAACCCATCACCATGGCTCCCGCTGCCCCCTTCTTGCCTCCTGCGGCTAACCTCCCCGGTAAACCGTTTGTCCCGGAGTGGGCCCCCCCGCCAATCACCAAAGAGACGCACAACTTTGCAAAGCTGCAGTCCATCGATCTTTCTCTCCTGGACTCAGAGGACCCCGCCGTCGTCGACAAGCTTGTTCAGCAGGTCAAGAAGGCTATCCGCGATGACGGGTTTCTTTTCCTTGAAAACTACGGCATCTCACTGGAGCAGCTGCACCGCCAGTTTGCCATTGCCCAGTACCTTTACAAGAACATCAGCGAGGAGGACAAGAAGCGCCTTCTATTTAGTCCTGAGACGGGCAAGTGGTCCGGCTACAAGCATCCATATGGCTTTAAGCGCCACCAAGGTCTGCCCGACGGTATTGAGCAGTTCAACTGGTACAAGCCAGACTGGGAGGACATCAACCGCACGCCATCGTGTCTGCACCCGTTTATGGATGAGATCGAGGCGTTCTGCAACTACCTCACCCAGTCCGTCAACCGGCGTCTTCTGACGCTCTTTTCCAGGGTGCTTGAGCTGCCGGATTACTGGCTGTGGGATAACATTCAGTCGCACGGCAGTCCCACTGGCGAGGGCTACTTCCGCCATGCCCTGTTCCGCCCTGTGAAGAGAGAGACTGAGGAGGCATCCAAAGGCCTGCGCATGCACGGCCACACCGACTTTGGCCTTACAACCCTTCTGTTCTCCGTCCCCATCTCATGTCTTCAGATCTGGGGTCAAGACGAGCAGTGGTACTACGTCCCTTACAAGCCAGGTGCTCTTGTCATTAACATCGGCGACACCTTGGAGATTGTTTCCGGCGGCCATTTCCGTGCCACCCGTCATCGCGTCTATAAGCCACCCGTTGACCAGCTTCAAGAGGAGCGCCTGTCACTTGTTTTGTTCAACAGCTCGGTTGGAGAGCTCCGCATGCAGCCGGCTATGCAGTCGCCGCTCATCCAGCGTGAAGGTTGTGTTGAGGAGCAGGGTATCTACCGGGAGTTTAAGAAGCGCACTGCCAAGGCCGACCCGCCAACCAACCGTGAATGGCGCGAGATCCAGATTGCCACATGTACCGACCCGACGGACACGGAGCATAACCGTATTGGTGTTCACCAGACTGTCATCAATGGCAAGCTTATGCACCAGCGCGAATACATGGGTATGAAGGTTATTCTGCCTGTCTAGATGAAATTTTTATATGCAGCTCGAGCGTTTTCCTCTGCTTTTCATATTTTACTCGGTCTCTCCTTTCCAGCTTTTCAATGTCTAAGACTTTCAGTTGCCCAATATTTGTCTGTATATAATTAATAGACTGTCACACATTTTCAAAGCGTTGTTCATGCTTATCGCACGCCAAGTTCAAATGTAAATAGTGACATTCTTCAAGTTGATAAGCCCTAAACTAAGGCCACTCCCAGTGGGGAGAAATTGTGTGCTACACCCCATTATTTATTTGTTCCACAAATGGCATCCTCTCAAAATAACGGCAATTGGCAAGCCGTGAGCGGCTACGGTACACAGTAGATATCGGTGTGTTTTCTATGGCAATCGGCAACGGCCATGGATGAGGAGAAACTGGGCAACTACACCTAATCTGTTGGTCGTGTCATTAGTGACCAATTGTGTATTGGCATTTCATTGATATCAAGCAGCCGACAAGCTATTTCACTCCACTCTCGGTGCTAGTCCCGTTCTTCTTATCGGCCATCATGGCGGAGAGGAGAGAACTGCTCTTTGCCGTGCAGGTCACCTCGTCCTGCCCCCTTTCCCCCATATCTCCTCTCGGCGAATCTTCGACAAACTGGGTTGCATATTGGAGCTCGCATCTTGAAATTTCAAATTTTCGTCAGTTTGGTCGTCAGTAAGTCGTCATTTTGAGTATTCCAATGTCCAATTCTCCACAAAGCACACCTAGTCACCCATGTCTGCTTCAACCATGTCCAAGGGGGGCCCAACCTTCCAGCCCTACCAATGCCGCATCTGCCAAAGCCGATTCACTCGACACGAAAACCTCAAACGCCATGCCGCACTTCACACACGTCCACGGAGGATGGACTCACTTGCTTGTGCATTCTGCCAGGCCACATTCTCGCGCCCCGACCTTCGCACACGGCATATGAAGAGAAAACACCCCGAACAAGACGCATCGCAGTGGTCGATGGCCGCGTCAAAATCCAAGGCCAGAACACAGGTTGCCGGCGTCGTCCTAGGTGCAGAATCAGCAGACAATGGCGGGGCATCGCCTGCTTCGCCGTCTTCTGCATCGCCACAATCCTCGCCCTTTGTCAACAATAGTCATGTCGGGTCATGGCAGGCCTACGGCTCCAGCGACGAGGGACCAACAAACAGCATGTCCTTTCCCGAAAGTACTCGTCATTACTCAAACAGTACCCCAGGGAGCAGCCCAGTAGGCGACGACGGCCAATGTGGCAGCGTGTCGGGGTCCAGCCCAGGCTCCCAGTCCAACGCCAGGCCTGGATTTCCAGTACTTCACCATCACCAATCTCTGCACCCACATAGCCAAGGCAACGCATACTCGACTAGTCAGCTACATATGGAGGCACACCCCCTACTTGCGCCTTTCTCTCCATCACGAACAATGAGCCTCGAACCCAGCTTGTCACATTTTGACTTTGGCCTTCCACAACTCCGCGACGTCTGGCTGCCCTCTGCCGCGCAGGTCGATAACGGTGTCCGGTTGTACTTTACCCATATATGCCACTTTGTTCCCTTTTTACACGAGCCGACCTTTGACATATCGAAAGCTGCTGCTTGCTTGCGACTTGCCATGCTGTGCCTCGCTTACCAATATGGAGACGACCCAGACCGAAGATATGACGAGAATACAGGGGCCAGTCTGTCTATGCGGTGCTATCACCGGTCTCGGGCTCTTGTGGCCATCGAAGAAGCGGATCCGGCGACATGCGGCGACCCCCATCAGACACTGGCGATTGTGCAAACATACTTGTTGTTGGAAATTTTTGCAATGCTATATCTACCCAGCAGCGACTCCAGCAGTACAGCCCATACAATTGGCAGCCTCGGCAGTCAGGGCACAAACACACCCAGTGCAGCGGCATTCGGTGCCCGAGCATCCAGCAGAAGCAGCGAGTCCGCCGCGACAAGTGCTGATGGCACGGCCATGCATGCACGGCTGATTGCGCTGTCGAGAGCGGGTGGGCTGATGCAGCCTCTGCCAGCGGAGCCCATGGCAACCCAGGACCTTCAGTCGCTCTGGATGCACTTTGTGAGGAACGAATCGCACAAACGTACACTCTTCGCTGTACATCAGTTGGATGCTCTTTGGTATCAGCTTCTGTCGATTCCACGGTCCATATCTCACTTGGAGATTAAGCACGATCTGCCGTGCCCAGAGGATTTCTGGGCTGCGCCGTCAGCCGCGGAGTGGGCACATCGAAGGCTCATGAGCGGTGGTGGTGCCGATAGCGGTGGAATCAATGCAAGCAACCAGCCAGTATCTTATGCCGAGGCTGTCCGAAGGTTTCTTTCTTCAGACGAGGACTCAGTCGTCGTGCTGCCGCCGTTTGATGCATACGGTGCCATCAACATTGCACAGTTTCTTATATCCAGTGCTCGAGAAATATCCGGGTGGTCAACTATCACGGGTGTTCTCAGCCTAGAGCGACTGCAGCCGCTCAAGTCGTCCCTCGTTGCTCTGAGTCCTACCATCCATCCACAGCCCGATGCAGCAAAGGCTACTCATGCGGCGCTAATGTGTGAGGCGATCTGGGAAATTGCCATGATCGAACTGCAGCTGTGGTCGCCGGCACATACGGATGGCATTGTTCGCGGAAGTATTGATGACTTACTGCAACAGTCGACTCAACTGCCACCGCTCAGCCGCTTTCTCTACGAGTCGACAACGATTCAACCGCACATTGACTGGTTCTTGCACTACTTGGAAGCGTCTGTGTCGCCCAGTTTGGAGGCGCCATGGATTCCGCTGTATGCTTACAAGGTGTTTTTGATTGCATATCAGCTCGTCTGTGACGGAATAGAAGGCGCCATGCAGGTCGTCGATATCAAAGACGGCGATACACGTGGGGCCCTGTTATGGGCTGAAAAAGTGTTCCGTCGACGGCGGCGTTGGCACTTGGGACAAGTGATTTTGGACTCTCTGGGACGGTTAGAAAAACAGTAGTTCACGAGGTCCTTGGCTGGTGGTTGAGTCAATGTGCAGATCATTCTTGAGACCAAGCGACGTATTGGTACACTTCACCTCCAGCATCATGCATTGGAGCATCCATCATATTCTGCGGGTTGTCTTCTCATTTTGCTCCACTTTTCTTTTTGACAGCGCAGTGTGGTGAGTTCATTTTCAAGATAATTTGTAATGAATGTAATGATTTTGGTTTCTTTTAAATTTTCATATGACTTTTCTTTCTACTTTCTTTTCAATTTATTTTCCTTTTCTTTTCGCCATTCTACTTTTTCCTACTCCTTAGTGTATTAATTGTGTATATTTCGACTTTATTTCGGCATAAAAAAAATCAAAAAAAAAAAAAGCACAACCTAAAAAATCTTAAAATAACGTGTCCAGAGTTGCAAATAGAATCCGTCCATATCATTCCCTAACAAAATCTTAAAATATGGAGAAAGAAGTTATTCGTGACCAACAGACAAACATTTGTGGCGTGTGGCTCTCATAAAATGTTCGATGCCACACAGCCAGTCCTGACGTAGCTTGACAAGAAACACCTGTATTACGACGTACATTTGGCTGTACTTTTTTTATGCCGCACTAAGACAGGCACAAAATAGAACGCCGTGGCTAACCGAGGCTAAACCCCGGGCGGGCGGGGAGCTTTCCACACCAAAACGATAGCACATTCTCACAGCAAAGACACGCTCGACACGCCCAAGAAACGCCACGGATTCTTTGCCTTTGGGCTAAAACCCGCCTAAGCATGACACAAATGTTGCCCCTTTCGGCAAACTATTACCGCACTCCAGCGATTTCAGGGACTACTGGCCGCCCACGGCCCCGAATCGGCACACAACTGGAAGCTTGCACATGGGCCGGAGAGCAAGAAGACAGGCGCTTCTCCGCGGCGGCGGTCCCATCGTATGTACGGGTACGGCCGAACAATTGCGCAGGGATCAGACGCAGTATGCTTTGTGAGAATGGTTCTGGTTTACATGCTCTTTTCTGGTGTATGTCGGATATGTCTGGACAGAACAGGCTCTGACCACAAAAAAGTCAAAATAATTCTCTGCAAACGCCATGGGACAGAACACCGAGGTCGGTCGCGTCCTCGGTTGGTCATGGCGTGTAAGCGTTTCGTCGGCCACTAATCAGCAGTTGGCGCGGAGTTCTGGCGGCTGGAAGTGGAAATTTGGCTGGCCCAGGGCCGCACGTGATGCCGTCCCTCCACTGTACTCTAGTGGCGCCGAGCCCTTTCTAGCTTAAAGTTCGGTAGAACCCCACGTTTGGGGAAGGTACGATTCATACATATACCCGAGCTCACGGTCCCTGCCTTCTCAGCCTAAGGTTTTCTTCAGGAAAGAGCAACACGC
The DNA here is from genome assembly GCA_019925375.1 of Sporothrix euskadiensis. Lineage (NCBI taxonomy): Eukaryota > Fungi > Ascomycota > Sordariomycetes > Ophiostomatales > Ophiostomataceae > Sporothrix > Sporothrix euskadiensis. The sequence goes on along the minus strand of JADHKQ010000010.1, from coordinate 882,552 downwards.
ATTTTTTCCCCTCCTTCTTTTTCGAACTTTGACACAAGTCGCATAAAAAACCGTGCCAACATCAATCGACAGTGTCCCTGTCTCATCATACACCCTGCCAACAACAATCTCTCTGCACCCCACACCACACATCGCACCGACCATGCTGCGGCGAGCAGCCACCCAAGCCGCCACCCGACGGACGACTCCGGCTCTCTTGTCCTCCTCGCGGACAGCTGCTTCTCCTTTCAGCCACAGTGCCACACGGCTCCTCACAACGACGGTCACGCGCCGCATGGCATCCTCATCTGCCCCGTCGACAACCGTCATCCCCACCGTCGAGCCACCACTATCCAAGGTGCTGCCCAGCGATGCTTTCCAGCTGCTGCCCGAGGCCAAGAAGGCCGGCGCCGCCGAGGATGCCCTCTATGAGTCGCAGCTGAAAGAGGTCGAGGAGTGGTGGGCCTCTCCGCGTTTCGAGGGCATCAAGCGGCCCTACACGGCTGCCGACGTCGTATCCAAGCGTGGCTCCCAGGTCCAGTCTTACCCTAGCTCGACCATGGCCCGCAAGCTGTGGGAACTCGTCCGCGAGCGTTCTGCCGCCGGCGAGCCTATCCACACTCTGGGCGCCATCGACCCTGTTCAAATGACACAACAGGCGCCAAACCAGGAGGTGCTGTACATCTCCGGCTGGGCCTGCTCTTCGGTCCTGACAACGACCAACGAAGTCTCTCCCGATTTTGGCGACTACCCTTACAACACCGTGCCCAACCAGGTCCAGCGCATGGCCAAGGCCCAGAGCATGCACGACCGCAAGCAGTGGGACCTGCGCCGCAAGATGACCCCCGAGCAGCGCGCGTCCACGCCATACGTTGACTACCTGCGCCCTATTGTTGCTGATGGCGACACCGGCCACGGTGGTCTATCTGCTGTGCTCAAGCTCGCCAAGCTGTTTGCCGAGAACGGCGCTGCTGCCGTCCACTTTGAGGACCAGCTGCACGGCGGCAAGAAGTGCGGTCACTTGGCCGGCAAGGTCCTCGTCCCCACTGGCGACCACATCAACCGTCTTGTGGCTGCGCGCTTCCAGTGGGATGTCATGGGCACCGAGAACCTGGTACTTGCTCGTACCGACTCCGAGTCTGGCAAGCTGATCAGCTCGGCTGTTGACGTCCGCGACCACGAGTTTATTCTCGGTGTGGCCGACCCCTCTGTTGAGCCTCTCGCCGAGACCCTGCAGTCCATGGAGGCAAACGGCGCGACGGGCGCCGAGATTGACGTCTATGAGGCTGCCTGGGTCAAGAAGACCAAGATGGTCACCTTTGACGAGGCGGCCGTTGCCCACCTCAAGTCCGAGGGTGTCTCTGCGTCAGACATTGCCGCCTACGAGTCCGCCGTTGCGGCCGACCGCGACTTGGGCATCTCCAAACGCCGTGCTCTGGCCAACCAGTACCTGAAGCCCGGCCACGAGGTCTACTTCAGCTGGGATGTGCCCCGCACCCGCGAGGGCTTCTACCACTTCCGCAACGGTATGTCCGCTGCTACCAAGCGCGCTCTCGCATTTGCCCCGTACGCCGACCTTTTGTGGGTTGAGACCGGCGACCCGAATGTCCAAGTCGCGCGCGATTTGGGCCGTGCTGTGCGTGCCGAGCACCCCAACAAGAGCCTCGTCTACAACCTGTCGCCGTCCTTCAACTGGATGGCACAGGGCTTCACCGAAGAGACTCTGCGCTCGTTCATCTGGGACATTGCCAAGGAGGGCTTTGTTCTGCAGCTCGTCTCGTTGGCAGGTATCCACACCACAGCCACTGCCACATGTCAGCTGTCCAAGGAGTTCAAGAAGGACGGCATGCTGGCATACGTCAACCTTGTCCAGCGCCCTGAGAAGGAGATTGGCTGTGACGTTTTGACGCACCAGAAGTGGAGCGGCGCGAGCTACATTGACGGTATCATCGGCGCCATCCAGAGCGGCAGCTCTAGCAACAAGAGCATGGGTGAAGGTAACACTGAGGATCAGTTTAACTAGAAGGCTCACATCTTCCATAGTTTTGTCTTCGAGCTAAAGAGCATATGTATTAATGAAAAAAAAATGGTAAATAAACTATTCGGACCGTACCCAACGAACAAGGCGATTGTGTAGCTACTTGCATGCAGCAGCCGTGTGGATATCTGTGAAAGTAGCAAAGAAATGTAGATGGTAAATAGAGTGGCGTTTAGTCTCATATCGTCGCCAGTATTAAGATGTCTCCCGCAGCAACGCCGAGTTTCTATCCAGTACCGACAGGCTCCGAGCAAGACCGGTTGCCTCATCTGTATCAAAAATAAATCTGTCGGCGATGCCTGGGCCCAGAGACCCCACGTCCTGCCAAGTGATGCAGGTGGGTGTGCCGGCGTCGACAGGTGCCTTCTTGTCCTGGAAAACTGCCACAAACAAAGATTTTGTGGCCTGAGCAGCATTGCTGGGATAGATCCGGAAGTCTAAATTCTCTAGTTCAATCCCAGCGGCAAAGGCTGTCGCGTTGCGCAAGTCAATACCGTCGACGACGAGATCCGCAACCACAAGGCCGTAATCATCATCGGGGGACTGGATCACGGCGATATCGCCGCTTCCAGACTCGCCAGTGTAGTTCCCACTGTAGTGTACGGCTGCCTCGCTGGCGGCCAATGCTTCAAGCTCCAATAAGACCAAGGAAACAATGTCGGCATAGGCATTGAGATCCGCTGCCGTGCCGCTGGTGTCGTGGGATAAGATGGCAAACCCAGCGCCCAGGTCCGGTGACAGCCCAAAATAACTCGCATAGGCTCCAGCGTAACCGTTCTTGGTGTATACGTCAAGCACAGTCGAGTTGGCATACTGGCCTGCATGATAGATCTCCCAAGGACGTCCGACACCATTTCGAAGGTTTGATGTGTCAGCAATGGGCTGTAGCCATCGGCGCGTTGCAGAGGGCGAGACCAGCTCTGATTTGAGCATTGCACGGCCGGCTCTAGCTAGATCGCGTGTTGTCGATAGGAGAGACAGGCCACTGTAAAGGAAGTGAGTCAGAAGCAACATTCACAATCAACTAAGTGCAGAAGTTGGGTGTATACGTACGCAGGCTCGCCGATGTCTATGGTCTTGAAGTCACCGCCAAAAACATCTCCCTCGGATGACGTGTTGAGTAGACCACTTTTGGTCATGTTGAGAGGTTGGAGAAAGCTGGAGAACAGTACGTTTTCAAAGCTTGTCGCATTGCACTTCACCTTTCCGCTCCTCTCAATGGCGAATGCAAGAAGTTGGAACGCGGCGTTGGAAATGAGGGGAGTTGTGTCCGGGAGCATGTATGGTGTTGAGCTGGCAAGTACACCGATGAAATCTGTGTAGTACATCAATTTGATTAGTCTCGTGCAACTCAAAATCAGCTCGATCGGGCGAGGAATGGATTTCATGACTTACCTTCATAGTTGCACTCGTTACCTAGCCGGCAAGCATACGCTGAAGTGAAACTAGTTAGTAAATGATAAAGTGTGTGCCACAGATACACCGCGTGGGACTCTTACAATCACGAATGATGCCTGACATCTGGCCAGCCAACGATCCGATGGACACTTTATCCCAATCGACGAAAATGGACTTTGACGATGAGTTCACATGAGACAGCTCGGGAAGAAAAGCCGTGATGGGATGCTCCCAGTAGCCGTCTCCCATCTGGATCAGCCAGGCGTAGACAGTGAAAACCTGGGTCAGAGTTCCTGTTGGGAAGACTGTGTCCAGGCCGACCGTATTGTTGACCGCCAAGGAAGGCACCGTGTGAGAGTAGTCCAAGAAGATGAAATCGTCTTCATCGCCGCTGTCGGCAATCGAATACAGCGCAAGCGAGAACGATGTGGTGTTGGGAGAAATGCAGCCAAATTCATCACTGCACCCCGTCTTCACAAGTTTATCGAACAGTCCGGTGAACGTGGCAGCGGCCGACTGGACGGCGGAGGATGATTTGTTGATGTTAGGAACTGGGTAGTAGGCGCGGATAAGAGGGCATGGCTGATAGGGCAAGTCTTGTGCAGTTGATACTGCAAGCAGCCCCATCAACAAGGTGTGTATATTCAGTTTCTGGTACATGACGCCGAAAAAGGAGCTGTGGGTAGACGAGTTAGGTTGGAGTGCTCGTGAAAGAGAAGATACTATTTGTGAAGGAGCGTAGGAAGGTGACCAGACAAATGTTGAACAGATTAAAACGTCGACGCGGAAGTTTATAAACTACGACATCCTCACAATCCAACAGCTGATTAGAGCCCGTTCTGATGTTGGTCTCGATATTTTGATCCCAACAACGGCGACATTAGGTGCCGTTCATGTAAGTCGACCGACCCACTTTTTGTCCGTGTCCGTTACTGCCGTCCGTGTATGACCGGTGTAGGCACAGCCTCATCTGCGCGGGGGGTCTCCTGAAAGAATATCGAAGCCGGTGCCATCAATGGTGAAACAATTACGGTCCTTGGCTTACCCTATGGGAACTTTTGCCACTAGAACCCTGAACTTAACCTGTGTTGTGAGGCGCTGCTTGTCAAGCAAATGCTATTGCAATTTCCAGGGAATCATTTCGGCAACGGACGGACTATAACCGCTGCTTATTTGTACATGATGCGGATCATTATTTGTCACTTTCTTGGCACTCTAAGACATGAACTCTGCGTGGAACTGTGCATACAGTGGCATGGTGAGCCTTTTCGATATCTGAATGATACTAGCTAGCACTCGGGACCGAGAGACAAACGCGTCTACATACCCGGCATGTAGGCATCGAACGGGAGCATCTGTCCATCAAATAAGATGTCCAGAACTGAATAGTCCAGTGTTCCCAAAGCTTGTTGGGAGCCCATTGTCCCATTTAAAGCCATCCCTTGTAGAAACGAGCCGTCTGCTGTAAGTGTACTTGTCGGGTCAACCGGCTGCACGAACAGGCCTGGTACAGAGACAGCTGTTGCTGATGAAGATGTCCCTTCTGATGCAGCACTTGGCGTGAGACCTGGAGCTGGGGCTTCTGAGGGTGATATCATCTCGAGGTGCTGTTTGTGCCAGGTCTCTATTGCGCGGACCCTCCTTAGAAATTGATGGAATGTGTTTTCATTCCCCGCTGCAGACACTGCATTCGCAGAAGCTGCCGACTCCAGTCGTAGAAGTATCTGACGGAGAGAATGTGTCATGTCAAGAAAGTGGACAAGTTGTTGTGTCAAGGGCAAAATCCTGGGATCTTTGACAAGAACATCGAGCCTTACTGCAAGAGACAATCCGCAGCTCAAGATCACCCAGGCCATGTTTGTGATGACAAATTCTTCGCCCGGTGTCATACTTAACAAGAAGCCAACCAAGGAACGCGACGCTGAAACAACAGATGCCAAACTGTTAATGAGGCGGGAGTCATACACGATCGCATGTTCCAACTTCTTGTTCCCGAAAGGGAACCCAGGAAGGGTCATCTGACCAACCAAAAGTTCGAGAAAACTAACTTGCAGTGACAGCGTGGCTATCGAGTCAGCATAGGAACGGCCATGAAACATTTGTGGAAGCTGTAAACTTACAGCAGTCACTTAACGGGAAGTCGAGAGTCGATTTGAACGAGTCCAACTGCATTCGTATAGAGGCAGTTATTTCATATCCATCTGCGCTTGGTGTTATCGTTGATCGCAGTATATCATCTGTAGCCTCAAACATTCCTTGCAGACTGACAATGTACTGAAGATAAATATCAGAAGGGAGTTCGGCCAGTACTGAGAGCTTGACGGCACTCTCTAGGACGAAGGCAGTGGGTGGAAAGTTTCTAAACTTCTGCATCACGATAGAGGATCTGGTAACCCATTAGTTCCAATGGCCAATTGCAACAACAGGACAGTGCGGCTTACATGGATGATAGATAGTACGTGCCGATGAGAGCTCGTAGCTCTTCCGCACCCCATTCTGTCTGGTGGTCGCCTGCATCATCAGGGGCCGGCTTTTCCACGTTCCATAAAACCAGAGACTTTGGGCGATCCAGTCTGAGATCGGACACGATACTGGTAGCGAGGTGCAGATGCTGGGAAAACCGCCGCGGCCTTGGCTGATAGTGCGCCCTGTATTTGGTGCTCCCGTTAGTCTTTCATCAGTGTGATGGCTTTTGGGGCGGAGAAGTCGAACCATGCCGAGTGCACCAAAAGACCTTGAAGAAGGTCAAGAGATGCCATATTGCCATGCACCATCTTCTCTGCCACTGTGGCATTGAAAGATTGGCTCAGCCGTTTTTGTAGGTCGTAGTCGTCGTAGCTCGCTGCCGCCAAAACGGCAGTGTACAGACATGGCCGCTGCTGTCGTAAAGTTTTCGGCGTCGCGTTGGCAGGTATGTGTACAAACGGAAAGTGTGGCAGCATGCGGGTGCTGTACCTTTGCAGCAACATGGCAGCCTTGTCGTCGCCAACATCATCTAGCGAAGCAGAGACGGGCAAAGATGGCATGCTGACGGGAGACACATAAACACGTTGCCTCGAGACTTCTAGACGATTGGAGTCAACTGCGCTTCTACCATGCCTGCCATGCGGCCTGCTGTGCCTTGCTATAGCAAAAACACAGTCTTTGTGCAGTCGCAAACACCTGTCGCATGAGCCTGAGTCTTGCGTGCGGTCGCACCGAATTTTGGCGCGGAAGCATGTTTCGCACGTCTTCAATCGCGGCGCATTGCGAGAATTTGCTGGGGGAGTCATTTATGCAGTCGAATCAATGTTGAAATAAGGTTGGCAAGTGGTCAAATTAAGGTTGGCAATGGCCCGTCGCCGGCGGGTAGGTGTAGAAGGCTCATGATTGAGGCAGGTGCGAGTTGGTAAGAAGGGGAAGGAGCGAGGCGGTCAAGCACGGCAAAATTGCGCTAAGCCTCATTTTCAGGGGCACACGTCATTCCTGCTTATGTTCTGTCTCCATCCAAGTGGCAAACAAGGTGAGTGCAAAATAAAGGGTGTGAAGATAACGATAGTAGCAATTGAGATTCGAGAAGAATTTACGAGTATTGCATGGATACTCCGTACACATTGGACAAGTCGGATCTGAATAGATAAACAATATGTGCAGAGCACTAGTGATTCAACGGCATACCCTGGCATTCAGTGTTGCAGTTCTTGAGTGCCACTCCTCGTGGCGTCGGCTGTAGTTTTATACTGACAAATGGAGTTTTCTCTCCCTCCAACGTTCTTTTCGTCGCCGCGCCATGTTCGTAAGATACTAATTGGCGTCTCTGGTTCTTCCTTTCTTTTTTATTCATCTATTTATTCACGGAGTAACGATGGCGGGTCTCTGCCACTGTGACATTAACGGCGCTAGCCGGACTAACACAGCACATGTCAGGTCGACTGTCTCGATGAAGCTGACTCGTAAAAGCAGACAGAAACCAGAACTTTGACCAAAGCATCGACTCAGTTGACATAGTATGCTTCAACTTTATTGTACCTTGTTCATGTGATAAAACAGCAACGTGCCGTAGTATATGAACACGCTGTTTTCCTTTCAAAATGTGTATTCTACGAGCTCCACCACGTCTCATTGTCAATCTCCAACGAAACGCGATGCCGACAAACACGTTTCTGATAACAGCAGCAACCGGGCGTCAGGGTGGTGCAGCAGCACAGCTCCTTTTGAGGCAGGGCAAAAAGGTCCACACTTTGGTTCGCCCGCATCCCACGCACTGCGGAGATTGGGAGTGGTTCTGTTTCAGGGTGACTTTGACAGCACTGGCGCTACTACCAAACACGCAAGACTTTTGACCGCATACCACATTTGGCTGCGGCCAACACAAACACAAATGTGTACTCCTCACCCTGTCAGCATCGACTTTATTGCTTGGTACGTATAGGCAGCATATAGCTAAGCGATTTTCTTGGCATTGTCTTGCATTGTTTTATATACAAACTGGGAGGAAACAGGCCTGCGCTATGAGACGAGCTTGTAAAGCTCTCCCAGGTCAACCGTGACAAAGTATGCGAGATAATGAGTATGGTGTTTACTCATATGGAGGTTTAAGTGGAGCCATCTCTTATCCGCGATCTTTCGAATGACAGTCGAGTAGGTGAGATGGTTTCCGACCTTCGAAAGTGGACATTGAAAGAAGGACTCTTCGATGCTTTCTGTGAAATTCGAGGTCTTTGTCTCGTATTTTAGAAGTTCCAACAAAGTGACTATCGGAAGCTGTCACTGTTCCTACATTATGTCTGTCTGGTGTATACACAATTTTGAATTGGCCACCATTATGAACCTAACAGCAGATGTGTAACTGGACAATTTTTGCTAAAGTACAACAAACAACAACGAGCACGAAATAAATAGACACCAACTCTAAGAGCATACAGGGACATTATAACTTTGCGCTCACTGCCTTGTTTGGCTTGTTCTTGTAATTCTCCCTCAAGACTTTCCGCAGCACTTTTCCAGCAGCACTCTTGGGAACTGCGTCTACAAACTCAATGCCACCTGCCAAGCGCATGTACCGAGCCTTGAGTTTTTCGACGTACCGCTCAATGTCTCGTACGGTATCGTCGTTCTGGGGAGCGCCGTGAGCTAGAACCACGTAGGCTCTTGGCACCTCACCTGAATAGTCGTGTGGGATTCCAATGACAGCCGCGTCAACAACAAGAGGATGACCGAGAAGCGTGTCTTCCAGTTCTGCTGGAGCAACGCCATGGCCGCGGACTTTGATCATCTCTTTGATACGGTCATGGATAGTGACAAACCCATCAGGGTGGACTGTACCGAGATCACCGGTGTGGAGAAAGCCGTCGCTATCATACGACTTGCGTGTCTCTTCCGCATTGTTCAAATAACCCATGGTTATTTGCGGCCCTCTTGCCCACAGCTGTGAAGTTGGTTAATACCTGTGTCAGAGCCATGGGGAATATTAAGCAATTATAAAAGAGATCCTCCACAATATGACTACTTACCTCGCCTTCTTGGCCGAGTTCAGCCTCTCGACCTGTTTCGACACTCATTATTTTTATTTCTGTACCGGCTACCGGTTTGCCCACTTTTGCAGCATGGGCATAGGTTTGAAGTTCAGGGGGTGTCACCGTTAGACAGCTGCAGCTCTCTGTCATTCCCCATGCCTGTCGCAAGGCTACATTGGGGTAGGCAACGGCCAGCTTTTCGATAATCTGTGGGGCTAGAGGCGCTGCGCCGGTGTTGAACTGTTTGACAAACGTCAAGTCATACTTTCCCACAACTTCATTCGAGACCATGCGAATCAACAGCGCTATTGTTTGTTAGTAAATATACATTCCCATTGCCGACGTTTCCAGTATACTAACGTGGGACCAGCCAGAGCTCGTCGCATCGGTATTTAACAACCGTATCCAGCATACTTGGAAGTGTAAAACTCCCCATGATTACCATCTTCTGGTCCAGCAGAATGGGTAGATGCAGAAGATGGACCAGTCCAGTGACTAAAGACATGTTAGAAATGACATCGCTCGCATCTTTTTGGTGAATTAAAGGTGCTCAGAAGTACGTACTGTGGTAGAAGGGAAGTATTCCCAGGAGGACGTCCGGTTGCCTGCGGATCAAAAGACGGACCTGCATACATTGTGCTATCATGTTGGCATGCGAGATCATGATCTAGCCGTTAATCAATAATCAGTCATCGCTGGCAATATACAAAGTAGATGCCCTCTATCTACGGCTTACCGCTTTTGGTTTTCCCGTGGTTCCAGAGCTGAACGCAAGAAACGCGCAGATGTCTTTGTTCGTCATTTCTCTGGGGATTGCCCAAGCACGAGTCTGACTAGTCTCTCCCATTGAGGCGCCCTTTTGGACTAGCTGCTGTAAAGTGGGAACGCTGCTCAAGTTACTCGATGAATTATCGAGGGCAACAAGAGTGTATGGTGCCGGCCCGGGACTTTTCCAGGCACGAGAAATTTCTGCAATGGTAGATTGGTCGTAGAACACGATGCATGCACTCGAAGCTTCGAGGTAGTAGGCGATATCCTGTGACATGGCCATGGAAGGCAATGCTGCCACCGTGGCACCGACCCTCCCCGCCGCAAAAAGGGCGACGGTGTAGTTGATGGAGTTTTGCGCAATGACCGCCACCGTCTCCTGAGCTTTGAGCTGGAAAACTGACGAGAGTGCTGTCGCACAATGTACGGCCTGCTCTTTTATCTCCTGGAACGAGGTGTACGTGCCAGATTCTGCATCTTGAAATCCTTGGCATTGGACAAACGGCTTCGATTGGCGTCCATCGTTTTGGCAGTCAAACAGCCAGTTCCAGATAGTTACTTTTTCGGGGACGGAGGCGAGCTTGGGGCCGTGGTATGGCATGGCGCTAACTGTGCTGAGAAGTGTGCTTTTGGTGCGAGGGTCACGTCGTGAGATCGAAGTAGTCGTGAGGTCAGAGTAGTTCAAAAACTTCAAAACCTAAGGAAAGTGCAGATTGTCGTCAATTTTGTGTATTTTCTGCGCTTCTTTTACAAATACTTTGGGCCAAATACCTCGGGATTAACAGCCAAGACGCGGGGCCCGTACGGGGAAACAACACGAGTCCCCGCGGCTACCATTCGCCCGGCGACAAGAGATCGAGCCAAGCCCATGTCCGTTAAAGCTTCCGTCTCCACACTTTCCCCCAGAATACCCCAATTTCGCTCCACTACCACTTTTTTCGGTTTGACTCGTCCTCATGACAGGGGTGGTAAAAGTACCAGCAGCTCCGTAAAGGCTGACATGGGATTTGAAGCTGTGTTTGGTTTGGAAAGCTGCTCACTGTTTCATATGGAACTTGCGAGAGTATTCACGGCTGACTTGTTAAATCCTGCTTGTCACAAGTACACGGTATACGTCGTATCCTGTCAAGCAATTAGCCATACAAGCCGATACAATGCTCTGCTATGAGTTGCTTCACTGTGGAGCAGACGTGGGACTGTAAATTGCCAATATGATCGAGCTTAAGAATAACGGGTTTCTGCCCATAAAGACCACGATAAATGAAAAACACAAACTCGACACCGACACGGCCATCCTCTGTGCAAATATTAATCAGCATAAACATTCACCGTAGCAGCAAACCTCAGTATCCAAAGATCCCCGCGTCGTGGTTGCTGTGGACAGAGCTAGTTGTGCTAGAAGGCATGACCCATGCTGAGCTGTATGACAGGGTTGATGAGGCCGGTGCAAAGTGTGTTGATTTCTTTGGACAGTATCTGGTTTCTGGTTTGAGGATATGGAACGCAGGATTTTAAAGAAATGGCGAAATAGGTGGCACAGAAAACACCAAAACAAAACGTAGTCTTAATAAAGTAGCTTCTTTGCTGCCAACTTAATGGTCAAGCAATGGTTTTGCAATGTACTCGGGGTCCAAATAAAAGGACAGATCCGTGCCACCAATCTCCCGCTTTGTGAAGCCGTTGCCCATGTACCTGAACCGGTTCGGGCCACGATACTTGATGTTGCAGTCCTCGTAGCGGGGCTCAAAAAGCATCTCGCGCCAGTGCATAAGAGATCCAGGATACTGCGCTGTAATCTTGCCGCGCGGCTTGCCCTGGTTAAACCAGGACCGGCAGCCAGCACTCCAGACCGTCCTCCGTGGCCATTTGTAGACATTCTCGTTGTAGTCACGCACGACCTCAAGCTTAACATCCAGGGCCGAAAAGTTTTCTGTCTGAATCTTGCGGAGCAGCTTACAGGCGTAGTTCTGTGCGATTTTGAGGATGGTCACAAACGAGCCGTGGCCAGCCGGGCAGTTGGGACCCAGCGAGCCAACAATAAAGTTGACATAGCCAGATGCTGCCAGTGCCAGGGCCAGGTAGGCATCGGGGTCTTTGGCCCACTCGTCGCGCAGCTTTCGACCGTCGCGGCTCAGGATCTCAAACGACGGCCGGAACGTCACACCAAAGCCAGGTGCACAGATGATGACATCAAACTCCATGGTGGAGCCATCTTCGCACTTGACGCAAGCCTCGGTAAAGAATGCCACCTGCGAGTTGGCCACGCTCACCTTGGAACCCGTCAAACTCATCAGAAAGTCCTCGCCCGTGCCCAGACGACGGTGGCCCATGGCAAAATCGGGAATGCTTTTTTGGTGAGATCGGCGCGGTTATCAATGAGACCAGCCATGCGCTCCTTGAGTGTCTCCCGTCCCATGTTCTGCATAGGATGGCCTTGCTCATGACCGGGAAGGGCTTGTTAATGTTGTTTTCATTCTTCTTGCGGCCTTCGAGGCAGTACGCTGGGTCGTCTTGGAAACGCTTTTTTCTGCTCTTCAGTGACTGTGCGTGTTAGTTTCATTCTCGCGAAGTGCTACACGATATAGTTAGGCACCACTCACATGTAGAGTTGTGCCCTGTTTCCGTAAAGCCCTCAAAGTGCATGCCCGGACTGATCCACTGCGGTGTCCGGTAGAAGGAGACGACCTGTGCCGCCTCCTTGGCCACGGCAGGGACGACTCGGATGGAGGATACGCGCGAGCCAATGACAGCGACCCTCTTGTCTTTGTAGTCGATAGAGGTGTCGTAGTCAGCTGAGTGCGTCATGGCACCCTTGAAGGCCTCGCAGTGAGTCCTCAAACTCGCGTGTCACGCCCGATGGTGGCTCATCTTGGACTGCCAACGCCCATTTGCCCGTGGCCTCCATTCACTCTGCCTCGATGACGGTGTGCTTGGGCTTGATGTGCTTGTCGACGTAGCCGTTGTTGTAGGCATACTCGCTGTAGTACTTTTGGATCTCCTCGGCGCCCAAGTAGAACATAGGCCAGGCGGCCTTGGGCGCAAAGGAAAATTGGCACGCCGGCGAAAGCATCGCAGCGGCAGCCGAGTTTCTTGTTGGACGCTCATACACCGCCAGGCTAGCTCTGGCGCTCTTAAACAAGAGGGTCAAGGTCGTCGCCAAACTCCTTTTCTTTCTTGTCACAAATCATGATTCCGAACGCACCGGCACGGGCGGCAAATGCTTTCGAACCAGCAGGGTGCACTGCACATCCGCAACAGACACATCGCATCCATATTTGACAATCAGACCCAAAGACGAAACCGGGCGGGCAGTGGTCGGCTTCCTCGCTTTGTACGGTGTCCGTTTTGACGCGCGCCTTCCTCCCAGACCGCTGTTGAGGTGGGGGGTGTTATTAGTTTTAAAGGGTCCTGGCGCGTAAAGAACCCAGACTCTGGGGAAAACGCTTCGTTGCCGCAGGGTGTGACCTTCAGGACCTCCTCCGGCATGGTCGCGATGGCTGGCTCGGACGATGCCGGATCGTGCAACGGAAGCAGATTTGGTGGATATTCTTTTATCTTTTGTTGTGCCTTCTTGGTGGGTTTAACTTACTTGTCAAAAGGAAGCGCTGACATGGCCGACTTGAGGCTGGAGAGTAGTGAGTTTTAGAGGGCTGGAGGGGCTTTGTAGTAAACACGGTATCTAATTGAAGCGGCAGTGGCAAGCTTCTCAATGGACCCGCCAGTCTCAAACCAACGTCACTGCCGCGCGTCAAAACGTCCAAGGCCATTCTTGCTGAGTGAGAGTTGCCAGACTGCTCCCGTCACCGAAAGCACATCAGTGGTCTTTAAGAATGCAAACTCATTATCTTTGTATCTTGCCCTGCCATCAATCCCGTAAAGTTACTCCATGCATGTGTGGTCTGGCTATTCAGTACCATGTCCCAACTGATCTCTTTCCAAATAGACAAAGGCCAGCATTATCAAAAACAAATAAGCAAACAAGCAAACAAGCAAACAAAAATAGCGCCCGTATCGTAACACATTTTGCTCTCTGCCACGGCATCACCACGTTCCATGAACAGGCAAATCACGCGAACTCTGGCCCACCAGCAGGCGGTACGCTCCTCCCGTCACCATGGCCCAGTTCTGCCGCTGCACGTCCCAGTAGCTGAGATCACGCCGTGTCAGATTAAAGTCCACGGTCTGTGTCTCGCCCTTTTTTAGTGTTGGCTTCTCAAAGCCGCGGAGCACTTTGACAGGAAAGTCAACGCCCGCAGCGTCTGCAGCGCCTTCGGGGTAGACCAGGTACAGCTGCACGACAGCCTTGCCATCGCGGCTGCCCACATTGGAAACATCAACGCTCACAGAGACATATGTCTCCCAGAGATCCGGGTTGCCGCCCTCCTCGCCACCCGCTCCGGATGGAGGCTGGACGGTGTCATAGCCGTCCGGGTAGGGGTATTTGCCCGACACAATACCAAGATCGTCAACGGAGTCAAGGTACGGGTAGATGTACTTTTCGAGCCGCCGGATCCCTTCGGGGAAAAGGGCTTCTTTGGCATCAGGAACCGTCGTGTCATAGGTAGGAGCCTTGGCGGCAGGTGGTGGCCGAGCGGCTGGGAGGGCGCTCTTGGGCAGCACGCCCTTGATGGACAGGTTGCCTACAATAAACTCTGTATACGACAGGCCAAAGCCAAACTCGTAGCGGGGCTCAATGTCGTATTTGTCAAAGTGGCGGTAGTCAATGTAGAGGCCCTCACTAAAGTCCTGCTGGGGAACAACGCCATTCGGGACGTACATGACCTTGCCGCCCGGGCCATAGTCGTCGAGCGTGCGACCAAGCGTGTACGGCAACTTGCCGTTTGGGTTGACACGGCCAAACATGACATCGGCCAGTGCATTGCCGCTTTCTTGACCGGGCAGATTGGCATACACAACAGCCTTGACTTGTGGGAGATCAATCCAGCGCTCCATGACGACAGGGCCAACGGAGTGAATGACCACAATGACGTCGCCCTTGCCATCACCACAGCCGGTCGCCACACTGTAAATAAGATCGTCGCCACCTTTTTGCAGCAAAAGATCGTTGCGGTCACCGCCATTGCCGCCCCATGATACGAAGCCTTCACCAGCATCGGCACTCGCAAAAACAAAACAGACATCCAGGTCCGTCAGTGACTCGGGCTGCACGCTGCGGTTCGAGAGGCGGCGGCGAAGGTCCACCTTGCTCTCGTCAAAAGTAGCAGACAGTGCATCGGCAGGTGTAACGAGATACGGGAACTCGACGGCTCCAGACCCCCAGCCAGAGCCAAGAGTGCCCTGATTGCAGGCCCTGTTCTCACAGAAATTGGGGCCCTGGCCCGCCCCAGCATCCTCGCCGAAAATACCAATCTTGATCTTGGGCGTAGGTGCGACCGTGTTGGTGTCTCTCTTGGCGTCTCCCTCGGACGTTTTCTTAGATGATTGGGTGGGGTGCTGGGCTTTCACAATGCGATTTGGCTGGCCTGTGATGCCGTCGGTGCCGATGGGCAAGGTGTTGTTGACGTTCTTGAGAAGAACAATACCCTCGGTAGCAATATGCCGAGCCAAATTGGCGTGGTCGCCCTGCACGTTGATAAACTGGTTGACCACAACAGTCTCCTGCGCTGATGGGCTGCCGGGCGCCAGGACACCTGTGCGGTTGTATGTCCATGAGGAAAAGTTGGGTCGCTCGCCGGCTCCGTCGAATCCGCTAAAGAAGTTTGGATCGTCCTGGCCAAGCTGGTACCAGGCGGCCACAATCCGTGTGGCCATATCGTTGAGGCGCTCCAGAGGCACCGACCCATTGAGCACAGAGCGGGTCAACTCGGAGCCCCACAGGGAAAGGCCATTTTGCCAGCGAAGGCCATCACCCGGCATGGTCATATCCAAGCCAGCCAAGGCCGTACTGACACCCGACCGTTGAGCGAGCCAGTCCGACATGATAAAGCCTTGGAAGCCCAGTTCGTCCTTGAGAATTCCGTTGAGAAGCTTGGAGTTGCCACAGGAATAGCTGTTGTTGACCATGTTGTAGCTGCACATGACACTTGCAACGCCTGCTTTGACGGCGTCGCCAAACGGCCATGCATACAGCTCGTGCAGTGTGCGGTCGTCGATGTTGGAGCTCAGCGCGTGCGGCAGTCCCCATTCGTACGGCTGCCGGAAATGTTCTTGCTCGTTGCCCACAAAGTGTTTTATTGTCGCCATAATGCCCTGGTCCTGGATGCCCCGGATAGTCTCAGCGCCTGCAATTCCCTGCAGGTAGGGATCGGATCCAAAGCCTTCCCAATTGCGGCCACCGGCCGGCATACGGCCCAGAGGACCAATGCAAGGACCCAGAAGAGCGTGCACACCCTTAGCGCGCGCCTCCAAGGCGTGTGCCTTGCCATGCGCATACATCAGTGCGCGGTTCCATGTTGCGCCCACCGTGATGCCCGCCGGCAGCGCGGTGATGTTGTCCGCCATGCGAATGCCCAGAGGACCATCCTGAAGCTGCAGCTGCGGGAAGCCCACGTGGACAGCAGGACCGTTGGTGCCGACGCTCAGGCCCATCTGCCAGCCCGTGCCGGTTGTGATATTGACTTTTTCCGGCAGCGTCATGCGGTTCACCATCTTGGCCGCCTTGGCGTAGCTGTCGGCCCATGTCTTGGCTGTGCCACCCAGCGGTGTGGGATACCAGGGCGGCGACTGGCCGTAGGGAGGCTCCTCGCCGAGCTTCTTGTAGACGAACCCGCCGCTGGCGGCCGTCAGCAAGAAGATGGCACCGCCGATGGCCAAGGCCACGATGCAGCAACGCGAGTGCGACCATCGTTTTGGCAAGCAGGCCGGTCCCAGCCACCGAATGGTCCTCCTCCCCTGTATGTTTTTCTTGGTGTTCTTGTTCTTGTTCTTGTCTTGTGGGGCATCGTCGTCGTACAGTGGATCGGCCGTCAGGAACTCGGTGGCGTCAATGTCGGAATCGCGGTCGTGGTCGCTGTCGCCAAGCTCGTAGGAATGACGCGCATCGTGGTCATGGTCATGCCCGGAAGACAATAGGCCACGCTTGGCCTGCTGGTCGTCGGCCACCATAGCGGGGGTTGGGAGGATGTTCGAAGTATGTGGCTTCCGGTCGGCGATATGCGTAGTGGAACGGTCGTCGATGGAGTCGACAAAAAAAGGGGTTTTGAAAAGAGTCGAGCCTCAAACTGGATGGGCCCCTACTGACGTCAGCATCCGCACGTCAGATGGTCAGCTTCGGCGAGTATGTGTGCGTTTGTCGGACACGTTCAGGGGAAGCAATGCAGCTTCAAGTCAAAGTAGCTTGATGATGCAGGAACGTCAAAAGAAGGCAAGAGCCAAAGCAAGCTAGGGAAGGAGCTGTCGAATCGTGGAGACATTGGGTAAGGGCGACGGGCGCTAGCGATGTCGCTTGCTCCCTCCCCCAGAAAGGCCTGAAACATCCACAATGTGGGACCAGTAGTAGCCACAGCAAGCGCCACAGTGACCCCCACGTGCCTGCATTGCTCCTTCTTTGTTTTCGTGAGAATGGGCAACTGGATTCTGACTGTGCTTTTTTTTCGCAAGATAATGTGTTCCTAAATAGCTTGCGTCACTTCCATCATTGCTTTTCCGTTCCAAGAGATTGGTGGTCTTTCTTTTGGGTTTCGGGTTTTTGTATCATTTGCACAGATTCGGGTTTTTTTTTTTTCAGAAATAAATACGACATAGAAATTTACAAAATCTAACTGAAAAGAGGGAGAGAAAAAAAAAAGATAAAGATAAAGATGGAAAGAATGAGGCAAATTTCAGCTTCATCTATTGACCTACCGTTTACAAAGCAAGAAGAGTGTAAATGACAAACAGCAATGTCCCTAGAAGAGTATGAAGGAAGTGCACTCAACACTTCACCTCTTACAGTCATGGAGCGGGGTGTAGATTTTCCGGAGAATCTCATCATCCGTGTCGTTCACAAGCTCTCTTCTCTCCCTCAGTTGGATTTACTGCCGGACAATTAGTGCCATTTCCCCACTAAGACTCCGAAGCTGAAGAAACCTTACTCTGCAGAACGGCCTTTTGCGCACAAATAAGACCGACATGGTGAGGTTGCGAGTTGGAAAGCTTCGTGCATTGTTTGCAGTATGCGCATCAGCATTTCGGTCACACTAGGAGCTTGTCGCATAAATCTGTGCACATAGAATACGGAACGCAGACCGGGTTGCTATGAGAGTCAGCCTAGTAACTCTTCAAATTAATGTGCTCGTGGATTGAGTGCTTGACTGGCCAGTTATACTTTAACATGGCCTTCCAAGTGCAAAGTCCACCATTATTGCATAACTGTCAGCATTTTTCACAGTAAAGATGCACCTTGTCTTGTCTTTGGCTCGTCTCGAATAAGACTCTACTTAAACAACTGAAAGCTCAGGACAGCTCCAATGTCCGCTGTGAGGAATTAGGTGAAACACAGCCGGATGTCCAGATTAACCGTAAGGTCCGTGGAGCTGGATTGGGATGGCGGAAGATACACTAAACGTACCGCATACAGTGTTACCGTATTTTCGACCTCACTTGCAGGATATGGCATGCATTGTTGTGATATGGACACAAGAGTGGCGGCTTATTGCTCGGTCTACACAGCACGCGAAAAAGCGACAGTCCGGCCGAACAAATTGATCCATGCCTTTTTTTTTCCGAGTTTCTTCCATGCTCCTCACCGGGATACACTTTAGAATCCACAGCCATGGGTTTCTCCAACAGCGTCCGGCGGACCCTTGTTCTGGCCCTCTCCTTTGCACACCCTGTAGTATATAAATATGAACCTGCGCCCTTGAAAAAGACAATCGTTTGCAATTGTACAGTCATTAGTACGAAGGCATCATACAGCGATATACCCATCTACGTTTTCATTCTCAAACGGCCAGTTTGCAAAAGTCACTTGCCGCAGCGCTGGCGAGTTTCATACAGTATCTCATCCACGCCTTCCTGAGCCTCTATCGTTCTCTCTTCCGAGTCATTCGCCCGTCTCCTCCACAAACTCCTCCCCCAGAACAGACCGTCACCACAACCTCCAAGATGGGCTCTACCGAGCACACCGGTAGCAAGTACGACGCCATCCCGGGTCCTCTGGGTCTCCCAGCAGCATCCCTGGCTGGTAAGGTGGCCCTTGTCACTGGCGCTGGCCGCGGCATTGGCCGCGAGATGGCTCTCGAGCTTGGACGTCGTGGTGCCAAGATCATTGTCAACTATGCCAATAGTGACACCTCGGCACAAGAAGCTGTAGAAGCAATCAAGAAGAGCGGATCCGACGCCAAGGCCATCAAGGCCAACGTCTCTGACGTCGCACAGATTGTGCGTCTGTTCGAGGAAGCTGTTCAGGCCTTTGGCAAACTGGATATTGTGTGCTCCAACAGCGGCGTTGTGAGCTTTGGCCATGTCAAGGATGTCACCCCCGAAGAGTTTGACCGCGTTTTCAGCGTCAACACGCGTGGCCAGTTTTTCGTGGCACGTGAAGCCTACAAGCATCTGGAGGTGGGCGGCCGCCTTATCCTGATGGGCTCGATCACAGGCCAGGCCAAGATGGTGCCACGGCATGCCGTTTACTCGGCGAGCAAGGGCGCTATCGAGACCTTTGTGCGCTGCATGGCAGTCGGTGAGTCTGCTTTCAGTACAAAAACCGGTAACACGGAATGCGGGGCACAGCTAACAAAACAGACTTTGGCGACAAGAAGATCACCGTCAACGCCGTCGCTCCTGGGGGAATTAAGAGTAAGCCATCACATCAATCCACCGAGTGCTCTATTGAAAAGCTGATTGCTAATTTACTTTCAGCCGACATGTACCATGCCGTCTGCCGCGAGTACATTCCCAATGGCCTCGGCTTCACCAACGAGGAAACGGACGAGTATGCGGCCGGCTGGTCACCCATTCACCGCGTTGGTCTCCCCATCGACATTGCCCGTGTTGTGGCTTTCCTTGCGTCCCAGGACGGAGAGTGGATTAACGGCAAGGTTCTGGGCGTTGATGGTGGTGCTTGCATGTAGACGCAGAATTTTCGGTAGAAAAGAATAGGGCAAGGACACTCCATCACATCATATACTGTCAACTTAACTTGAACTCCATAAACTATATATACATCTGCGTCGTCTGATGTCATAAAGCGCTACCTAAAGTGCGAATAAATGGTGGTAATAGTCTTGCGTATCGGCGCTGGAGATCTGATCCATAATTATGGTGCACGCTGTCGGTGTTAGTCGTCGCTAGCGCCTGAAAAGGGGCATGGCAACAAACTGAAATTTAGAAGGTGGCATCGGGTGCGATATAAATCAAAGAGAAAATTTGTTAAAGTTCAAGACGGGAGCAGAGACTACTGTTTTATATCTAATTTTTGATCTTCAACTCTATCATCATTCATACATGCATTGTCATTACTATCCCATAGCCCCGTATCCACAAAAACAAAAGAAAAGTACATTGGCATAACCATAAACAAATGAAAAACAAACCTATCCATGTGTACAAGTTCTGTTTATACATATATCTTTCCTACTCTTAGTGTACAGAAGCTCTTTCTAATGTACATTTTGGGTCCACTTATGCTGAGTCGTAGTCGGCCTTCCGCGAGCTGCGCGACGGGCTTCTGTGAAGGTCCGACTTGCGCATGACTTGGAAGCGACCACGATCACCGGGCGTGCGAACAATGACCATTTCATCCTTGTTGTTTTTCTTCCCCCCCTTCTTGTAAGAGCTGCTTCCGGTGCTGGTGACAGAGCCAGCCACGCCGGCGAGCTTGGCGCGCATTTTGGCAAGCTGGTCACGCAGGGCCATGCCTTCGGCCTCGGAGGTGGCGTAAGCGGCACGCAGTTCTTGTAGGCGGTCGCTGTGAGCAGCAAGCTCGGTAGCGAGGTTGACGTTTTGTTGGGTGAGCTCAGGGACCTGGGCGGCACGGGCCGCGGCTTCCTCTTTGGCGGAGTTGACGGCCGTAGCCGCTTCTTGCGCCGCCGCTAGCGCGGTCTCAGCTTCCGTTTGTGCAGCTTTAGCAGCCACCGCAGCTTCCTTCTCTGTCGCAAGCGTTGACTCAAGAGCAGTGAACTTCTCCTTCAGCTCTTTGTGAGCAGCCTCAAGCTTCGAGTGCTTTTCTTGTAGCTCGGCATCTGGAGAAGCAGCCGCCTCACTACTTCCGCTTTCGCCCTCGCCTTCGGCAGTCTTTTCGCAACTTGCCTTTAGAGCCTTGCACTCGGCGGCGAGAGCAGCCTGTGCTTCCTCGAGCCTTGCAATGGTTTCCTTGAGGCCATCGGCAACTTCTGTTGCAGCAGCTGTGGCGGCCTCCGCTGCCTCTTGGCGAGCCTTGTCGACGGCGGCCTTGTGACCAGTGATAGTCTCTTGGTGCGTGGCGTTCTCTTCTTTGGCCTTTGCAAGCTCTGCATCAAGTGACTCGATTTCGGTTGTCTTGGTCGCCACATCGGTGGTAAGTGTCTCAATTTGGTTCTTGAGATCCTTTACTTCCGTGTCGACAGCCTCCTTGTCACCCTCAAGAGTCGTGCACTTGGCCTCAGCGGCGGCCAGCTTCTCTTCGAGCGACGCCTTTTCCTCAGCAAAGGTCATTGCGTCGGTGGCGGCTTTCTCTTCAGCAGAGGCAGCGGCGGCAACGGCTGCGGCGGTTGCTGCAACGCGCGAGGCTTCTTCCTCCTCGAGAACGCCAATGCGGACCTGCAGAGCATCCTTGGTTGCGGTGAGGTCCTCGATCTGGCCAGCCATGAGCAAGTGCAGCTCCTTGTTGGCATCGCGTGCCGCCACAACCTGGCCTTCCAGGTCTTTGCACTTGGCTTCAAGGTCGCCGCAGCGCTCTTCGAAGGCGGCTTTGCCCTCGCGGAAGAGAGCTGACGTAGCTTCCTCATCGCGGAGCGAGTCGCGCACTTGGGCCAACATCTGGTTAGCATCGGCAAGCATCTGGTTGGCCACGGCCAGGGCGGCTTGCGTCTCGCCAAGGGCGGTCTTGTTTGACTCGAGGTCGGCACGGAGCTCATTCATTTCCAGGGACTCAGCATTCTTGAGCTGTAGACTCTTGTCCATGCTCTCGTGAAGGTCGTCAATCTCCTCGGCCAGGGTCTTGGCGCGCTGGCGGTGCTCGGCTGCCATACGGCGCAGGTCGTTGCGCTCGGCCTGTGCCTCGCCCAGAGCGGCGACAGCTTCGTCGAGCTCCACGGCGAGCTTCTTGCGCTCAGCCTCCAGAGCTTGCTGACGCTGCTCAAACTCTGCTTCGAGGGCCACCTTGTGTGCCTCAAACTGGGCCTGGGTGTTTCTGTCACTGTCTGAGGTGGAGCTCGAGATACTGGCGGGTGCAAGTGCGGGCGTGTTCTTGTTCTCAATGGCACCAGCTGGGACGTGGGCGTAGGAGTCGTGCAGAGACCGCCGTGCAGGCACATGAACAAGGCCAGACTCTGTGCGTGACATTTCGCGATCCACGATACCACTGAAAGATTGTGAGCGCCGGCGTGTGGGCTGGGGTCTCGTTGGAGGCGACATTGTCACTGTGCTGGAGGACATGGTGGTTGGAGATGGAGGAGGAGGAGCCTGCTGCGAGTGCGAGTAGTCAACGGAGATTGCTGTCTTTTGCATCGGAGCCGTTTTGGTTTTGTTGTCGTTTATGTAGTCATAGTAGCCGTAGCTGCAGCGTTCATCAACCGATGTTGCCTGTGTGCTGTTGGACAGGCACGACATGGAGTCTTCTGTTTCCGAGGAGTCGAAAGTGACCGTTTTCTTGTAGTTGTTACCAGGGACGCGCTGATTTTGATGGTTTTGGTTTGTGGAGATGGAGCCTTCGGTGCTTCCATACACAGAGTCGTACATGGGCTGACGCGGGTAGTGCTCATTGGTGCCGAAGACGGGCGCGGAGCTTCGGTTGCTTGGCCGCCGTGAGAGAGCCGTGCTTGTCGGTGCCATGGGGAGCTCGGGCACCTGTGTCGGTGCAGCTTTCGGCAGTGTCAGGAGGACCTCGGAGCGGCCTGAAGAGAAATGCACCGTGGGACGAGAGTGATCTACAGGGCGGATAACACGGCCACCACGGTTGTTTGAGTTGCGACGGGTGGCCGTCGACGCACTGCTGCGGACGGACATGGATGTACTGTTGCGTCTTCCGTTTCCTTCCTCTCGGCTTTGTGGTGGAGGGACAAAGCCCACATCCGAATCGTCGGCGTCGGCAATGGCAGCCTTGGTCGAGGTGTCGGATGTGCTAGACAGCCGGCGCTGGAGGCGGAGATGAGGCGACGGCCTCTTGGTCATGACAGGGCCAACGGGGTGGCTGATGTGGCCAGTCCCGGTGGTGTTGTTGCTGACAGGCATTGTGGTGTCTGTCTGGCGGTAGGTGAGCCGGGGCTTTTGGATGCGAGAAGCGCCCTCCCGGATGTACGAGCTTCCAAATGGGTTGTCCCGGTCCATTTTGGGTGATCTGTTGGCCTCGTTAGGCTTGGCCTGGTTTCGGTTTCGGTTTTGATATCGTTTTTGGTTCTGTTTGTTTTATTGCCCGGTGTGTTTTGTTGACATGAGTCAGTCTGGTGATCGGGAAATGGCTGGTGTGTCGTCGTTCTTGGTAGAGTCTCGTCGTCGGTGCTGGAGATGATGAGAGTGTCGATCTTGATCGGTTGATGGGCAGTGTGTGTTGGTATTGCTTTCGTAGTTGATATAACTCATAACGGAAGAAGAGAGGGATGATAAATAGCGAGAGGCAGAAAGAGGTGCGAGATCTTCTTCTAAACGTAGATGGGCGTGTTTTTATTTTGAATGATGGTCAAGAATCCCGAGTTAATTTTTGTACGAAAGGGAAATATGGCAGATACACACGCGCAAGTACTACCCTCAGGTATATAAACAAGTTTATTTTCGTCAGGAGACAGAAGGCACGGATTATGGAGTATGTGTGATCCCACGAGGTATTTCTACAGACGGCGTGTATGTAATGATGCACAGAATTGCAGAATAGGGCGGACCGGGCAACACAGGGCCACGCCCTACATGGCCATCAAGGACTGGACGAGAAGACTGGACAGGGATCCAAGAACTGGTCAGCGTGCTGCCAGACGGGTGACAACGAGACCAGCCCCAGCCTCAACCAATACTGATTGGGTATCAATCAGGAGAGTCAGACGAGTCGGGATATCAAAAATAAGAGAGCTGAGTACGCATACAGCACCAGCGGTTGTTGACGGGCGCTCGTTCTCGGCGAGAGGCTTGTCTCACCATTTTTTGCAGTCGTACTTTTTTCTCAAGTTTTTCCTCTCGCTACTTGCTTCATATTTTCTTCTTCGAGACCAGTCCTTCCAGATTCCTGCTTTTTGTGTGTGAATTAGGTGTATTAGGTATCCAAATATACATCACGGACCAGCCTCACCGATAAAGAAACGAGGCTGTCGTGCCCAATGACATGGACAGGAGTGCCGGCAGTCCACTAAAGTGCACTGAAAAACGTGGTCTTTAGCGCTCTTCCTTCAGCCTCCGACGGGCCAGGCCAGGGTCAGGACCAGGCCGCTGGTGTAGGACGGTGCTACCCGGGAGCCCAATCTCCGCAATTGGGCGCAAAAGGCAGAAAAAAGTAAAAAAGAATAAAGGAAAAGGTAGACATTCGCCCTGGTGGCAAAAAAAAAAAACAAGAGGACGACACCCAAACTAATTTGATATGGCTTGTCATCAGACTCTAGGCCCAATAAAGAAATGATCCAAACAAAGCCCCCTTTTCGGAGCATATTCTTACCTTTCGGTTGGTACGAGGTGCTGCCTAACAGTAATCAACCCTAAAGATATTTACGGGACATTGCCTCACTGAAAGTGGCATTGCTTCTCAGGCAGTGTTTTGAGATATCACCACTTCTCGGGGCAGCGTTTTAATGTGTGAGGCACGCTCATCTACTATGCTACTTTTTTTTATTCCCCTTTGAGGCATTGAAATACTGCATCTTCTCTAGTCTGCCTCTTGCCTGGATCATCTCCTCATGTTTACGACGTACTCTTTGAATACGTATAACCGACCAAACACGAAATGTGAGTAGAGATGGGGCTGAAAACAAGGCAGACATTACGTCAGACATCACTTCACGCATTGCTGCAGAAGGCCGCGTCTCCCTTTCTGTCTCTCTGCCTGCTCTGCACGTTCAGCATGTTTATCTTCCTGTTGTTTCTTTTTCCTCTCCCTTACTTGATGCTCGTCCTCCGTCGCTCGACGTGGTCTTTTGTAATTCGATAGTTTCATTGTACAATACGGCATCTCGTCACAGCATCTTTCGTCACTGCATGTTGGTAGTTGTCCTGTTGGCTTGCTGGCTTGTTGACCTGATTTTCTCTGCCTGTTGTTTCTCTGCATCACCGCCCGGATGAGGTCGCCTTGGCCCTGTTGCATATTCTCGATGCTGTTGGACGGAATAGGCGTATGACGGGCCAATTTAGAGTCTGGGGTGTGTGCAAGCGCATGAGCCGTTGTTGACATCCCGTATGTTTGTTGGGCGACGCTGACCGCGACCAGAATAGAACTGATTCATATGGATACAGTGGCTCGGAAATATTGACAGTGTTGACAGTGACAACTAAAATCAACCTCCAAAAACGACACAGAGCACCAACTGGAAACAACAAACCAACAGGCTGCTACACAGCTGCAGCAAATACTACCAAAATCACACGAAACAACAAACGGTCACGGGAAGAGGTAGTGCGAGGTGATGTGGCATGGGAAAAGCCAATCAACCAAATGTTCGCTATTCCATTCTCTCTGAGTCTCTGAGTCACCTTGACCAGACGGCAAAAGCCCATAAAAAACTCTAAATACAGATGCACGCAAGAAGCTTCTTGTTCCGGCAAACTCGTCTAGCTTGTCAAGAGTGAGGGGGAAGGTCTTGAAGTGGCTGATGGTTAATGTTTACGCATTAGAAGTGGATAGAGTATTGTGGAAGGAATTCGGGAGAGAAAGACGAAAAAACAGGGCCAAAAGTAGCAAGAAGTGGCAGAAAGTGGCAAGCTATCCACATCGCGCACAAAGCTGCAGGTGGAGCGGCCACTACGGCAAGCACAAGTACGACATAGCACAGAGACGAGAGAGGAGTTTCTGCGACAGCTTCGTGAAAAAGAGCTCGTTGAGTCACATCTGGTTCTGCTTCCAGCTTCAAGCCTGCCGTCCCAGTCCCAACCACAAAGCCAAGCCTGAGCTGGTATTGCTTCGTGCATGAATCTGAAGGAGAGGACGCGGAAAGGACATCCCGTTCGTTGCCAATATGGCCATCAGCCCTTGCATGTGGATGGTGGTGGCCGTTGCAACATTTTGTAAGAGACTCGATCTCTAGTGAAGCACAAGCAAATCAAGTTCCAACAGCTTATGAAATTATTTAGATCTGAAAACACGAGAGTAAAAACAGCCTCCTGGCCCTCGGCTTGTATCTTTACAGCAAGCCATGGGCAATGACGTAGTTTGCAAGGAAATGTCTTCTCTTTTGGACTCCCCTTGGCCGAAACGCACATGAGAAAGTCCAAAAGGAAGAAAGCCTGGCACGACTTAACTTGACCTGGCGGACTCTTTTTCCCATTTCTGTTATTTCTGCTATTTAGGCTGATTTTTACGGGCCCCTGTATTTGCCAGAACCTCATTGGATAGAATAGAGCAGCTTACGCAGCCGGCGTTTGACAGGCACGCGAGGAGAGGCATGTAAGAGGCACGAGAGAGGCACAAGTGAGGAAATAGTGTGAGCATAGGCGTGAAAATTTTCAATTTCCGAGTTCGGAGGCAAACTTTCTCGAGCCAAAAAGCCCACTGCACTTGCGAGTACACTGCAGCCAACACTGCTCACGACCAAAATAACACAGGGCCTCGCTATTTGCAATGCGAATTCCGTCTCCCTTAGCCCTGGAACCCAGGACTTCGCACTCGACGGGGCAGCGGAGCTGACCGACGCCAAGGTCTAATGTCTGAACTGCAGGAGTCAATTCTCGTCGACCTTTGTGTTATTTGTTTGCACTGTACCGTTGTGACTGTGTGCTCCGTACTCTCAATGCCAGCAACGCGCGCTCACGTTTTTTCGTTCCTCCATTCCTGCTCTCGCTCTCACAGAGAGAGTTCAGACGGCCAATTGAGCGCAGTTAGAGACTCTGAGCGGGCCCGAGGCCCATCGGCGGCTCCCAAAGCAGAAAAGCCGTTTCTTTTCAAGCACGTCCGCCTGTGACGTATTCGGTCCCTCTGTGTGCCCCTCTGCTCGTGTCGGACGGATCCCGAACATTGCCCGTTTCCTGGAGAGATCTCGACGACTCGGTGTTGTGTCGAGATGGTGTACGTCGTGCTGAGTAGATGAGATGAGATGCCATTTGGGGTCACGTGCCATCTCAAGATCGATATTGTCGCCGCATCTATTGAAATTAATTTATCCTGGCGAGAATGTCGCGTTCGAGTCCTCGACCCCTCGCTTCCGCAGCTGGTCAATGGCCCCACGCCGGTGCGTCGAATCGCGGGCCATCACCGAGCATCAACAGGCAGTCCTTATGTGTACTCTGTATAGTTGTAGCGTGCAGAGTTGCAGTGCAATATGCAGTGACAATTGATGGGAATGCCGCAAGTGAAGCAAACACCGCCGTAGCCGGCCATCGCCCCTTCCTGCTGCTGCCCTCTCTTCGCATCCCACCTTCACACCTTCCCGCCCCTGTACCGTGGGGTAAATGTTGTCGCACCTGCCGCTGCCCTGGCGCCTTTCCGGTTGTTCCTACCATCTGCACCTTGAAATTTTCACAGTGCGGGGTTGGACATCCCGCATTCGCCGCAGAGCACTGCGATTGGTGGGAATCTCTGAGAGAGACCCACAAGGTACGTCGCTCTTGCCCAGACGGCCGACCGCCTTAAAAAATTGGCAGAAAAAAAAAGGTGAAAAAAAGGCACAGAGAAAAACGCTATAGAAAAAATTCTCATTGACCAATTGGGTGAGTCACTCTGCCCTGTCGATTCTGCAGGGCCTGCAGCGCTCATCGGAGGGCGAGTTTGCGCCCTCGCCGCCGCCAAAGAAAGTCATAAGAAAAAAGGCAAATAAGGCCTAGAAGCTAGACATCTTTAAACCCACCCACCGCCTTCAATTTTTCCCACAGTCGTTCCTTCCTTTCCCTTCTCTTACTCTTCTGCTCCTTCCTTCCAAGATCAACCAAACAAAAGCAGTCATATTCTCGATCGAGTCTTTTGCCTCTCCATATAATCCTCACTTTGACCCCCTCCTTCATCTTTCCTTTCTCTTCCCTCAACCAAATCGCTTTTCTCGACTCACCCTCGTACCCCTCTCTCTCCCCTCCGATTCCGATCCCCCGATCACCCTCACACATCCAACACCATGTCTCCCTCCGCAGACGTCAGCGTAAGTCCATCATCTGTCCCGTTGTCAGGATCACGACGAGACTCTTCCCAAAACTCTGGCGACAATCTGACGAGACAACAATACTAACCCCTCTCACAGGGCGCCAGTCTGCCCGCCAACGGCCAGCAGGCCCACACCACCCGCAACTCCAACCCCTACCAGCCGGTCGGCGACTTCCTGTCGAATGTCTCCCGCTTCAAGCTGATTGAGTCGACTTTGCGCGAGGGCGAGCAGTTTGCCAATGCCTTTTTTGATACCGAGACCAAGATCAGGATTGCCAGGGCGCTCGATGACTTTGGCGTTGACTACATCGAGCTGACCTCGCCCGCTGCCTCTGAGCAGTCCCGCCAGGACTGCGAGGCCATCTGCAAGCTCGGCCTCAAGGCCAAGATCCTGACCCATGTCCGCTGCACCATGGAGGATGCCAAGATTGCCGTCGAGACCGGTGTCGACGGTCTGGACGTCGTCATTGGCACCTCGCACATGCTGCGCGAGTTCTCGCACGGTAAGGACATGGAGTACATTACCAAGAGCGCCATTGAGGTTATCAACTTTGTCAAGTCCAAGGGCCTCGAGGTCCGCTTCTCGTCCGAGGACTCGTTCCGCTCGGACCTGGTTGACCTGCTTGCCCTCTACCGCACCGTCGACAAGGTTGGCGTCAACCGCGTCGGTATTGCTGACACTGTCGGCTGCGCCACCCCGCGCCAGGTCTACGATCTGGTCCGCACCCTGCGTGGTGTTGTGTCTTGCGACATTGAGGTCCACATGCACAACGACACCGGCTGTGCCATCTCCAACGCCTTTTGTGCCCTTGAGGCCGGCGCCACCCACGTTGATGTCTCCGTTCTCGGCATTGGCGAACGCAACGGCATTACCCCTCTCGGTGGTCTGATGGCCCGCATGATCGTCTCGGACCGCGAGTACGTTACCAAGAAGTACAAGCTGCACAAGCTCAAGGAGATTGAGGACATGGTTGCCGAGGCCGTCCAGGTCAACACTCCCTTCAACAACTACATCACCGGCTTCTGCGCCTTCACCCACAAGGCCGGTATCCACGCCAAGGCCATCCTCAACAACCCCAGCACCTACGAGATCATCGACCCGGCCGACTTTGGCATGACCCGCTACGTCCACTTCGCCTCGCGCCTGACGGGCTGGAACGCCGTCAAGACCCGTGTCGGCCAGCTCGGCCTCGACATGAGCGACGACCAGGTCAAGCTGGTCACCTCCAAGATCAAGGCGCTTGCCGACGTCCGTCCCATCGCCATTGACGACGCCGACTCCATTATCCGCAGCTTCCACCTGAGCCTGACGGGCGAGAGCAATGGTGCCGAGTCCAACGGCGCCGCACCGACCGAGGCTGCTCCCGAGGTTTCCGCAAACTAAGAAGAGCAACACAAAAAAACAAAAACAAAAACAAAAACAAAAACAAAAACAAACACAATGAAAACAGCGATAAAAAGGGACATGTGACAACATATTGGGAGTTTTTGATCTATTTTGAGGGGACAAGCATTATTTCTGCACAATGCTTTGACTGTTTTTTTTTTTATCTTTCCTTACTTTGTTTTTTGGTACCGCATTTGGGCGTTTGATGCTATTATTTGTTTTCTTGTATTTATGTCAGGGCAAAAGCAACCTTTTAAAAGGATACAACCAGAAAGACCAATCTGGGATGATAAAATACAAACCTATTGATTACACAACTGTTCACATGATGCTGTTGCAGTGTAACTGATCTTTACGTTAAGTGTCAGAGAGATAAGTGTCTATCTACTGCCAACACCAAGAACTCTACGGCCTTGTCTTGCTAAATCACATTGACCGGTAACAGACAGAACGTACTCCCGGGTCTTGATGTTACGTGGTGTAACTGGACACCGCGCTTATCTGAATGCAAAACCTCGTGATGCCAGAAAATCCTGCCCCAACAAATACCAGCCATCGTTTATTTGGCGGCATGTTTCCTTCACACTTTGATATAACAACGGCCTGGAGAGTCTAGCAGAAGCATGAATGGCACACTTTCTTGCCTTTTTGTCACTGTGTAGGATCCTTCTGATGCAACTTCCTCCGCTGGGATATTATCGACGGACATGCTTTTTGATTGCTTTTTGTTTTGCCCATTGAAGAAAAATCTGTGGACCACACGTGGCGAGTGGAATTGCTGTATCGTTGAACCGTATATGCTATCATACCGGGGCACGTTCCGGCTGCCTGGAGCAGTGTCACCACTGTTACCAGCTCACCTCTGCCAGGATGTACAATGTTACGAGATACAGAGGAGGATGCAGAAGATGATCAGGCCATGTTTGTGTTTCCGGTAGCAAACTCCAGGAGACTCAACCATCAAAGCTCACAATGTTTAACATATCTTTTTTTCTGCCTCTAGACCGCCACATCCTCGTGTTTCTTTCCCACCTGGCGTAGATACTCTGCTTCTTGTATACTTGTCCCGGAATCTCGGTGATCCGGCCATCCCTTACACTCTCTTTGTATCCATGGTCAATAGTCTCGATCTCACCGCTTTGCGTGTGTATACGTCAGTTCAGTTTCCTTGGTCTCTTTGATCTCGGTCGTTCGCGTGCCGTGGCTAGCTTCTGCTCAATATCTCCCTTGCGCGTGGTAATTAAATTACTCCAAAACATAAAACATCGCGATGGGTGGACCCTTTAACAGACAATGCTGCAATCGGGATGATAACTGGAGCTATTACGCTGACTGTCCATAGGGTCATATGCCCACGCGGTTACACAGCTCGGCCATGGTGTCTTGTCTTTCACGCATTTCACGCGATTTACGCATTTCCCACGACGGATATTCAGACGTCAGCCGTCGCCGTTGGCCGCTGTATTAGATTTAGCTGGCGGTCTTGCTCCTATTTTTGACACATGTAATTACGGTGTAGTCGCGGGTGGTGCCATGCAGGGTTGCTGCCAGAACGGGGACCATGCCATATACAGGGTCGCACAATGTGCATGTATGACACGGCACCAATAAAACGCGAGGTTTTCCATGCTGTACTTCTTATTTTGCTTCACTTTCGAGAAAGAATTTCGTTCTAGGTGAGGAGGGCCATCGACGTGAAAGAAAAGAAAGAAAAAAGGGTCAACTAGTCAGCGCGGGACGAGAGAGGGGCCCGTTGTCCAATATGTGAGGTGGTTAAGGTGTTTTAAAATAGCTCAAGGGGAGAAACAACGGATAGCCTCGTTGAGGAAATAGCTTTAAACACAATTTTATCAAGAACAGACAGCATCTCTTTTTATCTTTTGCCTTGGACAGAAACGCCTTCTTTCGGGGAATTCACAACGTTTCAACCGGCAAGTCCCCACATGCAGGGAGTTCTGAGCGAGTCTTTCGCCGAAAGATGCATTGGTGGTGCACATTTCACGCATTCATGACATTGTGAACACCGGCAAGGCGTTCTGAGTAGTATATGTTGTTCCTATGATGCAGATGGCGGTGAAGGTCGTAATGTTGCTGCGAGATGGTGAGCGGGTGGTGTGTGTTAGTAAGGGTCTCTATTTCTCTTTGACATGCAGTTTTCAAATTGTAGTGTACACATAAGGCAGTTAGCGGAGGACCAGGTGGAGGCTAGTAGCGTGTTGTTTGTGGTGCTGAATACCACCAAAGTGAGACCTTCTCAGAATGTCTTGCATCGTGCCGCATTGAAAATGGTCGACACAGACAGCCCGCCCACACACACTTCCTCGCTAGAGAATGCCCTTGGCGTTGTTGTTGACCCACATTCCTCAGCCTCTACTGTCTACTGTGCACGGAGTAATACACCGGCTCCAGCTTTCCGTGGGCCCGAATGCGGACGACATGCCAATCTCTCGACGATCTGTCTGGCATGCCACAATTTTGGGGCATTTGGGTTCTCTGAATTACATGCCCGCGTGCGTTCCATTTTTTTCTTCTATTGTCTTCTTTTTTGGTGGATAATAAACTGAAATCCAGAAGGCTTTTTTTTTCCCCCCTGGGATAGACGGAATTGTCGCCCAAATGAGAGAAAAATTGGGGACAAAAATGGGCAACCGACAAAGACCACGCAAAATAAACTTTCTTCTATTTCTGATTCTCCCCAAAGTATTCTGGGTACGGCAATCTGCAATGCTATTTTTATTTTCATCTCTTATTCTCCTCCTTTTTTCTTTCTTTTATTTACAGTCACAGGACCAGACAAGATCGGCAACCGAGATGCTACAGCGGGCCCAAATCGTGTAGCCTCACGGACAACTCAATGTAACTCGATGAGCCGTTGAAATATTTGGCATAAATTCTGTTCTTGTCGACACGATCTTAATCTGTTCTTGATCCGTTCCTGTATTTAATGTGCCCTGAGCTTTAAACAATCAGTTCAAATAATTTAGAATCTCGTGATAAAATAGCCTCGGGCTGGCTCGTTCGAGAAAGGAAGGCTCGGAAACGGCAGGGAAAATGACAGTGCAAGACATGGAAATCGACGAACGAATGGTAAAGAAGCATGTAACCAGGGGCAAAGAAATTTTCACATCATGCTACTGGACATTTAGAAAGGACTGCCCTAGGACGGCTGCTCTAAATTGGTTGTTTAGCCGGTAGCTGACGCTGGAGCTGGTAGTTGGTAGTGAGGTAGTGGTGGTCTGACTACTCCCCTCACTAAGCTTTTGCTCTGATTAAGGGGCTCTCAAAGGGAGAAGCTTTTTTGAGGATCCGAAAAGAAGAAAAAGGAGAAAAAGGAAGCATGCACTACAAAAGATGCCAGTTGGTTTGGCCATCACTAGTCATTCGTGGTCATCTGACGGCCGTCGACAAATAAAAGAAGAAGAAAAAAGGGTATCCGTGGAAACGTCATTCCCTTTTACGAGATTGACTATGAG
The DNA here is from genome assembly GCA_019925375.1 of Sporothrix euskadiensis. Taxonomy (NCBI): domain Eukaryota; kingdom Fungi; phylum Ascomycota; class Sordariomycetes; order Ophiostomatales; family Ophiostomataceae; genus Sporothrix; species Sporothrix euskadiensis. Next base: position 849,677 of record JADHKQ010000010.1, on the reverse strand, counting down.
ACTGGCTATGAGATTTCGATTACTTTCGTAGTTCAGCGATCATGGCATCCTTGGTACCTCTCGTTCTATTATCCACATTGGCTTGGCCGTGGTAGTTTGTAGAGTAGTGCATTCCGTGAAGTAAGCAACCACGAAACGACGGCGATGGCGAGCGATCAACGTGAGCTGAATAGCACAGCGGACCGGGTTAGGTGAGCTGAAATGGAAGAAGAAAAAAAGAGAATAAAAAATAATAAGCGGGCTGAAAGGCGGCACAGGGAAGCTGGAAGTCGAAAAACAATACAAAACAGAAGAAGAAAAAACGGAGTGAAGAAGGACATGTAAGGGACGCAAGCGGGGGCAGGATGCCGCGGGCAGCCCATGTTGACAAACCAGAATAAAAAAAAATGGGACAGCCGGCGTGCACGATGGGGCATTGCTTGTGATATCAGTGATCGGGATCAGGACCAGGGGATGAAGGAGGCTGGCCGTGGTACTTTCTAACAAACAACAAACGACAGCAGCGGGGCGCCGCGGGTCTCGAGAGGGTGTCGAGGGTGTCGAGGCATCCACAAAAGTGGCAAGACCCTTTCGTATTATCTTTTTTTTTCCCTTCTTTTTTTTTCTTGATGGCAACTTTTCTCTTTTTCCCACAGTATTTCGTGCTTCCTTATGGGTCTTGTTTTGTTTCGTGTCTACTTCAAACGTGGGCGGTGGAGAGAGGACGAGGGACGTCGTTGTCGCTGTAGCTGTCGCTGTCGGAGATCTCTCTGTCTTGTTACGATGCCGGTCGACCCACAGGTTCTTCTGCCAATGGAGGGCGGGACAGCTTGTGCGCCGGCTGTTCTCTAGAATGGTCGATGCCAGTGGTTGTGGATGCCATGTAGTCTGGCTGTCTAAGTGTGGTTGCTTGGGCGGTGGCCATAGTCGGAGGAGGCGAGTGGGTAGGGTCCGAAGTGCCGACTGTCGACCATGGAGGGCTGACCACCAGACATGAGCGTAAAGTATCATCTACCAGAATGTTCGTTATTCAACACGGCGGACGAACCATGGTGATGGCCTTGTGCTGTGTGTGTCATGGCCGTCTGGCAGTCTTTGTTATTCTTTGTCTCATGTACTTGGAAACGGCCCCTTTGATTAATAGCTCTTTCTGTATCTGCAATTTATTTTCCTTTTCCGAGCTGCCCCCCTCCATGCTCTTTCTTTTGGAAAGCGTGGCATGGTGACATAGAAGGAGCTGTGATTGCCATAGTACGTGGTGTAGTAAGAGGTCTCACTTGCCTCCTTTACACAGCACGTCCTTTTTCTTTTTCTCTTTTCTCTTTTTCCTCTTTTCCCTCTTTTCCTTAGTACGCAGTGCCTTGTGTTCCCCTGTCCTTTTCTGTTTTTATGTTTTTGACAAGGCCTAGCTTCTTTTCCTCCCCCTCCTCCTGGCCCCCTCTTTTCTTTGTCTCTCCTGCTGTCCTGTCTCTTCCTGTGAATATATATATACCATAAACGATTCTGTCTCGTCTCTTTCCCTCCCCCTTCTCAGACTTGTCCATCTTCTTCTCTTTCTGACTTGTCTCATTTCTATATTGTTGCTGTTAATTCAGCCTCGTCCCTTTTACTTCACTTTCTATCATAACCTTCGTTATCGACCACCAACCTTCATCATGGGCCACACACACGAGGGTGAGCAGCTCACCTTTGTGCGGAAGCTGCCGCAGGAGGGCAAGAACCTCTTTGTGGCTGGTATGGCCGAGTTTGTCGGCACGTTCCTGTTCCTGTTCTTCGCTCTCGGCGGCACAACGGCTGTCAACACGGCCGGTCCCCAGGGCGGGGTCCTGGCTGCCGACCCGTCGCAGCTTATGTACATCTGCATCTGCTTCGGTTTCTCGCTCGCCGTCACTGTCTGGATGTTCTACCGTGTGTCTGGTGGTCTCTTCAACCCTGTCGTCACGCTGAGTCTGGTTCTTGTCGGTGCCGTGGGCCCTGTCCGCGGTGTCGTTGTCTTCATTGCCCAGCTGCTCGGCGGTATGTGCGCTGCTGCCGTTCTGTCGGCACTGCTGCCCGGTCCGCTGATGGCCAGCACGACGCTGCGTGACGACACCAGCATTTCCCGTGGTCTTTTCATTGAGATGTTTGCCACGTCGATTTTGGTTCTGGCGGTCCTCATGATGGCCGTCGAGAAGCACCGTGCCACCTTCACGGCGCCGTTCTGCATTGGCCTCGCGCTCTTCGTGGCCGAGCTGACCAGTATTCCCTACACCGGTGGCAGTGTCAACCCGGCCCGCTCGTTCGGTCCTTGCGTCGCCACCCGCTCCTTCACCGGCTACCATTGGATCTACTGGGTCGGTCCCATCCTGGGCAGCCTGCTGGCCACGGCCTTTTACAAGATTATCAAGTTCCTCGAGTACGAGACCTGCAACCCCGGCCAGGACGGCTGCGGTTTCGATGACCGGCCGTTCAACCTGCAGCACGAGAGTGCTGGCAACGGCATCCTGCCCACGCACACCAACAACGCCCATGGCAGCATGGGCGGCATGGGCGCTGCCGTCGGCGGCGACAACACCGGTTTGGGTCAGGCCCACCACAACCACCACTCGGGCAGCGATATGTCGGGCCAGCGCAACAATCTGGAGAGAAAGCTGAGCGGCGACACGGGCATTGGTGCCGACGGCTACTTCCGCAACTCGACGGCCACCACCCCCAATGTGAAGGCTGGCAACGTCAACAACGTCGACGCCAACGCCTACCGCAACGCGCCGAACCTGGAGGCGGGTGTCGACCAGGCCGTCGATGGCTACAACAATGCTGCGACCAACAACGTCCGCGTTTAAATGCACTCTGGTGAGGGATGCATACTGTCTTTAAGAGAGGACTACCTACTTGTGTTATCGGCGGTAATGGAGTTGATAAAAGGGCAATGAGGGAATTTCGGATATCTGGATTGTTTTATTTGGAAAACGGATGGTTCTGTTTGGTTAATACTGGGAATACCTGTGCATCAGGACTAGATGCGTGCATACCTGCATAGGAGAAAATGAATTCAAACGTTAAATCATTTCTTGTGTGCCTGTGCTGTCGATGCTGTCGATGCCGCATCCGTCTTTTGTCGTGTCTCACTCTGTTTTCGGCGGATGTTGCTGTAAGTTGAATGTGGGGCGACGACTCCGTACAGTGGGTATTGCGCAGGGGGTGTTTTGTCCATCTACTCGTAAGCATCGGGGGAACGATTCGCCAAGCCTCGCCTGTCAAAAGTACCTGATGAAGGCTGCTAAAAACTGGTGGGGGCGGTTCTTCACGTTTTTCTGCAGGAGCAACCCACTCCAGTGGTCTAGCCCCCTGTAAATACAGCATTGTGGTGGGCCTTTGGAGGCCTAAGAACTCCACAGCTCGGCGTGGCAGTCTTTTCGTTTTTCTGTCTTTCGTCTTTTTCGCTTTTCGCAACATGGCTATTTAAAGATTGAGAAAAGAAAAGAATACGGAGTTAATGGAAAGAATCTTCGGCCTCGTCCGCCACAGTGGGTATATATCAACATATTTCTTTGTTATAAGTTGAAGCATTTGAAAGTACGGTATAACATCAACCGCTGTATCATTCAACCAAATGGCATGCTACAGGGTACGAACGTGCAGGATGCCTGGAATAGCCCCTATTTCCCCTGGAGCACCTGCCGAACGCGGGGCAGTGTGACGTCTGCACCTTCCTGTCTTTTGATGACATCGGTCGCGCCTGCTTCGTCTAGGCTCTCACCCGCAACCACCACAATCGCACCTTCCGCCCCAAGCATAAGATGTGATTGCATAATCAAAATTTCCCAACTCTGCATTTCAAAGAATACAGACAAATGGGGAAGGATGGATGGAAAGAAAGAGGGGAGAGGAAACAACAAACAGCAAACAGACAACAGAAAACAGAAAACAAACAATTACTGCAGCATCGCAAGTCAACATTCACAACATTGGCATTCGATGCGTCCTCCGACACTTCCTCTCCACACGAGACGATCAACTGAAAACACCCTGTTGACTGTTTGAAGTGCATCAAAGATTGTCAGCCATCAAAACACAGGCAGCTTGCTACAACACAAGACTTCTCCAATCACTCCGACTTCTCGACTTCTCGCCTTCTTGACTTCTCGCCTTCTCGACTTCTCGCCTTCTCGACTTCTCGCCTTCTCGACTTCTCGCCTTCTCGACTTCTCGACTTCTTTACTTCTCCTTTTCCCTCTTCTCGTCATCTCGACTCAAAATGGCCGACGCATCGACGCTCGCGACACAAGGTCCCATCAAGCAGGAGCCGACCAACCGCCGCGTGCGGGCTCTGCTTGGCGGCCAGTGGATCTTTGACACTCTCGACGCCGTGTACGTGTGGGAGAAGAAGTTTTGTGAGTCCAGGTGCAATTCGATGAGCCAACTCAACAGTACAATCCACTGACGAGACCCCAGACCCAGTGTACTACATCCCCGTGGCTGCCGTCCTTGCCGGACCCGGCAAACTCGACAAAAGCGCCGGTCCCGCTAATGACGGCGTCGTCCTCGGCACCCTGACGAGCAACGACCAGACTGCCACCGTCACCATCTTCGAGGACGGTCCGCTGGCTGGCCTGGCCAAAGTTGCCGGCGAGTCACTCGAATGGTACGCCGAAGACGAGAAGCTGCTGGGCTCACACCCCAAGGATCCTTACTCGCGCATCGAGTGTCTGCCGTCCTCACGCCCCGTCCGCATCGAGCTGGGCGGTGTTGTGCTGGCCGAGAGCACCAACAGCGTGTTTTTGCACGAGACACACCTACGGACCCGCTACTACCTGTCGCCCACGTCCGTCAAGGACTGGACGACCCTCAAGCCAAGCGAGACCACCACGTTTTGTCCGTACAAAGGCCAGGCGCGCTACTACCACGTCGTGCTGCCGGACGGGCGCGAGGTCAAGGACGGCGTGTGGTACTATCCGTTCCCGACCCAAGAGTCGGCGGCGGTCCAGAGCCGGCTGTCGTTTTATAACGAGAAATTTGACGTCTTTGTGGACGGAGTGAAGGAGGAAAAGTAGGCAGGGAGGTCACACAACAGTCACATTGGCGGCACGATGATGATGATAATGATTCAAGATTCAACAATAGCATTATTCTTCTAAATGAAAAGGGTATATTCACAATCGCAATTCTTCTTCGGTCCTTCTTCAGTGCGCTTCCACCCAACACTCAACAACGTCTCTCGACTCTGCACTAACTCCTCCTCTACTGAGGCGACACAAGGGCCTCGCCAGTGTGAGGCTCCTTCTTCTCTGTCGGTGTCGCATAGCCTGAAGCACCAGCACCAGAATCCTCAACGGCCTCCGCCTCGATCATTGTGCGCCGCTTGCCAGGGCCCTTGCCGGCCAGGTCACGGCCAATCGACTTGAAGGTGTACACGAGCGTGTGGCGGCCCTCGAACACGGGGTAGATGCCGACAGCACACAGCGACAAGAAGATCCAGATAATGCCAATGGTGACCCAGCCCGTGAAGAAGGGCTTGGAAAAGACGTAACCGGAGCCGTACATGGGCATGGGCCACAGCACCAAGAAGGAAACGGCCAGGAACACGGTGCTGATCTTGCTAACCTTGCTGGCGCGCAGCAGCTTCTTCTGCTCCTCCTCGAACTCGGGGCCCGAGACGGCCGGGACGTGCGACAACGAAGCATCGGGAGCGGCAACGCTCTCCTCCACGTCGACAACCGCATCGGCATCGGCAGTATCGTCGCCCTGGCGGATGGCCATCATCGACTTCCAGTCATACTTGTCGACGCCGAAAATCAGAGTAAAGATGGGAATGAGGACAAGCGGCGACAGCAGCGCGACAACGTTGCCCGCCAGCATCGGCTCGTTGGAGCCCGTGCAGTCGACATCGAGCACGCCGCATTGCTTCTTGGCCGTGACGAGCCATGCAACGAGAGCCAGGGCGAGACCGAGAATGGGTGTAAGGGAGGCAGCCCACTTGTTCTGGCCCGACCAGGTAAGGGCCAGAGTCACAGGCAGCACGGCCGACGAGACAATCACACCCATCATCAGGTACAAATAGCCCATGCTGATGCCGGCGTACCACAGGCCCACTGAGAAGCTGGCAATGAACAGGGCATAGCCGATAACCATGCAGTGGCTCATCCACACCAGGCGACGGCCACTGGCCGCCGGGTTGATGTAGGTGCGGTAGATGTCGTATGTAAAGATGGACGAGACAGCAATCAGCTCGGACGACGTAGCCGACGTCACAGCCATAAAGACAATCAAGAGCGTGGCTGCAGCACCGCCCTTGCCAAGGAGAGCAACAGCGGCGTACGGCAGGACCAGGCCAGCCGAGACCTCAGACTCGGACATGCGGTTAGGGAAGGTCGGGAAGGCAGGGTTCGACTCGAGGGCCAGTGCGGCCAGGCCCAGCGTGGTCGAGGCCAGGAACGGGATGGCGAACCAAGACAGGCCACCCATGATGTAGCCAGGCAGGGCATGGACGGGCGAGGCGGCAATAGCCTTGTTCCAGTAGCCGTTGTCGTTGAAGATGGTGGCAAAGTTGCCGGCAATGTTGATGACAAAGAAGATGGCGCCCTGCTTGGAGCGCATGGTCAGGTAGCTGCCATGGGCGTTGCCGTCAATGGGGTGGTCGGCCGCCGCCTGGACGAGCAGGTCATACACAGCCGAGGGCGAGCCCAGCAGGTCGGACGAGGCGTATGTTGTGAGGGCAAAGATGATGAGGATGATCAACAAAATGAAGGTGTGGATCCAGTCCGTCAGGATCGTGGCCTTGAGACCACCGACGAGCGTGTAAGCCACGACACCCAGCGGCAACAGATAGATGGCGGCGATGGTGTGCATGCCCGTCAGAGCATTAACCGTAGCCGAGCCGCCAATAATGAGCATCAGCGAGACCAGAATGTTCGTGGCCAGGCCAAACACTAGGAAAACCATATGGGCCATGGTGCCGTAGCGTGCCTTGATGATTTCCAGAAAAGTATGGGCGTTGGGCGCCCGACGCTTGAGCTCAATGGCGAGGGTAGCAAACAGCAGGACCTGGACGGTGGCACCTGATGCGTACCAGAAGGGACCCGAAACACCATACCGGTAGCAGACGGCGGTTGACTGCAGCAACGTGGCAGCCCATGTCCAGGACGAGACAACGGCGGAACCAACCAGGCCCGACTTGACAGTACGGCCGGCCGTTGTGAACATTTCCGAGGTCTGCTGCTCGGAATTGTAGCGTTTGAGAATAAAGGTGACGAGGATCATGCCAAGGGCAAAGGCCAGGCCGAGGCCCAGCACGACGCCGTAGCCGACGCCCTGGTCGAGGGCAGGGGCGACCATTGTGACAAGAGGTGTGGTGAAGATGGAAGACGGAGAAAGAAGAAGGAAGAAGGAATAAATGAAATGGGATTATGTGCAAGGTAAAAGGGTATCAGGGAAGAAATGAAGAGAGGAATCGGGGATCAGCGAGATGGACTCGTGGCCTGTGTGAAACCCTTCCTTGTTGAGATGAAAAAGCTGCGGTGATGATGATAATGCATGCAAGACACGATCACAAAAGAGGCAGGTCACTGTCTCTATATAATATTTCTGTCGAGATGATGGGCAGTGGTGGAGGATCAACTCTCGGGGGGAGCATGGAGCGGTTACGGATGGAAACTACGGGTGCGGCCATTTGGAACAGAAACAAGGGCAGAAGAACTCCGAGAGAGATAACAGTCAATATCCAATTCGATGTCACGGTCTCGCCATCTCGTCATCTTGATAAGAACTGAAGATGAAAAAAATATGAATAAGTGAAACGAAACAATAACGGCCAGCCAAGAGTAGATGAGAAGGTTAAGAAAATGGAAGGAAAAAAAGAGGGTCGAAACATAAAGACCAGAGCGGGGGGATATCAATGATCAATAATCTCTGGCAAATCAGAGGCCGCGATGGGCAGTGTAAGTGGTGGTACTGTACGGAGTACTTTGTACTCACAAATATGACAAGGGACAAGGGCCAGGCCGACTCCAGATACAGATACTGGTGCAGATACTGGTACGGAGTAATTACGGAGTACAGATACAAGATTTCCTGTATTACGATACGGACTAGCCTAGTCTATTTTTCTTTTTTGTGCCCCTTTCTTTTCCATTTTCGTTCCATACTTTTTTCTCTTCCCGCATCATCAGCCTTCTCAAGTGGCCCCCGCATGGCTTGAATGGACGAGGGCCTCGAATGACGAAAAGAGGTTCCAAGTCTTGGTCGCGGGATTTTCAGGGCCAACGCTTTGGACCAGGCTTTGGACCTTGATTCGAGAACAGCTGTCCCAGTATCTCGCAGTGTGATTCCTACTTCGTAGAGTCAAAAGAAAAAAAAGAAAAAAAATCGGAAAGCCACGACAAACAACTTTGTGGCTTGCGGGTGGGTAGTGGACCGTGGGCCATCACCAGTGGTGAATTGTGGTGAATCTATCGCGATAATTAAGTGAAGAAAAGGCTGTCGTGGACTGTCGAAAAGCTATGACGAGGCCAATCAGCTCTGGCCAATCAGAAGCTCTACAGGGCAGCTCTTACACGCTGTTTTGGCTTCACACTTGGCGGAGGGCGCCGATAAGGCCAGGGGGAAATGAAAAGCGGGATAGTACGGCGATGCACCAGGAACAACTTACGCATTATTCGAAAGTGAAAAAGGGAGATGCACGGAGTTGCAAAATCGACGATCAAGACCCATAAGGTAGCTCCTGCCGTCCCAACCAATGGCGTGCTACAGATAAGGAACGAAAAGCTTCGCAGAATGTTTTAGGCATTGTCTAGCGCCTTGTGGCGCCTTCCCATTCGAGCCTATGTGGGCGACGGCGCGCCTTCTGTGCCTCGTAGGGTTTTGTGGATGGGATAGACTGCCGACGCTCGCGACGGAAGCCTAGGCCACTCTCAGTATGGGCGAGGAGGTGAGGAAGCAACGGTGAAGCCTCAACGGCGGTAGGAAGAATGAGGGAGGCGCCGTGTGCCAAGGAAGGCGCGAGAGAACAAGACCGTCGTTTGATGGAAGGAGCGAAGGACAGTCATAGATACTGAGGGAGCATCTACAACGTCAAAGGGCGTAAGCCCCATTAACATCACGACACACGACTCAAGCCTAATACGAAAATCCGAGGTACAGTCCAGCACTTGTCCAGCAGCATGTACGGAGAGACAGCCCGGGTCCGAAGATTTGATGGGGTTTGTTGGGGTCGATGGGGATAATGAGTGGTCATAGTTATGAGCAATCTTTTGTTATTTTAATCCCTATTGTCTCCCCACAACCAGATCCAAGCTCATCTCCACGTTAGCTGCCGCTGATCTCCACGTTGGCGTTCCTTTTTTTTTCATCTTCTTTTTTTCGTCATCTTGAGATCCTGTCAAAATATCTCACCCTTATCCCAGTGTCGTGGTCAGGATCTCTGATAAAGAAAGACCGACGTTGATTGGCCAGATCAGCAACACAACCCCCTGTACTATGTATTTGAACGATCCTTGTATCGGAGGCGGCCGTTCATCAACGTCCGACTTCGAAAACTTTGCAAGGTCGGTAATTCCTCTCCGGCTCTCACCCAACCGAGTCCTTTGCAATATGATACTGAGTACGGAGTACGGAGTATCGTTTGACGAATGTTTGCCTCCCTTGGCGTTGCAATGTCGCATTATGAGAGCAAAAAGGGAAAGAAAACAAAACAATCGAAAACGAGAACGAGGACCTTGCAGCATGGTTCCTAACCTCGTCGTCCAGCTTCTTTAGCTTCTTTAGCTACTGTGTACTGTGTACTGCGTACGCCGCACATGCACCTCGCTGTCAACCGGCGGGCTCCGCTTACACGGACTCAAATTGTGACCCAAAGTGTCAAATTCACTCGTCGATCACCCAAGATAACATTTGTTGCTACATCCTCTCTCTTTTTTTACCGAAATTTTTATTCGCTTCTGTGTTGGCGAGCTTCATTTCATTTTGGGGGGGACTCGGGAAAGGGGAACGTGGGGGATAGAGCTTGGTCCAATGGCAAAACTCGCCCTCCACAACCAAATGAGTCAAAATCAAAAGCAGGTCCTAAAATCGAATTGGCGAGGCTGGATTAAAGCTTTTGAGGTCTGGAGATAGCATTGGCGTGCGTGGGTCGCGATGTCAAGTCGTCCAATCCTGCTGTGCTCCACATTGATAATAGTTCGTCAGAGAGAGAAGAAGATATTGATCCAAAAAGCCGTCGCGGGATGGGAAAGAGTTTTGCATTTTATGACAGATGTCATTAAGAGATCAGGCAAGTTATCGCCCCTACTTCATAGACCTTATTTTACACCTTGGTCTCGTTTGTCTTTTTGGGTACATACTCAGGTTGTACAATCTCGTTATGATTTGTAAGAAAGTGAATCAATAAATGTACGATTTAATAGCCACAAAAGAAGTACGGAATAGACAACTTCGAAACATAATCTCGGCCAGCGGTATTAGGGGGGGGGGTAGCCTTGAATGGAGAACATCGTGTGCTTGAAACTAAAGTGTAGTATTGTATTAAATAAAGAAATCGGGGTTTACTTTAATCACCTAATGCGTACCTTAATATCAGTATTTTCATACCATAAAAAATTGCTTCCTCGCTAAAGTAAATATCTTGCCAAGTGTGGAACAGCAACCTTTTCATCCCACACGGTGATTTCAGTGTCCTCATCCTCTTTGAGTTTTTCCTCCACGAGAGGCTCCATAGCATTTCTCTGGGCTTCTGACAACCGACTCAACCGCGATTTGTGGTCTTGGTCCTCATTGGGACCAAAAAACTCTCCGTCGAGGTGCTTCCACCACAAAAAGTCAAACGCCCAAGAGCGCCGAGCGGCATAGTTGCGCATCCAGGACTTGGTGGCCCAAGATGCCCGCATGCGTTGTGAAAGAGGCTCTCCAGATGGTGCGGCCTGCTTCCTTTCTGTCTTTTCAACGTCTTCCAAGGCACCCAGGAATGTCTGCAGCCGCGGCTCGTATGTTTCCTGCCATCCTACAAGCCCGCCAGGTGACCATGATTCTGGTTCTTCCATCAGAAGCCACCAAGGCGGGCAACTGCTGAATGACAGAGGTGCTGCGTAGGCAAACTCCCAGTCAATGACACCGACGATGTTGTCGTCTTTGTCTAGCAAGATATTAGCCGGACGCAGGTCTTCTGAAAAGACAGCAAATGTTGTTTGGTCGTTATCATTAGGCGAATAACGGCCCTCGGCCGCCACTTGGCGAAACAATTGCCGGGCAACATACTTGTCGCGTGCATCGTCTGCATCTTCAACAAGGTCACGACGCTGGAAAGCAAGCTGGGCCATGTGCATATCGGCCAACGCAGAAAACCAGGCGTTCGAATTGCTGTATTTCGTACTTGGAGGAGGGAGGATGCCCTCAGCAGGAGCATCTGTGTGTATGATGAGCTCAATCATGTTGGCCAACAAAGGCCGGCCATTCACATCAATCTTTCCTGATGTTCTGTCCTCTACCAACGAGCCAATGCATGGGAATCGTAGACCGTCCAGTTGAAGAAGAACGTTAGCCACCTGCTTGTAGAAGGAAGTAAGACGAGCCCCGTCAATGTTTGGATTCAAGACTGGATGCTTTTCGATTGGCCGGTCCGGGTCTCTCAGTGCACTGGAGAGAGACTGGTAATGCTCGATGTAGTCCATAATGATGAATGGGCCTAAGCCAAGCGGGTTCTCGGCCGCCATTCCGTAGTGGTAGACGTGTGGAACGGGAATAGTTAGTACAGGCGAAGATCAAACGTTGAAAATCAAATCAACAACGGACAGGTTGCTTATTTACTTGCCTTTGATGGGAACTCGCATAAGAACAGATGTACCATCGGCGTACTCAAGACGATAAGCAACGTTGTAGCCACCCTTGATCGCCTTGTGCATCTCCACAGCTTTTCCGGGCTTGAATTGGAGGATGAGCTGTGCTACCGACCGGTAGACAGCGCTTGTTTTGACGGTGGCAAGCCACTCGTCAATTCGTTCGTCAAGTTTCTCCCATATCAGGTCGTCTTTCTCGGCGTTGGTCCGCCGAGGCTTGGAAGGCATGTTGTGAAATGGGGAGTCTTTGTTGTGTAAGTTGGCAAGAATTTTCTGTGTTGCTGGAGTGTAACGAGTATTGTCGCATCTATTCATATGATTTTTAAGCTGCGATCGTTTTTCGTGTTGGGTAGATATGGAGAAACCACCTAAATGCGGGGAGTTGGAAGCGGTGACCTCGCTACTAAAAATAAGTTTCCAAAATAGTATCACGTGAAATTGGAGGAACACGAAATCGTCAACTTCGTCGCATCATTTGCTGTTTGCCGCCCAACACTCACCCTTTGGTACGGCGGCTAAGAATGTGTGCAGTCATCACGTCGCATACTTTTTGTGAATAAAGCGGCTACAGGACAGAAATAAATTCCAGCAGTTCTTCTTTTTTTTCTGAGCCAGGCCAGCACCATGGTCAACCAAAAACCAGTGGCTCCTGTAAACTTGCGGTGACACATGGCTACGCTGCAGATAAATCAACGAAGGCTCATGATTCTATGGCTAGTGTTGTCCTTGGGCCGCAGAAATGAGGCCAAGGAAGCACAGCGATATGGAGTGCTGGCTGTGCTATGTTTACTCTGAAACAATCATGACTTACGATATGTTTTCTGTGGTGGTCGATAAATTGCCGGCCTGATAACAATATTCTCAAAAAATCTCAAAAAGTGCGACTGTGTATGGGGCGGTAAAAATTAAAAAAAAAAAAAAAAAAAAAAAAAAAAGGTCGAGAACTGGAGAGAATACAGAGACTTGGTTTCAAGCTCAAAGCTTTTGGTGAAGGGTACTGTCATGAGTTGATATATTAAGGCCAGTCCCAGACCATTTTGTGTAACTCGCACGAAAGAAGCATCCTTGCACGTTCTCAATAAATCACCCAATTCGACACCCGCCGTTTCTTTCGACATCCCAGTAGTTTACTCTGCCGACTAAGCAGACTCCTCAAGGTATGCCTGGTACAAAGACACTGACGAACTTGCTGAAGCGAAAGACAGTCCTCATTATGCCATCTGACGGCGATATCCGTACTCCCAACGATAAGGAGGAAGCTCAAATGATCAAGTCGGCTGACGAATCGCGAAAAAAGCGCGATGAGTCCAGAAAGAAACGTGAGATGGAGGGGCTCATCAAACTGGCGGGTGACAACTCCCGGCGAAAGCCCGAGAAGAAGGGTGAGAGTTCTTACCACTGATTGTGGTAGGCAATAAGGCACTCGCACTTTTCTGGGATATTTGATAACCGTGGTTGATATCCTACTGTATTTCTTTTTACTGTTTGTTGCTGTAATTATTCGTTGATTATTATGTAGTACTTATTTTGGCGCGTGTCACTCAACTTGACATGCAGGGAGAAAGCATCACAATCTTTGAATTTGCTCAACCAATACAGACCAAGAGCAGGGTGGACTTCGCGCAGTCGTCGAATTAGTATTCACATTTTTATAACCTTGAGGTGTGTATTTGTGGTGTGTGTGAGAGAGAAAAAAGAGAAAAAAGAGAAAAAAGAGAAAAAAGAGAAAAAAGAGAAAAAAGAGAAAAAAGAGAAAAAAGAGAAAAAAGAGAAAAAAGAGAAAGAGAAAAAAAAGACGATAAAGGGGGGGAGTGTGGATTAAATGAATTCTGAGCTCTATCTCATCAGTTGGAGAGAAAATTTTAGCTTTATATTTGAGGAAGAAGAAACCATAATTGAGTTTGAGTCCTGGGTGCCTCGTATTCAATATACAGCCAGCTTAAGAATATATATATATATTTTTTTTTTCAAAGAAACAGTGAAATAGAAGTTGATATTTATACGAAATAATTTATCTACTAATGGCTTGGTACAAAGTTATGCATTGCTGTGCTTGTAGCAAAATAAACAAGAATAAAAGACGAGACGAACAAAAAGCAGGGCACCTACTCTGGCGGTGGACCGCAGCTCTTCATGACATCGGCCATCTGTTGCGCACCGTTTTCGGAAAACATGGTGGCACGGTTCTGCTCCGTCTCCTCGGCCCGCTCCCCTGCTCGTGATGCCATGTTAGACTCAAAGGCGGCAAGTGGTTCACAAATGGCGTCCTGGAACGAAGTACCAGCTGCTGTGCAGACATATACTGCATCGCCAATGATATGACTGAGGTTAAGTGCATCCCAGAGGGCTAGATTGACACCCTCACCGGCATAAGGGAGCATCAAGTGTGCAGCATCGCCAATCAGGGTGGCGCATGGCCGGCTCGTCCAGCCGTGGCCGATGGGGAGCTGGTACATGGGCTTTGCGGTAGGGAGTCCTTCCAAACGAATCGTGTCGTCGAGGCCGGCCGAGATGAGAGATTTTGTGGAGTCACCCCAGGGGCCAAACATTTCGTTGCGCGTGAGGAGAGCTTCCTTGACTTGCGAGGCATCCAGGCCGGAGAAGATGTCAGTACTACTCTCAGAACCCACGGTGACGTACAGACATTGCGTGCCACACACACCGCGGTGGCCAATGACGGCGGTCTTGGCGGTCTTGCTGCTGCCCAACAGAAAACAGGTACCCGTGCCAACAAGGGCCACCAAGTCGGGAAAACGAGTCGAGATGTCGCGGATGGTGGCGGTCACATATTGGAGGCCGGCGTACGCGGGCTTTGTGGATGTCAAGATGGGGCGAATGCGGGACCAGGCACCGTCGGCGCCGACGACGAAGTCAAAGTTCTCTGTTGGTGACTCTTCAAACTCAAGAGAGATCGTGCCATCTGCCTGCTCAGTGGCCGAGACCATTTTCTGGTCCCACCGGATACGAGACGCCTCGACCTGGCTGAGCAAAAGGCCGATGAGAGCATGGCGTGCAATCTCTGGGCGGTTTTGGAGGCCGCCGTCGTCCGTGTGAAGTGTGTTTCCGTCGCGGTCAATAATGACCATAGCTTCGGAACAGTCGGCAGTCAGACTGCGAAATGCGTCCGTCAGGCCGCACGCATGAATGGCCGCCTGGCCGGACTCTTCGTGAAGATCGAGCATGCCCGAAGGAGCGGCCAATTCTTCCTCAGTAGGTTGGGAGCGGCGCTCAAAAATGATAAAGCCAATTTTCTTCTTTTGGAGAAGAACGCCAAGCGCCAGGCCAGCAGGGCCGGCGCCAATAATGGCAATGCGAGGTTGAGATGTAGTCATAGTGATTGTACGAGAGGAAATTCGGGGATTCGGGGATTTGAGAATGAAAAGAGGATGGGAGTGGTTAAGGTGAGAATATGAGAAGTGTTGAGAAATGTTTGGTTATTGGCGAGTGAATCAAAGTGTTTATTGATGGGGTTGATAGAAGAAAATCTCGTAAAGTCAGAGGGAGGCATCAGCTTTATATGTTGATTGTGGGAAAGAAAGAATCGTGATGATGAATGCTGGCCGCCCGTCGAAAATTGCGTACATTGTGTCAGTGGGGGAATATTCCGAAAGATGCGAAAAGGCCGCGATTTACACACATGCATTGGCGCAAAATTGCGGACGGATGATTCGGTCTTTTAGCCCGCATCATTCCGGACCATTCAATCTCACTTACACCACCCGATCAGGCAACAATCCTTCGCGTGAGAAGAGTGTAAATGAGGTCAGAAAAACTGAATTATCAAAAAGAAAAAACTGGAGGTCACCAAGTCAAGACTTTAAAATGATGTGGATTGCAAAATATTAACTACTGTCGAAGAGTTGTTGGATTCGAGCTGAGTGGTGACAAAGTCAAGAGCGTGTTGCCCAATTGGTACAATGGATGTAGAGGCGTGTCGTGACCCGTACTCATCATGCATCCGCTTTCCTGGTAGCCAGGGTTATTGCTACCGGCCACTCAACTTTGATCGTTCCGCCTGGTCCACTGCCAACGATTGCCTCCAGTTCCTTCCATTCGTCCAGTGCCCATGTCGTATCGTCGAAGCCCATCTGCGAGCTGGCAAGGAAGCCACGCAGCCATGCGGCGTCGGCTTGCCGTCCCCAGGTTGCGTCCTGGACATACTCTTGGACATCGGTGGGTGCAACGAAAGTTTCTGCCTCTTCCCACAGACCGGGCTCGTTGTCCACAAAGTAGAGTGGCCGCTTTTCGTCCTTGGCGACATTGACGTACACCCGACGTACGCCCTCTTCGAATAGGTCGGATGGGAAGGCCACAAAGTCGAGGCCCGTCATGGCTCGTGCCAGACCACGCACAGCAGCCGGGAACAGTTTGCCCTCCCGTATTAGTCGCAAAGTTTCCCGACTTGTAGCCTTGTACCACAGCTCTTCCGCTCGTGGATTTCCTGGAAACAGTAGTCGGAACCCGTAGGTGACAGCAGCAAATGTTCCTCCCGGCTTCAGGGTCTGGGCGACAGCACGCACAGTGGCCACACTGTCCATGTAGTGGAAAGCCATGCAGATCGAGGTAAAGTCGACGGATGCGGGTGGCAGCCATTCTGCCGTCTTTTCGGCCGGGCCCTGGTGGAATGTGAATTTGGTGGGTGGTGTCAGCGTGGCCTCGGCCGTAGCGAGATTGGCGGCGCCGGCGTCGGAGACAAAGATCTTGTCAAATTTCTGGCCAATAACGGTAGCAGCGGTGCCGGGGCCTAAAGAGTTAGCTATCAGTTTACTTGATAATATCGGGCAACGTGTACCTACCCGACCCTGCATCGTGTGCTGTCTCGAACTGTCCACCGTGGCTCCCGTGGTACTCGAACCATTGCGTCCACATGGACTCTGGGTAGACGGGGCGGAACCGGTGATAGGCTTCCCAGTCGAGGTTTTTAAAGGCAAAGGCGTACTTGACATCGCGTTTTCCGTCGGCATTGAGTTCGGCCTCGTGTCGTTCGGCCAAGGCCTGGTCGGCAGTGGTTGTGCTGGCCATGGTGTGGGTTGAGGGGTGTTTGTTCGTGGCAGTCAAGATTTCAAAAACAGAAAAGAAGGGACAATTAAGGAAGCGGGAGGGGGGTGCAGTCGAATATTTATGAAAGGCCGCAAATGCGAGCTCAAAGTAAGGGCTGGAATAGGAAAGTGCCAAGCGAGGCGATATAAACACGGCGAGCCAAGAAAACAAGGCGACGGAAGGCGCATCCAACGGGGATTATTTGTAGACGCAAGTGAGGAAAGCACGATACTTTTGGCATACATCTGGGAAGGAGCAAACGAAAGGTCGAGCACGGGGGAGCTAGTGAGGCTATCTCGCCCGTACAGAACGCAAAAGACTCTTGAAATGTGCAAACACCTGCCAAGCGCGGGGCTACCACTTCACGGAGCAAAACATAAAGCTCGCTTTCATTAACTGTATCTCACATCGAAGAGCCAAGGACGGAGCAAACGCGCAGTGGAGCCACCAGCGCTAACTGCCCAGCGGACAAAGAAACCGGAGCGGGCGGGGACGGGGAAGAAGAGAGGAGGAGGAGGAGATGAGATGGAGGTGAGAGCAGAGAAAGGGGCGTAAACCCCATGGTGTTAACATCAGACCATGGATCAACATATAAGAAACTGGTAGGTCTTGAATGGACGGAGCAAGTAAGAAGTACAAATACAATTCCGACGAGTTTGACAAAGACAGGGGCGGGCAACGGCCCGTTTTGGTCATTCCTTGGCAATGGCGCCTTGCATTTGCTATTATTTCGTACATACGTAAATCTTCAGAATTGGGAAGGTGGTGGCGCTGCCTAGCGGTGGCCCATTGGCCGTCGGAAGATCGCCAGCTCTCATCTATCACGGCCGAGAACGAAGGGAAGAGTTATGTCGGAAGGAGTTTCACAGAGAGGCATTCAATGACTGGAACGACCACAAAGGCAAGTGGGAAACAGCTAGAGGCATGGAACGATGATGGCAGCACACTAGATGCAGTAGCTTCATGTCGACACTGTACGCACTTTTGAAAAGGGTGTCCCGCGTGGTGGTGCAGTGGTGGGGTTTTCTGGTCTTCAGGAATGACGGGGGACTCAAAGGCATCATCAACAAGTGAACGAGGGGCAGTCGGGGCCTCCCCGTCGCTCGCCCCCAAGCCCCATTAAGTGTTGAACAAAGTAATATCACCGGTGTACGGTTGGTTCCTTGTCTTTGTTGTCATTCAAGCCTGCACTGGCTTTGTTGGGTATTTGTGGGAACGGGGAAGAGAACTCTCAACCCTTGACTCCGTGGAGAAACAAAAGAGAGCCGCACACTTCCTCAAGCCTCTCATGTATCCCACTTCTCTGTTCCCATCTTCTTTGATTTATTGCGCGACGCTTGACTGCATGCTTGAATTCTTCCTCATTTTTTTTGTGGTCCTTGCGTCCTTGCATATGCGCGGAAAACGGATGAGACGGAATGCACGGAAATGGTCCCGCACGGTCGCGGAAGGTACCGTACACGTCACTGCCCACTGCCGTGGGCGTTAAGGAGGCAGCAATACGTCGTATTGGATCCTCTGTCTTCCGTCTTCTGTCTTACAGAATACTGCCAGCACTTGGAGCTGGAGAACTGGAGAATTGGAGGCGGGACAGGCTGGAACTCTGCGCCCAATGGGGTTTAGAGTCTCTGCAAGGAGACCGCAAGAGCAAGCATAAACAGAGTGCACTCACAGCAGCTGCAAGCCACGCTGAACAATATGAATTCGCTTAGCGGCATGGTTAGAGGTAGAGCTGACTGATTACAGAGATGGTGAAACGCAGGTGCGTCAAACCCTTGCGAGCAACTCGCCCATGCAAAGATCTTTTGTGTTTCTCAACACTTGACGGGCTTGATGTTGGGAAATTTGTGGTTAATTAGTAGCTCAGTTAAACTAAAGACGAATCAGACGTCATAGTCCTTTGGCCATCTTAGGATAAAGAAACTCAAATAACTTGTGGACAGCAAAGAACAGTCGTTATATCCTTGTTATGCGAAGATGATCTTCGATATCAAAAGAAATTAATCCGTACTTCCGTCCATCAACGTGTGAATGGACTGCACAAGATATATCGACGGACAAAGTGTCGGACGCCTCGATGTAGCGGTGAAGATCTGCACTGTTTGATAGCTTGGATAGCAGTGTCAGGAGTACAAAGTACAAATGACGAAACAAAACGACTGGGGGAGGGGAACAGCACGGGCAGAGCGGAACATAAGAAAACGGACAATATCACCCTTCCGTTCCGTAGGATTCAAAATATGCCACAGCGCAGCATGCGGAAGTCTTCCGCCATGCGAGTCCAACATCATTTCTCGGTTCGTTTAAATGCAACTGATTGCCCTCACACCAACCTTCTGGCATCTCATCGTCAGATGCGACAAAATTTCTGTCCGACTCGGAAAAACAATACTCTGTAACTTATAGCATTGCGTCGTATATTAAAACAGTCATAACAGTTGCTTCTTGCTCGACGCTCGTTTGCTCGCTGCAGAAAGATATCAAACATGGTAAACACAATCCAAGAAGAGCCAACTTAAACTCTCGAGTATGTGACGAGGGCTTCACGATAGCCAAAATTTTGACAAAACATGATGGAAAGACTCCCGCCTCTCAGCTTACACAGTCTCGATGTAGCGTTTCATTTCCCTGCAAGCAGTTGTTAGAAGAGGCGCAGAAACAAACAGCAAATTAGCCTGGAGGTGGACTTACCAATCGGTCACTGCCTCGTCCCATTGGCGAATCTCGTGGTCGCGCGTGCCGCCATAGTGGTCGACAAACTCATTGCCCAAAACCTCGCGCGCGATGCTGTCCTTGCGTGTAAAGCGGTCGTTGGCCTCGCGCAGACTCCGTGCCAGACGCATGCCGCCATCAGCCTCGCTGCCCACGCCTTCGCCCTTGCCCAGCGGCGGGCACGGGATCTTGAGCTTCTTTTCGACGCCGCGCCAGCCGAGGGCCAGGATGGCCGCGAGCACAAAGTGTGGGTTGGCATCGGCGCCGGCCACGCGGACCTCGAAGCGCGTGGCGCCGGCTTTGGAGCCAGGAGGACCGATTAGGCGAATGGACGCCTGGCGGTGCTCGTAGCCCCAGGACACGGTGACGGGGGCCCAAAAGTTTTCCACGAGGCGCTTGTAGCTGTTGATGGTGGGCGCGACGAGGGGCATGACGTCGGGAAGGCCCTCAAGGATGCCAGCCAAAAAGTGGCGACCCAGGTCGGAGAGGTGGGCAATATCGGGCCAGGTGGCGTCGTCATCGGGGGTGTCGCGTGCCAGCAGATTCTTGCCCGTTTCTTTGTCGACGAGGGAGATGTGGATGTGCCCGCTGTTGCCCGGCAGACCCTGTTTGGGTTTGGCCATGAAGCACGGTGTGATACCGTAGGGCATAGCGACCGACTTGACCACCAACTTGAACAAGCTGGAGCGGTCGGCCATTTCCTGGATGTCGCCAAACTGCAGGGCCGCCTCGTAGACACCCGGACCGCTCTCGGTGTGCCAGCCCTCGATGTTGCAGGCAAACTTTTCGCATGTCTCAAACACCTCGTAGTAATAGTCCTTGTTGGCGGCCGGGCGCGTCAAACTGTAGCCAAACATGCCTTCGGTCAGGGGCGGCAGGGAATGGGGCGGGTTGTTGGCCAGGTAGGCGGCGGTCGAGGGCTGGCGGGTCGGTGCCGAGGTGCCGTCGTTGGGCGTCAAAAAGTGAAAGAATTCGTACTCGGCTGCTATGGTCAGTATTGACTTTGACTCTGCCAGTGCATCGCGGTGTATCGTCGGTACTCACCCCCCGCCATGGCGCCGTAGCCTTTGGCCTTAATCTTGTCGACCTGCGTCTGCAGCAGGCCGCGCGGGCACGCGCATATTGGCTCCTTGGTGTCCGGGTCAAAGAATCGCAGCAAAAAGAAGGGCACGTTGGCCTCCCACGGGATCCTCCGAAACGTCTTGAGGTCGGGAATCGCCAAAAGGTCGCGATAGCCGTTTTCCTTGTTGCTGACCTCCAACTCTTGAAAGTACGTTTGGTCGTGCATGTCCCAGCCGAAGATGACGGAACAGAAGCCAAAACCACTGCTTGCAATCGACAGGAACTTGGCCTTGGACACAATCTTGCCGCGCAAAATGCCGTCGACGTCGACGCCTGCCACTTTGACTTTGGTATCGTGCTCGAGAATCGCCGGCAGCCGCTCGACAGTGACGTCTTCGTGTTCCGTAGCCATGATGAAGTGGTTCGGTGGGAGGGTGCTGTTGAAGCTGGAGAAGGAGAAGAAAAGGGTAGGAGAAGAAATGTGAAAAGAGAGAAAAGAGGCAGATCAGATATGTACAGAAGACAGAGGGAAGGACTGAAACCGGGCAATCGCGAAGCTGATGATAAGATCGGTGGAAAGGGCAAGAGGCAAGTGCGGGGCCAATCAGGGAGCTCCCTGACAGCTGACAATGGCCTGCCTGCCTTTCTCGCCCTGTATTACACTGTAAGACCGAGTCGCGAAGGAGTGTTGCAGCTGCAACCTTCCCTGTTTCTGCGTTTTTGGCGCTCTTTGCCCTGGCATTTTCTCGCTGTCTCGCCCGGAGCACCGAGTGGACAGTATGCTGTCATACACTCCAGAACAGGCAAGGTCCAGACAAAGGCCGGCGCGCCAGGCCTGGCCAGCGCCTTCTCAGACTGCAATGCATGCCCCGCCCCAACAGTGGTATTAATCCTCCTAGCTTTCCCAAAGAAGAAGGTGCGGGCCCCCGAAGTTGCTGAAGAGCATCCAAGCAGCAAGTAGAAGCGAGGCATGAGGCAGGGGCTGAACTCTGAAGGAAGGAGCGATCAATGGGTACACAGTAAAAGATTACGAGAGCGACAACGGCGATGAGGGCTGAAGAAAAGGGGGAAAACCGATATGTGCTGCATTGTGAGCTCTTTTCTATCTAGTAATATCGCTTATCTAACGGCAGTTGTCGTCTTATTGTGGTGTCCCTGTGCCGCTCCCGTTGCGCAGTTTGTGCCGCGGCGGTATTGAACAATGACGACAGTTGCCTGCCTCTGTCGTGTGCCTTTTCGGTGCCTCTTGCTCTTTTTGGTGGTGCTTTTTAATGGTGCGGCCTGGCCGAGGCACGTGTATGGTCGCGCCTGCTGTATTCAGCACTCTATGGCAGCAGCCTCTACACAGTAAAATCAAAATCACCGCGCGTACGTCGTAATACCTCTGCACCTGCACCGCCCAAGCCTGGACGGACCTGGCGCGTGGTCTCCGCCTACCAAAACCCGAGTCTAGCGACAAGCAGACAGCAACCAATGGTAACGGCGTCCAAAAACCCCTGCGCCAAACTGCCACCAGGGCCTGTACGTCGTAGTCTGTCCAGCTGATGACTCCCAGCCCATCTCCGTTATTCTCAGGGTCGTGCCTGCCCCGAGATCTAGCCCCCTGTCTGCCGTTGTCGGCGGCTGCTGGGCTCTGGTGACATGTCCCAATGCGGAAGGAACAGCCAGCGCACAGAACACGCAAAGAACACTCAAAGAAATGGACATCCACTTATCAGGACAAAATAGCACCGATTAACCCACCGTGGCCACCTCGACCCTCGACGTCGCGGGACCTACGGACTATATCTACTATCTACGTAGTCAGAACCCTTATCTGAGTATCTGAGACGCCGTGTCGACGGAAAGTTGAGGAAACCACTCTTACCAGCGTATCAGGCGTATCCTCGTTTTTCATGCCCATTTGACTCTCGTGCCTTATTTCTTCTTCCGCTCTTTTCTTTTCTTTTTCATTTCCTCTTTCCCTGCTCCTTCTCTGTTTGCAAACAAACTGCGCACCGCAAAGACCAAAAGACCGCTCGTTCCTTTTTCTTTCGCTCCGTTGTCGCCCTTTTACGTTTTTGAGCTCTACCCCACCCACCGCTTAGACTTCCATCGCAACTTCCTTATCGTGAACGGTCCCCCTGACTCGACAACCCCTCCCACCAAACAAAATTCTTGACGTTCGCATCTTCAACACAACGCAGCCTTCAATCACCATTCCTACGTCGTAAAAGACAGAAAAAAAACACAGCCGAAAGACTTGAAGGCGGTTCAACCTCCCCCTAGTCACTACAACCATGTCCTCGGCCGGCCGCCTCGCGGGCAAGAACGCCATTGTCACCGGCGCTGCTGGGTAAGTCAAGTCGACGCTTGTTTTTCTTTTGTTGTTGCTTGGGCATGCACTGACCTACTCCCCACTCCAGTGGCATTGGCCTCGAGACGAGCATCCTGTTCGTCAAGGAGGGCGCTAATGTGCTCATGTCCGACATCTCGGCGCCGGCGCTCGAGAAGGCCCTCGCAAAAGTCAAGCAGCTGCTGCCCGAGAGCACCGCGCGCGTTGAGACTACCGTGTGTGACGTCTCCAAGGAGGCCCAGGTGCAGGCCATGGTCGAGAGCCTCGATGTCTGGGGCGGTGTTGATGTCATCTTCAACAATGCGGGCATCATGCACGCGCGCGACGACGACGCCGTGGAGACGCCCGAGGCCATCTGGGACCTGACGCACAACATTAATGTCAAGGGCGTGTGGTTCGGCAGCAAGCACGCAGTGCTGTCGCTGCGCCGCCACAAGAAGACCAAGGGCTCCATCATCAACACGGCGTCGGTCGTGGCGCTCGTCGGCTCGGCTACGCCGCAGCTCGCCTATACTGCTTCCAAGGGCGCGGTGCTGGCGATGACGCGCGAGCTGGCGATTGTGCACGCACGCGAGGGCTTCCGGTTCAACTCGTTGTGTCCGGCGCCGCTCAACACGCCGCTCCTGCAGGACTGGCTGGGCGACGACCAGCCCAAGCGGGCGCGTCGCGAGATCCATTTCCCGACGGGTCGGTTTGGCGAGGCCATCGAGCAGGCGCAGGCCGTGCTGTTCCTGGCGTCGGACGAGTCGAGCTTTGTCAACGGCCACGACATGGTGGTTGATGGCGGCATGACCAAGGCGTACGTGACGCCCGAGGGCCCGGCGTTGGGTGCGCCAACCAACAACGCCCTTCGTGACTCTTTGTGAGGGACGATGCGGTCGAGGTCAAAACATCGTTTCCAACTTTCAACGTTCCCAAAGGAATTATTTAATAGTTAATGTAACCACAAAATACACACGTTCACACGTTATGTATCCAAACAGGAAAACAAGAACAGAAGAAAAAGACAAGCAAGAGTTCTTGGCTTCTTGTTGGTTTCCATGTACTTGTAATACTGTGGCTGCTGGCATAGCATGATTTCAGTAGAGTCACGTGCGACGCACACCCCGGCACTTTTTCTGGTGGGGGAGGGGAAACACTTTGTACTCGTAGTGTGGAAAGAGTGAGGGGCAAGTTTGTGGAGGGCCTGTGACAATTGGCCAATGGAAGTCGCGACCCGCCTGCCCGCCTGTTCTCGTCAGTCGCCAAACAGCCAAATAACCGTAAAGGTAGCCGTGGCTGCCAACCAAGGCCGCTAAACCGTGTCCGCTAGGGCGGCTTTCCTCGGTTCATTCTGGGATTGTGGCACACTTGCGCTCGGCTTGGGTAAGAGGAGCCGAGAAGCAGGAGCGATGGGCAGTACACCGGGGAACAAGGAGATGGGGAAGGACTCAGGAGGGAAGGAGGGATGGAGTGGCCGCAAGGTGGTCCCTGATTCGAAAAGACGACTTTTGCGTCGCGTATATTTTTTCTTCTCGTTTTCTGCTGTCTGATTTTCTCTTCTCCCTTTCTTTTTTTCTTCTGTCTCTGTTTCTTGTTCTGTCCCTACCCCAGACAACTTCACGACTCCCAAACTCCAATAACCCAGCCTTCACAATGAGTGCCCGGACTACCACGAGAGCCTTTGGTGCTCTGCGCGTAAGTTGAATGCCCCTGAATGAGCATCTCCAAAGCTCAACTTCATTCGATCTTCCTACGACACACCGCTGACACACACAGCCCCTCGCGCGCAAGTCGACGCCCCTGGCGTTCCGCCCCCGCCACTACTCTGCTTCGGCCGAGCCCGACCTGAAGGCCACCCTCAAGGAGGTCATCCCGGCCAAGCGTGAGCTGCTCAAGAAGGTCAAGGCCAACGGCGGCAAAGTCATTGGCGAGGTCAAGGTCGAGAACACGCTCGGCGGCATGCGCGGCCTCAAGGCTATGCTGTGGGAGGCCAGTGTGGTCGACCCCGAGGAGGGCATCCGCTTCCACGGCCGTACCATCAAGGACTGCCAGCGCGAGCTACCCAAGGGCACCAGCGGCACCGAGATGCTGCCCGAGGCCATGTTCTGGCTGCTGCTGACGGGCCAGGTGCCCTCGACGGCCCAGATCCGTGCCTTCTCGCGCGAGCTGGCCGAGAAGTCGGAGCTGCCGCCTTTCATCAACAAGCTGCTCGATGAGCTCCCGGCCGACGTCCACCCCATGACGCAGTTCTCGATTGCTGTGTCGGCCCTGAGCCACACCTCCAAGTTCGCTGCTGGCTACGCTGCCGGCTTGAACAAGGCCGACTACTGGGAGCCTACCTTCGACGACTGTATCTCGCTGCTGGCCAAGCTGCCCACCATCGCCGCCAAGATCTACCAGAACGCCTACAACGGCGGTGGTGCCCTGCCCGCCAAGGTCGACCCCAACCAGGATTGGTCGTACAACTTCGCTGCTCTGCTCGGTAAGGGCGGTAAGGAGCACGAGGATTTCCAGGACCTGCTCCGTCTGTACCTGGCCCTGCACGGTGACCACGAGGGCGGCAATGTCTCGGCCCACGCCACCCACCTGGTCGGCTCGGCCCTCAGCGACCCCTTCCTGAGCTACTCGGCTGGTCTGCAGGGTCTGGCTGGCCCGCTCCACGGTCTGGCCGCCCAGGAGGTGCTCCGCTGGGTCCTCCAGATGAAGGATGCCATTCCGGCCAACTACACGCCCCAGGACGTCAAGGACTACCTGTGGTCGACCCTCAACTCGGGTCGTGTCGTGCCCGGCTACGGCCACGGTGTCCTGCGCAAGCCCGACCCGCGCTTCGAGGCCCTGATGGACTACGCCGCCGCCCGCCCGGACATTTCGGCCAACCCCGTTTTCGGTATTGTCAGGGCCAACAGCGAGATCGCCCCCGGCGTCCTCAAGGAGCACGGCAAGACCAAGAACCCCTACCCCAACGTTGACTCCGCCTCGGGTGTCCTGTTCTACCACTACGGCTTCCACGAGACTCTGTACTACACGGCCACTTTCGGTGTGTCGCGTGGTCTGGGTCCTCTGGCACAGCTGGTCTGGGACCGCATCCTGGGTCTGCCCATTGAGCGCCCCAAGAGCATTGACCTCAAGGGTCTGCTTGAGCTGATTGAGAAGAACTAAGAGATGTTGGCGCGTCTCTTTCTTCTTGGATAGAATAAAAAGGGGTTTCGTTTTTCTGGTATAATTTTTTCACTTTATTATTTCACGTTTCTCAATGATAAGCTAGAACCATGACCAACCCAGGCGACCAGCAATAAGAATGAACAGTGATGTATGTCGTGAACTTCTGTCAATTCATTTTCTCGATTATGTCGTCACAAGTAGCGACAACGACTTCTCCGAACTACAACACGTCGGAAATGTAACGGTAAGTGGATTAAGTGGATCACCTGTCAGGAAGTCGAACGACCGCAGCATTTAACCGACACCATGCCCTCGGCTCTTTACCAATTCTGGAAAATGGCTGAGCTTTTATTTGGATTTTATTTTATTTTTATTTCTTGCGTGAATTACTGAATTACACGCTTACCCCGCCGCCTGAGTCGCGCTTTGCCCGTCCATTCATACATTCCCCACAGACCCTGCCCCTCCAAGCAAGTAAAGACCAAAAACAGTCAGGAAGAACTTACACAGAGCTTACACAGTAGAGCGTGCTCCACAGTCGACAACGATTCGTGAGGACGAGCGCGAGTGGCTCTCCTTACGGAGTACAGAGCTATCATGGAGAGAGAAAAGAGGGACTCTTGTGGTCGAGATCGGTAGCGCTTCGGCCAGTTCCTCGTTAGCGTGTCCTGTCCAGAGAGAAGACAGACCCGTCTGGCCGACGTCAGCCAAAGCTCGGCGATGTATTATGAGCATGTCAGAAAGAAACGCATTAAAAACGATGGGTGTAAAATCAAAAGAAATCAAAAGGAAATCAAAGAGCAGTAATCATGTGACAAGATATTGACAAACATTGACGGCTCAAAATGAGATCATAACCTCACACGGAATACAATTGACGGACGGCGGATGGCGAGCGGCTCATCCTCGCGAGTTCAATGGTCGTAAGTAATGAGTGCAAGAAGATGCGTAAACAAATACGTGGACAAATACAGATTACAGCCAGGACAAGACAGTCCGCTCGTGCCAAGAGATGCATGTACAATGATCGATTGACTTCTCACCAAGAATGGAGGGATCTGAATGGATGACAAAAATCAGGGAAAGAATATCAGGGAAGAATGATGACGGCTCAAAGCTACCATGGAACAGACGACCTGACCTTTTTATCCCCATCTTTCACTTCGTTATATAAAGTTCTTCGTCTACTTGATTTGTTTATTTTTGAATGGTGCATTCGCGTAGGGAGCCCAGGGATCTGGAACGATAGACAATCAGAGAATTTGGAATAGCCAACATCAAGAAGAGTCGTGTGGCCACCGTCCAATATCATAAGAGGCGACCGAGGTAAGTCCTGGCAATTGAGCAAAAAGCCACAATATCGATCTCGACATCTAGATCTGGGGTCTAGATCAGAGTTTTTCTTGTCGTGGTCAAGCATCCTTTTTAAATTAATAAGAAATCAGTGGGATATCAACAATCATTCAACAGGATCATGAAGTAGAGTGAATAAAATCATCCCAAGAATTGCTTCATCTTGTCTAGTGTTTTTTTTTTTTTTAATAGAAAGCAAGAGATGTTTTTTTGGTCCGAATATAATAATAAAAAATGTTGAATTCAATTTATTCTTCAAGTAAACAATTAAAAAAAAAACAGCTACATGAGATTAACAGCACAAAATATATAAAACCCTTTCACCCTTTCAACAAAAGACGACCTACACGAAGTAAAATCAATGTTGACAAAAGCCAGCAAACCCATCTTTATTAGCATGCCATGCCAATCCAGGAACGGAAGGGATGAGAGCTCCGTGTTTCCTCTTCTCCACCATGGTTTATGGTTCTCTGTTGGCCTGTTGATGCAAACGGTGGTGGTTGAAAGGAAGGGGAAGATGAGAACCAGCGTATCGAGGAGGATCTGGTCAATGTGGTCGATGTAGTCGGGGCTTGTGGTTGTTGGTCGGGTGTTGCCGAGGCTGTTATCGAGGTTGTCTCGGTCGTTTTCTGTTATTCAACATGCCGTATGCATCTTGTTAATCAACTCACGCGTTACATAGTTGGCCAATTTATTATTCAAATAAGTGAACACAACGGAAAAGAAGCTTTTCATTGGTGACAAAAAATGAGACAAATAAGAGTATTCCAAAAGGTGCAAAAAAAGGCACGGCTATTAACACAAAGGGGTTTCCAAATCAGAGAGTAAATAAGACAAAAAAAAAGAAATGACGTAATTGGAAAGAGAGTGTGCCACACAGGGCATGCCATGCGAATGGCGTCGTAAATACACAGCAGCTACATGATTCCAGCATGCATTTGCGTATCTGGCGACGGGACTGTGGACTACCGCCAGTAGTTGTTGTCAAAACTACCGCCTTGGGCACCCGGTGCGCCGTGGCCATAGTTGCCCTGGTTGCCATACGAAGGGGCGTTCCTTGGGCTGCCATAGCCGCTGTTGTTGTTGCCGGTATCGTAGCTAGGACCAGTGCTCGCACTGCGCCATCCAGCGTTGGCAGTGTAGCTGCGCTGTGGTGTCGGGGCTACAAAGGCAGGTGACTGAGACCGCACAATGTTGTCGTAGGCGGGGTTGGACGACGAAGGGCCGGGCGAGGCACGCATCTGCGCGTTGGGGGCCGAGAAGCTGCGCGAGGCTGTGCTGCCGGGGCCATATGTAGGGTAAGTGGGCGAAGTGGGCGACGAGAGACCGGGGATGGGCGAGTGCATGGGCGAGACAGGTGGCTGAGGAGACTGCATACGGCTGTCCATGGGGCTGCGGCTGCCGTTGTTGCTGCCGTAGTTGCTGCCGTAGTTGCTGCCGTAGTTGCTGCCATAGTTGCTACCGTTGTTGTTGTTGTTGTTGTACATGTTCCGGTTGTAGACAGGGCCAGGGCTCTGGGGCGTCGTGTTGTTGTTGAAGCCACGGTCGGGCGCGGGGCTCTGAGCACCGTTGCCCATCAGCGGCATCGGGCTGCGCATAGCAGAAGCAGCAGTGACACCTGCAACACCCGCCGCACCGCCAACAGCAGCTGCACCCCAAGCGCGTTCCTTCTCGTCGGCGATGCTGTCGGGCGTCTGGGGCACATTGTAGGCACTGGCACTGGCACTGCCGTCCTTGGCCATGTCGCGGGCATTGTAGTCGGCGCCCTCGTTGGTGAGAGAGTCCGGGTTGATGCCGGCCTTCTTGAACTGCTCGAGCTCGAGACGCTCGGCCTGCAGACGCTGCTCGTACAGGCGGTTCTCCTCCTGTCCCCGCTTGCGCTGCTTGATGCAATAGTAGAGACCGACGGCCACGATAATGGCACCGACGGCACCCGCGGACGAGTAGACGGCGATGTGGGCGACAGGCGACAAATTGTTCCATTTGTCGGCAAGAGTTTCGGCGGGCTTGGCGTTGATGGTCTCGACCGCCGTCGAGTTGCCGGCAGTAATTTTGATGCTCTCCCAGGTGCCGCTGTGGTCACCGTACGAGTACTCCTTGCCGGTGCTGTAGTCGGTGACACGGGCGCTCTTGACGTACATGTTGAAGGGGCCCTTGCTGTAGTCGGTGTCGCCACCAGCCCACTCGCGGGTGCCTTTAGGCAGTGTCGGGTCTCCGCCGGCCCAGATACCGAGCGAGATGCGGACAGGCGTCTGGGGGTAGTTGAAGGTGCTGTTGGCGTCCTTGGGCAGAAGCGTGCGGGCTTTGCTGCCGTCGATGTAATAGGTGAGCGACTCGTTGGTCCAGACCGTCGTGTAGTTGTGGAAGTCGCTGCTGATGCCGCCATTAACCGGGTAGTAAATCGCATTGTTAAAGTCTTGGCGCCCCTTGCCAAAGTAGTTGGTCTCGACATACGAGTCGTTGCCACCCATGAATTCGAGATCGATCTCGTCGAGGTCGTCGCTCAGAAACATGACGGACGAAATAATACCGGTGCCGCTGGCGGCCTTGATCATCATCTCGGTGCGGCCAAAGAAGATGTAGAACGACGAGCGGATGGTGGGCGAGTCGCCCTGCTTGTTGATGGTGAACTGTGCGCCGTTCTCTTCCGAGTAAATCACATTGCCGGCGGTGGACACCCAGAAGTCGGCGGAGGGCGTCGAGTTGAAGACAAACATGTGGTCGGTGCCGAATGCCGGATCGGCCGGGCAGTTTGTAGTGTTGAGCGGCTGGCACTGGGTAGTGACCTGGGCGGTGGCGGTGTGGGCAAAAAGCGAGAGAGCCGCGGCCGCAAGGGCCAACGGCTTAAAAAGTCGTGTCATGGCGGATGTATGTTGAGATGTCGTGTGTATCTGGCCAGCAGGTGATATGCAGTCAAAGGAGGGTGATGTTGGATGTTGTTGGCGTCAAGCCAAGTGAGACGATTCTCACAGAGCGTGGTGTCTACCAAAGGTAGTTGAAGGAGGGACTGGAAAAAAAGACAAAAAAGCAGACGGAAAACCAACTCGATGCGTCGAGATAAGGAACGACACGAGGTCTCACGAGATGGAGAGATCACGCAAAACAAGCGGCCAGGCGCGATGGGGGAAATGATCAAAAGGAAGGAAATTGGAAGGGAGGGAGAGACGTTGACGCGAAGAGCGGGAAGAAAGGAAAGGACGCTGTCGAAGCCAAGCAAACGACTGCTGGGAAAGGAAGGAATGAAGCAAGATGAGGCAAGAGTCCTCCCTTTGACGAGTGCTGGGCAAGAAAAGTGAAGGAAAGAAGTCGTCCTTGAAATCACAGGGCAGGAACCACACGCAAGGCACTCGAGGCAGGAGAGACTCGCCAGAACAGAAACAGCAAGGCCTTGGAAGCAGGTGCCACCTCCAAACAGGAAAGAACGAAGGGCCCCGTACGACGTATGTTTACTGTAATACTCCGTAAAAAGGGGCGACAGGGTCGCCAGTGAAGCCGCTAGGCCCATCCTGGGCACAGAAGGGAGCGTCAATGCGACTTAAGCTTGAGGGGGACAAGATTAAGAAACAGGCTACGGACCAGCAGAAGCATAAAGATCTCTATTTCGCGACGGGGACATTTGAGTTGTGCTCCACTGTATGTACGGCATTGGGAGCTTTGATTGGCTGTCGCCGGAAGCGGCTGGTTGGACAGTAGTTCGCTAGCCCGCCTAGTCAGGGGTAAGAGCAGCCCACAGCTTCTGCGACGTGAGCCAGGTCTCTTGGGCCGTGTGCCTGGTTCTTGCTGCAGGGGCAGTGGCCATCCGGCCGTACCTGCCAAAACCAGGGAAGCGCCGTCCTCTCGTTCCTCTTGCAGAGGCGCAGCCAAGTGGCAAGTAATCATCAAGAGCAAAGATGCTGAGCAGCGATCCCTCAGCAGGAACGCACTTTCCACGTTTTACCAGTCTCGCCAGTGTAAATTAATTTAATCACGGAAAGATCGACTGTGTCCGTCTTTACCGAGTGCTGGACAGGCTTGGAAGTACGTCGTAGTGAAGAAAAGCTGCTCAAGTTGCCAAACCAAACCCCCCCCCTCCAAAAAAAAAAGAAGAAAAAAAAAACAATGATCGCAATCTCCTAAAAGGACGAGTAAATTCCCTGATAACGAGAACAGACTAACACCAAGTAGGGAGTACACCCACAGCGCTTGCAACGGCCACTAAGTCGCCTTAGTCTGCCAGCTAAATTGTTCGATGCATGCCGCCCGTGCTTGATTGCTTTTTTTTCTTCTGCAGGAAATAAAGGGTCCTTTTCGGTTCTTTTCGCTCTTGTTTTGGGCTTTTAAAGTTTTGCTCCGGTTGAACGTACGGTACATATGTGTCGCAGCACTCGTACTTTGTATTTTTGTCTTGTATTGTGTGCGACCATATTGCACATGCGGAGGCCATGCAAGAAGAAGAAAAGAAAACAAAAACAGAAAAACCAGGAAAGAGAGAAAAAAGACAGTGGTTGTTTCAGGTCTATCGTGTCTTTGGTTTCAATGTTTGAAGCTGTGCGACGGGGGCCATGTGCATGTACGATAGTGAGAACAAGCACCTCAGATCTGTGCGATGGAACCACTTCCGGCCGAAGGCGAGAGCCTAGAGTGCGCAAAAAAGGCAGAGAGATAAGAGACGAGTGGCCCTTGGCGCCTACTGAGTAAGGTCATCACTGGTTGATCTGGTTGGCCTCTTTCGGCCTGGCGGCATGTGGGATGAAACAGATGCAGGCCGTCTGGAGACTTTTCTTTGGTTCCCTGTGAAGATTGAAAAGAAAGAGGGGCAGATCGACAGAGACAAAGACTTGTTGTGGTAATACACATACGACGTACAGGGCCTGAATTCTTGGTTGTTGGCAGCATCGTCTTGGCCAAATATATCAATGTTGCACAGGGTACGGAGTCCAAGACAGGAGACAGGAGACCAGAAACCAGGAGTAAAATAGGAGCGTATCGCGGGACAAACACAACAAACAACAAGGACAGAGTGTAACCAAAAACATTTTGTCTATTCCCAAATCAATCTTCTATCTACGTCTGAGAAGCAGAAACCCGTCTATATGCGCTGTACTGTACGGAACAAGGCCAAAAAGAAAGTAAGAAACGATGAAAAGCGTGAGGCCTGGGGAAAGAAGCAGAAAAACAGAAAAACAGAAAAACAGAAAAACAAAAAGAGCAAAGCGTAAAACGTGACGCGACAAAAACCCAGTAACAAAAAGAGGCAAGGTCCGTCTATGCAACATTAAATAGCGTAAAGAGCAATGGCGAGCAAGAAAAGGAAATAAAAAAGATGCCAAAAAGAAACAAGGTCGTCAAAGAGGTCGTGACGTTTACTCCTCCTCGTCGTCCGTGTCGGGCGGCTTGGGCGTGCCCTTGGGCGAGTTAAGCCAGACAATCTCGCGCTGGCGGCGACGGTTCTCACGCTCCTTGAGATCCTTCTTGGTCATCTTTCTCTTCTTCTTGGCCTTGAACTTGAGGTCGCCCGTCGCATTGTCCTCGACACCGCTGTTGACGGCGCTCGACACTACACTGCTCGACAGCGCGGGGGTGGCAATGCCGGCCGGCGTCATCATGCCGGGCGTGGTGCGGCCGCTGCCGGGGCGGCTGCCGTCCTCGAAGCGGTCGAGGGCAATGGCCGTGTGGCCGCGGTGGGTCATGCGGCCGGCATCGACGTGCCACTGCTCCGAGGCGAGGGCACCGACAAACTCTTCGTTGTGAGAAATCATGACGACACCACCCTTGAAGTCGCGAATGGCGACGGCCAGACCGCCGAGTGAGTCGCGGTCCAAGAAGTTGGTAGGCTCGTCGAGCACCAACAGATGCGGGTTGTTCCACATGGCACCGGCAATGACGACCTTGACCTTTTGGCCACCAGACAGCGAGCCGATCTCGTTGTGGTTGGCTATTTCGGGGTCCAAGCCCAGATCCTCAAAGTGCTTGGAGATGACGGCCGGCTGCAGGTCACGGAAACTGAGACCCTCGCGGGACGACTCGTGGTCGTCAAACTCCTGGATCAGCTTGTCGAAGCCGAGGTCGAGCAGCGTCTCGCGGGTGACCATGGTGTTGTGCTTGGGCAGCATAAACTTCCACTTGACTTCATACTGGAACGTCTTCTTGTACTTTTGGCGACCGACCAGCGTCTCAATCTGGCGCTTGCCCATGCCCTCGCCGAGCTCCACCCACTTCTCCATCTGCTCGCGGTCCTTTTCAGACACCATGCGTGTCTGCTTCATGTGCACTTCACGGTCGTCGCCGTGCTGGTAGCGCCACTGAAGGTACTGGTTGGGCGTCTTCTCCAAATGCATCTCGACGTGCTCCAGGGCGTGCTGCTTGATGTAGCCGATACGCAGGTTAGGGTGCTTCTCGACTTTGCCGGACGTGGGGATGACCTCACCCGTCAGCAGCTTGATCAGCGTCGACTTGCCGGCACCGTTGGGGCCGATGACGGCGATACGCGACGACAGCGTCAGCTGGCACGATGCGTCCGTCAACGAAGGCTTGGCGGCGCCCGGGTAAGTAAAGGACACATTAGTCATGCGCACAATGGCGCGGGTCTGCGACTTGATGCCCGACAGGATACCCGGGGGCGGGAACTTGAACTGCACCATGCTGGACGACAGCGTGTAGTAGCTCTTGGCCTCGGGGTGGATCTTGACAAAAGTGGCCAGGTTGCCCTTGTAGTGGGCAAGCTTCTTGCCCGGCTCGTAGTGGTAGATGTCGGTGGTGACCTCATCCAAGAAGCCAGAGTCGTGGGACACGATCAGACTGGTGATCTCGGTGTTGTTCTTGAGGTACTTCTCGAGCCATGCAATATTCTCCACGTCCAAGTGGTTAGTAGGCTCGTCCAGCAACAGGACATCAGCCTTCTGGAGCATGGCGCGGGCAAGAGCCAGCTTCATCTTCCAACCACCAGAGAGCGAGCCGACCTTTTGGGCCTGGCGACCCTCGGGGCCCGCTGTGAAGCCAAACTCGGACAGAACAGCCGAGATGCGCTCACGGCCCTCCTGGGCAATGGTAGGGTCCTTGGCCACAAACTCCAGAATGCTAATCTCAGCATCCTCGCCCTGGTTGTGCTCGACGTAGCAGGTGCGCAAGACGTCCTGGGGAGGGAAGCCCTCGAGCTTGCCGCCGGCGATGCTGCGCATCAGCGTCGACTTGCCAGCACCGTTGCGACCGACAAGGCCGTAGCGGTGGCCCTTGAGCAGGCGCATGTTGGTGTGGGATAGCAGCAGCATGCCACCGTAGCCGAGCGAGAAATCGGCGTTGACAATTTCGACCTCGCCGTCGTCCTCTTTCTCGGGAACACCAAACTTGCGCTGGTCCTCCTCGATGTAGAACGATTCAACAGCCTGGGCGACGGCCGTGGGGTTGGCGACCAGGCTGGTCAGGTACGAGCTGACAAGGGTAGCAATGCGGTTGACGTAGCGGAAGTTGGCATCCTCGGCGGCCATGGTGCTGATGTAGGGGCGCAGGCCGTTGAAGACCTCGGTGTTGCCAGGGAGCAGGCCGCCGTCGTTCTTAATGGCCTTGTCAAGGACCTTGCCGGCGTTCTCAGGGGACACCTTTTCGACCAGGGCAGCAGTGCCGCTCTTGTCGGTGGCCATGGCAATATCCATAACATTGAGGGCGCGCGTAGCCATCTCACGAACCTCGGGAAGCGAAGCGCGGTCCTTGACGGCCTTGACACCGGGTTGCAGCTTGGGCAGGAACGTGCGGGCCTCGATGGGGTCGTGGACGAGCTTGGTCAGGTTCTCGGTGATGACAACAGTCTGGCGCAGGACCTCCTGGGCGGTGTTGGGGTTGTTCAGCGAGCGCTCGAGGAAGGGGGTCAGCAGGGCGAGGACGGGCGAGGTGACGATGGCAACAAAAGTAGTGTGGGCCAAGGCGTGGATGGCCTTTTGCAGGGTCGCGGGCGACGGGTGCTGCATGGTGTCGATGAGCAGCGGGATGCGGGGGAGGACGTCGTCGTTGGACAGCAGAGTGGTGAGCGAGGTCATGGTGACAACGGCCTGCTTCTCGACCTCGGACTTGAGATCGCTCATGGCGGCCTCGGCCAAAGGAATCAGCGTGGCGAGCTTGGAGCCCATCAGGTCGCGCAGGACATCCTGCTCAATAGCCTCCTCCTTGGTGGTGCCGAGCGCGATCTGGGTCTTGTCGGCCATGCGCTGCAGCAGCTTGAGAGCGCCGACAGTGCCCTGCCACTTGCCCGTCTTCTTGCCAAGGTAGGTGATCAGAGCGGGCAGCAGACCAGCCACGAGCGACTCAGCACGCAGGTGCGCAAACAAAGCATCGAGGCCGTACTGGGCGGCATCGCGGACAACGCTTCCCTTGTCAGCAAGAGCATCGAGAGCGCAGGCGACCATGCCGCCGTCCTGGAGCAAAAAGTTGACCTCGCTGGCGGCCTGCTTGGGCGGGAAGCGCTCAAACAAAGCACCCAGCAGGTTCTGGGCACTCTCGCGGCGAAGGCCGCTCTTCTTGTCGCCGGCAGCCTTACGGACCTCGGCCAGCACGCCGTAGGAGGTCAGGCCGCGAACGCCGACGGCCGGGTTCTCAAGGAGCACATCGCAGAGCTTGTAGGCGGCTTCGATGGAGGCGTTGGAGGTGGTCGCGGTGAAGGCGGTGTTGAGGATGGCAGTTACATCGGCCTGCGATGGCGCGCCGTCGACGGCAGCGGCTTTGGGGATGAAGGGGAGGGCCTGGTGGTTCATGGGAGGCGAGACGGGATGAGGCATGATATGGGAGAGGAGGAGGGGGAAGTGAAGAGAAGAGGTGAAGAGAAAAGGGGGGAGAAGAAAAAGGGGGAGAAGAAAAAGGGGGGGAGAAGGGGAAGAGAACAGAGAGAGAAAAGAGGAAGGAGGGGATGTCGAGATCTTGGAAGGTGCGACTTGGTTTGGAGTGGAGATGGTCGTTCAGACAAAAACGGAAAGTGGCAGAAACCGAAAAAGTGAGGCGGAAAGAGCGACCGCAGTCCCGTAATCCACGCACGAGGCGATGGAGGGGAAGGAGCGAAGGAGAAAAAGAAAAAGGGATCGCAAGTGGTCGCGGACTTGCGGGAAATCGGAAAAGGAAGTTGCAGAGCGGAAGTGACGATGGAGGAAGAAGAAGCAGAGAGGAGGAAGAGGAAGAGAAAGAGAAAGAGAAGAAGAGGGACAATATGAGCGGCGTAGTCGCTAGCGAACTCTGTTCTCAAGGCGACAATCTATTGTGAGAAAAGTCTGACCCCGCCAAAAAATCTCTTAATCCAATTTTTTTTTCTTATCTTGCGGATTCTGCCACGCCTTCCTTATCAGAACTATGATAGGCGGCGCTAGAAGGCATGTGCTACTCTGCTAGTATGGGCGGTCAAGGGTTATGTAAGCGGGCGATTGCCAACGGGCCGCCGTTTAGTGGCTCAGTGGTGTGTTTGTCATTTTAGGACTTGCCCTATTGGGCCTTACACGCGATTGCACTCAGCCCGACATAAATGCGTCAGGACGAACTCATCAACACGAGACACAGGAAAACAGGAAAACAGGACAGCTGTGCATCACAAGGAACGGTCAAAATGGACATGTGAAAACGAGAATACATTGGTAGGGACGAAAATAAAAGCAGGCAAAATACAGAGCCAACCAACGCCAAGCGAAAATAAAAAACGTCGTCTTTATCTCTTCTTTTTTGTCTTCTTCGAGATGAACCTTCTCCTCCTCCATATCTTCTGCTTCACGCCAACTACCACGAGAAAGTCATCAGTGCTGGGTTGAGGACGAGTGGCAGCAGGAAATGGGACACGGCGACAGTCGCCATGGGCAGGATGGCGACGAAGTCAGTGATGCGCCAGTCGACGGGCACAAACGGACCGACAGCCAGAATGATCATGCCGACAATCGAAACAATCGAAAAGAGCATGGAGAACTTGAATCTCTTTAAGACTTTGGGCACTTCAATGAAGAAGTTGGAGAACTCGGCCTCCTTGGCCGTGGCGCCCCAGGTCATGTTGACCTCAAACATGTGCGCCAAAATAGCCTGCGATACGTGCAGAGACAGACCACCCAGAAAGATGGCTAGCAGCAGCGTCCACTTGAAGTTCTCAAAGAGCGAGTGGAGCAAACTGCGCTCGCCGATGCGGTAACGCATGACAGCCAGGGCAATATTACCAAGGCCGTTGAACACGATAATAATCGAGAACCAGACCTGCCACGAGTCGACATAGTACTTGTCGAGATAACCGTTGAACCAGCCCATCAAGAAGTAGTTGATGGCGGTCATGAGCCAGGCAGCGCCAATGGCGTAGTAGGTGCCGACATAGGAAATAATGGTGACTTTGGAGGTGAAGCGAATGTTGGAAAACAAGAACTTGCGGAAGAGCGGCGTGAAAGGGCCCCTCCACAACCACGTCCGCAGGGGGTGGAAGAGCAGCTCATTGCAGCCATAGGCATACTTTTCCCAGCGGGCCAGCTCGTCGTATACCGTCAGGGACACGCCCTCTTTGAACCCGTCGCCCGCCCAGGCCGCCATGCGGATAATGTAGCCGTCACACTGCAGCCGCAGCGACATGTCAAAGTCTTCTGACACATGGCTTTCGGACCAGAACTTTTCGTAGCCGTCATCGTCAATGTACGAGACTTGTTGGAGCGCACTCCAGCGGAGGATGGCGTTGTGGCCGACAAAGGGAGCAACATCGCCGTTGGAGACCGTGTAGCGAATGGCCGTGTAGATCAAATTCGTAAAGAAGGTGATGCCGTTTTCAAAGAAGTTGTGGACGACCTGCATGACGCTCGACGAGAACTGCAGGATGCCAACATCCGGCGACTGTTCCATCTCGCTGACAGCATCCAGCAGACAGTCGGCCGGCACACGTGTGTCAGAATCGATAATCAGAATGTAGTCGCCCACCCGGATGTTGCCATCGGCCCACGCACGGCCGTCTTCTTCCAAAACCTCGCGCAGAGCGTGCTCGTACGCGCGGGCTTCGTGCTGCTGTGTCCAGGCTGGGCCGCGCTTGTAGATGCGCAGCTTCTCTTCGACACGGCACGAGATCATCAGCGCAAAGTTCATGTTGGACGCTTTCTTGAACTTGCCGCGGCGCTCAAAACCGTTTTCGCCGTGCTTGGGGCGGGCCACCCAGCCGATGCTGTGATCGGCATAGAAATCGATGCGCGCCTGGCGGTCCTCGTCGTCAATCAGCTGCAAACCATCGTCGTTAACAAACATGTTGGCCGAGCCACCCTGCAGTTCGTAGGTCGAGATGGCCTGTTTGATCGACTTGACGGTGGGCTCAATGACAGTCGCCAGACCCTCCTTGTAGACGGGGCACTGCACAGTGACGTGAGGCAGGACAAACGTCTGCAGGCGTGGTGGACGGCGAGCCGAATAGAACTTGGAGTTGACGGTCAACTGGCGGACGGGGCCAAAGATTTGCGCCAGACAACCAATAATCACCTGGGCAAAGAAGAGTGTAAAGAAAATCTGGATGGGGAACAGGGCCACCAGTGCCAGACGTGTGTAGCCGTGGTCCACCGACACCTCGATGGCCAACTGGCGCCAGGCGGCACCGAGAGACACCGTCACCAGGATCAGAGTGAGGGTCACAAGGTAGGTGTTGATCAGGTGGATGGGACGCTTCTCGGGACGGATCTCGCCGCTCTCCTCGTCGAGATCGTAGTCCATGTAACCGCCCGAGCCAAAGCCATCACCACCACCATTAGCGGCACTGGGAGACCGGATTCCACCACCCTTTTCGTTGCCGTTGTCTTCATCCTCACCACCCGACCGCCACACAAGACCCATGAGCTCGGCCTCAATGTCCTTGGCCCGCGTGACAATGTGCATCGCGTCGTCGTCCCACACAACCAGCAAGCCCTCCGAGGCCACAAACGCAGCAAACTGGTGCTTGCGCGCACGCGCCATATCTTCAATCGTGGGCAAGATCTGAATCCGCAGACCGTTGAGGAGGGGCACATCCACGGCATCGGGCGCCCACTGCAAAAAGGTCTTGATGACGCGCGAGTTGACCGTCATCGCGCACGGCACGTTGAGAGCGGCGCACGCCTCGGCCAGCGGTGACTCCAACAGCTGCGGTGGGCACGCCATGTACTGCCCGCGCATCTTGCGCAACAGCACGCCCTCGACCTCGCCGCTGCCGTCTTCTACCCAGAGACGTGAGCACTGCTGCTGGTACAGGTAGTTGACCATGACCTCGTGCTTGATCTCGTCGAGGAAGACGGAGCTGCCATTGGTCCGGAACGAGCTGAGACCCGAGCGGGCGGACCGAAGTGACCGGCCCGAGACGATGGTCATGGGGCGGGAGTTGCCGTTAGCATTGCTTCCCAACATGGGGGTAGGTACGTTGGTCGAGTCATGCTCGGGGATGTCGTGAACGTCGTGAATGCCGTGAGTGACGTCGTTGTCCCGGTATGGCGATGGGCCGGGGTGACTGAACGACTCGGACGGTGTCAAGTCCGCCGGAGCGGGGTGGACCCCGATGCCGTAAAGGGATCCAGGTGT
The DNA here is from genome assembly GCA_019925375.1 of Sporothrix euskadiensis. NCBI lineage: Eukaryota > Fungi > Ascomycota > Sordariomycetes > Ophiostomatales > Ophiostomataceae > Sporothrix > Sporothrix euskadiensis. Next base: position 809,750 of record JADHKQ010000010.1, on the reverse strand, counting down.
TTGTGCCATGGTGGAGGGAGGGAGAACAAAATAAATGTGTTCTATGAAGTGGTATGACAAACGGGTACAAGATGGATCGTGATGTCAAGAGTGTGTCGAGTCCAAGTTATCAGAGTGATATTTGAATGTTTGTCGGGATCCGAAGCACATCCCCCGGATGCTGTGATCCACAACACAGCTGCAGTTGTGTGGTTTTCAATTGGAAAACAATGCTCTGTTCGTATGCAGCATAACACCGAGAGGAGGTGCTTATTATACCAGAACAGCTGCTGATGTTGTTTGGCGGATAGCTGACTGTGGCGTAGAAGTGTGCCCGGGGGTGATGACGAGATTGCCGAATGCAATACAAAAATGAAGAGAGGCCTGAGAGGGGAGGATAAGGTAAAGAGTGAAGATAGGATGATAGGAAGAGAAAAGAGAAAAATAAAAGAGAAAAAAACAAAGAGGAAATGAAAGACCACGGCTAGGACCAACACAGACAGCCCAACACAAGGAAAGACGTCCGGGCGGGTCTGTTCTCTTAAGGACCGAAGGCCGACAACACCAGGTGCGATGTTGTAGACTATTGTGATGGATCGAGAAGAGAGTCTAACGCGTAGAGAGGATAGTTTGGGTGTGCGTTCTTGACCGCGGGCAGTCAGTGTATGTGGGGACGTGAACAATGGACGGTTGGCGACTGAAGACGAACGACGTGAAGGATGCAAGAGACTATCGAACGCCGACTTTGTGTTAGGGACTTTTGAAAGGATAACAAAAGAAGGCCGATCAAATCCAAAAAGCTCTGATGTGATGTATGTATGCCTTCCCAATACGGGCATCAATATGCCAGGTGTCAACCGTCCCAGCGGCGTAAAGGTTTATTAATGCCCGTTCATCGGTGCAGATAATCAGTAAAGAAAGATGGAGAAGAGCACAGAAAAGAATGTCGAGATCGGTGAATGTTGTCGACGTCAGACGATGTCAACTGTGCTTGGCAGCCAAAGATGAGACAGGACGTTGGAGAGAGACGAAACAAGCAAAAGCAAAGCGAGAATGCGCCCAATATTTGGGGACGAATGCCGGCACGATCGGTGGAAGAAAAAAAGCAGAGAGGGATAGACAGGAATCCGAGAAAAAGAAAATATATCCAACGACTGGATGACTGAACGATGGGGAGGAGAAAGGAAGAAAGGACCGGCGGAGGCTCCGGCCAGTGACAATAACGTGCTTGTTTGGAGAGAAAGGACGCCGAAAAGGCCAAAGACCTAGATCCTATGCAAGTGCCAAGCCGAAGGAGCGTGAACAAAGTTGAATGTGCTGTGAGTTTTCGATGCTAGAAAATATGTGGCAATAAAGAGAGAGAGTGAGAGATAAACTGTAAAATGAAGACAGCCGCAGAGCACGTTTCCCCTTTGCTGCACTTGCTGCATACTTTTTAATTGCTTCCTGTGCCTTTTCTTTTTCGTCCTCTCTCATCCTTCATGTGGCACCGGAAGAAAGAATCGGGAAGCTAGGTAGGTAGGCAGAGACGAACGGACAGGGGGGGTCAATATCCGGGCCTTGTCCCTCTTTTCGTATGTGTTTGTTTCCGTTCTCTTTCCCTTTTAATTCCCGTTCGTTTGGATCCGAGAGGACACCCTCAAAATAAAGTTTGGAATAGAGATAAAGGCCATAACCGTACTTTCTTCCGTGCTTTTCTTTTAACGTCGACCTATCTTGACCCATCTTTACGACCAAGCCAGACATGCTCACCGAGAGGCCGGACGTTCTGTTTGTTTTTGGTCGTCTTGGGTCGTTAGACGGGTCTTGGGTTCCTGCACGTCTGTCGCGGGCCCGGGAGAGGGGCTCAAGGATGACAAGGCGAGAACGTGCTCATCCTTTCTTTTTTTTCTTTTTTTTTTTTTTTTTGGCAGGGAATACGGCGAAGATGGAAGGAAGACACGATGCGCTTGGTCACTTTGAACAACTCGACGGGCCTGGGGTGGAGAAGACCTGCAGGCACTAACAAGGACAAGCAGGGCAGGAAAAGTCCAGAAAAGGCGCCGTCAGAGTAGACAGAACAAATGTAGTGGACCTAGTTCAACAACACTCTGATCCCTGTCTGTCTTTCTTTTTCTTGTCTTTTTCTTCGCTCGACCTTTTTCTCGCTGTTCTTTTGGGTCCTTTTATTCTCTTCTTTGTTGTCGTTACAAAGAGCTTGCCGAGCTTGCTGTGTTGGCCGTCCTTTTTCCTGGAAAGGTACGTCGTTCGCGTAAGATACTAGGATACCTGAGTGTCGATCTCGTGGTCCAGCCCAACTTCAACTCGCTGTAACTCAAATTAACCGCTTGTTTAGCGGAATCCGTGTAAGTGGCCTTTGAGGGCAGCCATCCTTCCCGATGTTCCCCTGTAAGAAATACAGCACGTTACTTTCGGTTTTCCCAGCTCAAAGATGTTCACACTGTGTCCGTCCCTGTCGATCGAGTTGATATTGATTTTGTCTGCCTGGCCAGGCCTGGGAAGTAGGAAGCAGGTTTTAAAAGGAGTCGTCCTGTACAACGTCAGAGGGAAAAAATAGGAGCCAAGGGAAGCAAAATAACTGAGGAAATAATAAATGAGGCCAACACTCTAGGCAACACTCTCTGCAATTCAGCACGAATAGAGGAAATCGAATGCCGCTGCGTCGCTTTGTATGTACAGTGCACTGGAATAGTGACGGGCTTCGTTGTTGTTTTTGCTTGTTTGGCTTGGCCGTGTTCTTTCTTTTTCTTATTTGTCGCTTCTTTTCCTATTTCTACTGTATCGATTGTTCGTTGGCTGTATTGAACTTTATTGATTCTCCCTGTGGCGTCAAGAACGGAAGTGCCAAATTGCCGATACTTCCAGTCACAGTCCAGCAAAGTCGAGGGAGAGTCACGAGAAACACGCACACCAACCAGAAGGCAGCAAAGGCACGACAAAGATTTGTTCAAGTCCAACGAAAACCAATCCCTGCAAAGTCGTCCAAATCTGCATCAATCTACACATTCTAAACCGTTTTCTCGTTCTCCTGTCGTCCTCCCGTGGCCTTCTTCGTACTCGACTCGTGTAACACGGGCTGTTGCCATGGGGGAGCGCGTGGGCGCAGTTCAGCTGGAGGAGATTACGAGCGTATGTGTGACGATGCTGCAGTTCGTACTCGTTCACAATGCCGCCTTTCCTATCTCTTTTTCGTATCTTACATTCTCCCTCATCTTAACCCGCCTGCCGGTTTCATGGGCCGCCACGAGAGACCTTTGAATTGTCGTGGCGGTTGCACAGCGTTTGTACGAGTATGTTTGTGTGTTGATGAATGTTGATAAAAAAGGGAAATAGCACCCGCCATCGGTGTGCCTGCACCCATCCAAAGGCTATCCGAGTCCGTTTTTTACAGACCTGCGCAAGCCACGTTCACTTGCAATACGTCAATACGCTCTCACCATTCGTTTGCATCCTTTTCATCAGAAGTGCGAGTACTGTTTAAGAATCTTTAAGAAAAGAATTTGCCGAGAACCGACCCAAAAAGTGGCAAAAGTGACAAGAACCCAGACTAACCTCCAATAGCGCGACCCAAACCAAGGATATTCAAAGAAGACGAAAATGCCAATAAACATACATAAAAAGGGGCAGCTAGTATCAAAACCAAACAAGAGTAACCAAAAATAGAGCACCAAATTCAAACCAAGTCCCATCCTACTCACATGCGTCGGACCGGACGTCTACAGCTCCTGACCGCCATCACACTGCTGCCACATCTGCACTTTGCTGATTTCCATCTGCGGCTGTGTCCACGTCGGATACCACTCGTTGCGGGCGTTCCAAAAGTCGAGCTTGGCATTGGGGCTCGCATCGAGCCAGGGCTTGCCGTCCGAGTTGTCCGGAAACCAGCCGTTGGTGCCGCCGACGGCAACATTGAGAATCAAGTAAAAGGGCTGGTCAAAGGGCGTGTTGGAGCGGCCCGTCTGGGCCCAGATGGAGTTGACTTTTGTGTAGTTGGCAGTGGCCGAGTCGGAAGGGAAATTGCCGCGCTTCCACATGGGCTCGTCAAAGTTGATATACAAGGCTTGCAGGAGGCGCGAGTTGATGTAGGTGAAGAGATACTTGTCGGACCACTCCATGCCGTAGGTGTTGAAGCCGTCGGCAAAGGTCGTGTGCAGAGCGGAGCGTTTGTTGTTGGTGCGCCACCAGGCATCGTAGGCCGGCGCGGGGCCCCAGTGCACCGTCGAGGACATGACATTGTCGCCGCCCAGCGAGTATGTGTGGTTGTTGCCGCGGGACTCCAGGAGGTCAATCTCGCCCGACGCCGGCCAGGGACCATATGTGTCGTTGGAAGGCATCATCCAGATAGCGGGCCAGAGCCAGTCGCCCTTGGGCAGGCGTGCAGTGACCTCGACACGGCCATAGGTGATGGATGCGCTTTTCTTGGTCGTGATGCGGCCAGAGCGTGTAGGAGGGACAATGCTGCTGTTGCCCGACGACGTGTTGGTCGCCGCCACACAGTCGGTAAACACTGTCGATGTGCAGGTGTGGTTGGCCAGCAGATCAACGATGCTGTTCTTTTCGATGAGGGAAGCATCCTGTAACGTCGGCTGGATCCACAGGTTGCCATTCTTGATAAAAACATTTTCGTCGTCGGCCGTCGTCTGCTCAAACTCGCCGTTGCCAAAACCGCCCACCTGCACTTCTTTGGTCCACAAGTCACTCCGGAACCCTTGGGAGAAGTCATCGCTCAACAAAAGGCAGTACTTGTGCGCCACCACACTCTGCAGGCCATCCCACACCAGCACGCCAGAAATGGCCAGCCCAATGGCAATGCCTACAAGCGGCAGGATCGTCACCCATTTTTCCTTGGGGTCCCGGCGACTCTTGACCAGCCAAGGCTTCTCGATGCTGCCCTTGGCCACGCGCCGGCTGTGGAAGTAACGGTGCGCCTGCTCCTCCATGTGGTGGTTCAAGTTGAGTGTGCTCTGGCCGACAGCAATGGACGGCGCATGCGAGTTGGCCTCGACTGGGCTGGCAAAGGGATCGGTGCCTACGTCGGCTCCGGCTGTGTTAATTTTGCCTTCAGCATCTGTCGAGTGGACCGACTCGGCGCCGTCACGGAACGGGTTCTCGTTCTCGTCCTGGCCGATGCTGGCTCGTGCACTGGTATTGGTGCCGCCATGCCGTTGTGCTGTGTTGCTGTTTTCGAACTGCGAATTGTCTGCATCCCGGTACCGTTCTCCGCCATAGTAGCCGTTGTAGTCGTGATCCATGATAGTCACGATCTCGTAATGAGGTTGAAATGGTAAATGGTGTTTGTGATAATTAGAGTAAGGTGGGTGTGGGTGACGTCGAGCCGCTTTGGAGAATCAACAAGAGAGTGTGTTATTACTTTTGAGTGGCAGCTGGCAAAAGTAAAAAGCAGATAATAAAATAAGAGTGTGGTGGTATAATGGGTAGATTAATCTCTCTGTAAAGAATCTCCCCAGGCTCAATTTCTTAATTCTGGCAGAATGTAGCTTTGCATGAGACGGCACAGCTAAGGAAGAGGAGGAAGGATCTATGAGAGTAAGAAAGAAAAGAGGCCACCAACTGAATTGAGAAGAAAAGAAGTGCCCGTGGCTTGTGCTACTTGACATAATAAATAAAAAAGGGAGAAGAAGAGATAACGGGCGTCCCGAACGTACATGAGTAAACGCAAGGACAGAAGAAGAGAAGAAGAGCCCAAAGAGTCTTTTCCGTGTTAGTGGCCTCCCTGCATTTCCTTATTGTGACGCCTCTGTGCCTGTTGGTAGGGCTCTCCGAAGGGCTGGCAGACAGACTAAAGCCAATAATAACTGGGGTGAATACTCCGTACAGCAGCAGCAGTAAGAATAGGATAGGGACTAGACTAGGCCGGGCGAGTGCTGGAACGGGCAACGCAGGGAGAATCGATACGAGGACCTGGGGTTAAGGGCCCTGTGTGTGATTGTGTCCCAGTTTCAGGGCTTTTAATATTTCATTCCGACCCCAAACTCGCCCTCTGCAGAGTCAAGCAATGCTCCATCAATACGTCGTACTCCGTAGGCTTTCAATATATTTAGAATCTAGCACTGCGCATACAGTAAATAACACAAGGAATATTGCACCATCCCTCTTATCCCTCTTTAAAGTCTTGATTCGACGTCTTTTGCGGTCAAATGAGTACCGGGGCGGGATAGACAGCCATAATAAGGAGACATTAAGATACAGCAGAGTGTCTCGGGTGTTATACCTGAACGTACGTCGTACAGGAATATTAGCTTGCGGGATGCGCATAAATATATTGTGCCATAATGCACTGCATTTCTAAAAGAAGTCCCCAGTCTCAAAGATGGTCAGCACAGTGCGAGCAAAAGACCCTTTCCGGGTCTTCCTTTATTTCAGTGCTGATTCTACTTCCGTATTTCTTATTTCGGGTCTCGTTCCTATTTAGTTGCTCTGAAGAATTCAAAAGCTTTCACAACCCCCCGAGGACGATGACCACGTGTGCGCCCAGATGCCAATTTGCTAGCGTACGATTTAAACAGAGTGGTGGGTGGAAAACGGGTGTAAAAACGATAAAATACGGGAAACGGCTGTGGCAGAAAGGCGCAAACCAGCCGATCTCCGTTGACGCTCAGACTGCCCAGACACACCAACTGCCTAATGCGGCAGGAGCACAAAAGCACACACGAAAAGCACTTTACAGCATATCGCAACAAACAGTCTTCCTTCCTATTTGGACATTTTGTGACGACAAGCCCCGTCTCGAGATCATAAGTACGCTACGGGCGAGCAGCAGAAAAAGAGAACGAGATAGAATACAGCCATGGCAACTTTGTACTCCGAGTCTTGCGTTCAGTAGTGCAGCATTATGCTTAGGTGACCACAATGGCCGTTCCATGCTTTTTTCTGTGTTTTTGCTTTGACCCCAGTGCGTGGCAAAGGTGAACCCGTTGAGTCTGTATTTTGTAGAGTTTATTGGTCCTTTCTTCGATAGTCCTCGCTGTTTTCTTTGTTCAAAAGGCACCATCGTAGTGGACGGGTACTCCGTAAGGATTCTCTCGAGCCTCTTAAACCACGCCAAAGACACAAACAGGGATTCCAGCTTCTCCACAAAGCCAACCCTCTCCGATGCAACTACGCTGCAGATACTCCGTACTTCGTACAGAGGCTCCAGAAAGCAAGCTAGCAATCAATGAGCTAATAAAGATGTAGAACAGCAACATGTGCGATGAACGACACTTCCTGGACTTCCCTAACTTTTTTACTACACACATCCTGGAGCACTCCGCAGCCCTACAAAAAGAAACTTGACTGCCCCTCTCAATATTCAGCTTAGTCCGACAATCGCGAGATTGACGAGCTTGAGCATATCTAGTCTTTTTGTTTAAGCTATCAAGGTTTGCAAGGTTTCAAGGATCGGTCTAAAAATGTAACTAGTGCCGATTAGTTCTTGGCAAAGAACCAACATCAACAAGCCAAACAAGCCGGCGCCCAAAAAAACGCCACAAAAATCCTTTGGTTCTTTTGTTGACCTTGCTGACCTTGTTGACCTTGCTGACCTTGCAGCTCGACAGGCAAAGTCGCGTAGCTTTGCTCAGTGTACGTCCTTTTTGAATCTTGGCTGATGACGCGAATTACTTCTTCTTGAACAAAAACTGTAAACGAAGCATGAGGTACAGAGTGCACTCTACAGGCTGAAGAAAAGAAACGAGAATTGCTTAAGTAAGCTTGAATTGAAAAGGTGGGTTCTTTTTATTCAAGTTTAAAAGCTTACATCATCGATCATACCTCTTCATTTGTGAGGCCCCTCGTGTGTGTGTATTAACCGGCCTCTCGTAAATGTCATCCATATCTTCCCTGAGTAAGACTGCTGTTTGAATTAAATAGAGAAATCATTAAAAAATGGAAGAGAAGAATACAAGAGATAAAAAGAAAGAACGACAGTCCTGGTGAAAGCTATTGAAGTGACAGTGAAAATAAGAGGCCATCAAACTCAGAACACCCAATCTGTACAAGGGGACGATGCCTATGAAACCATATGATGTTTGCCATGCCTGGCATAAACCTTACAAGTCTGCCCGTGGTATATTTATTCTCATGGTTCAAAGCGCATAGCTTGAGTACAATTACACTCCTAAGGAGAAGAACGTTTCTGTTTACCTCGAAAGAGATCTATTTGGGCAGATGTTAAGACAGACAGTCACAGGACAGAACTTGATATTTAAAACAATGAAAAAGGTGTCGTGCATTTTATATGCTTGATTTGTATAAAAAAGGAGTTTAAATTTTAAGAAAAAATATGCAAAAAAAGTACCATCTCGAAGTAGGAAGATAGAAAAAAAAACTCTAATAAATGGAAGAAAATGAAAAAGAAATGTTCGCACATCTAATATAAAACAGAAAGAGCTCAACAAAAAAAGTTCATAGCAATGTGTGTGAAGGGACAACATCTAGTCTGTTGTTCTCGTCTCAAAAGCGGCCTGTGCTCCGCATCATTCATCGCTGTCCCCGTATTGATTGACCGCCTCCCACCATTCTCATTACTTTCACACTCTCCCTCACTTATCCTCCGGTTGCATCAATCGAGTTGCGTACCATCGTTGCATGTGTCGACCGTTTTGGTATCTGTGGTATCTGTGATATCTGTGATATCTGTGATATCTGTGATATCTGTGATATCTGTGATATCTGTGATATCTGTGATATTTGCTTGGAGAGTACCTGTTGGTGATGGTGTTAGTGGCAGTCTGTTGTTTCTTGTTTTCTCAGCAACAAATCGGCGTGAGCGGCCATGTGTCCTGTGCGTCCGCGTGCGTCAAATAGACGCCCTCCAGACGAGAAAGACAACAAAAGAAGACAGAAAAAAGAAGACGATGTAACTAACAGCCGTTGGGGTGTTGGTGGTGGTGTCGGACCGCCAGACCCGCCGCCGGGATTGATCGGACCAGGACGAGGACGCGGTGAGGGTGACGGTGGAGGGTTCGGCACCGGGTGAGAGACTGTTGGTCTGCATTTGGATGGCGCATGGAAAACATGGCCTTGCATAAAATAGTCGCCGCGGCTGGACATGGCTGCCTTTTTTATCTCTACTTGCTGCTTTCGTTCGATTGGGGGCCGAAACGGGCCTGCTGGTGGTCGCAGGGACGGGCGAAAGAGAGGCCGAGTCGTCTCTTTTTCTTTTTGTGCTGTCTGTTGTTCTCCTGTAAGTGGGCCAAAAAGGGGAGTTCGATGTGAGGGGCCTCTCTCTGGCTCTGTTGGTTTTTTTTTTGTGGTTTTTGATTTCTGTTGGTCTTTGGCGGTATCGAAGATCCAAGGCAGAGAAGCCAAAACGAAGGAAAACAGAAGAAAAAAGAAGCAAGTTCAGGGACGATATCAAGAATCAAAATCAAAAGTGAGCTGGAGATGAATAAGCATTATGATTTTTTTAAACAAAGTAAATAAGTGAGGTGGAATCCGGTGGCAGATGAGTTGTGTACTGTGTATCGGGATCGTGAGATCTGGTGGTTGTAAGATAAATAAGATAAGTGCAAAAAGCGACTAAAAACACCAACATCAAGACAACAAAATATTGAAGCGTATAGCAAACGGAAAAAGATGTAGAGATGAATCAATCATGAGTGAACAAGTCGAAGGACAATCGTCTCTTTTTATACTACAAACAACAACTCACAGACTCACAAACTCACAAACCCCCAAATCTTGTCTGCAAAAAGACAGACAGATCTCATCCCTTTTCCCTTGACGTCCCTTTACTATGTCCGTCGCCTTTTGCCATCCCGATCCAGTCAGAGAAAAAGAAAGAAAAAAAGAAGAATAAAAGGATGAGGATCCATTTGCTTGCTTTGCGTATTTGCGTCTTTGTGTTTTTCAGTGCGTCGCCTTTTAGAGTTAGGTAGCTGTTGGTGCAGGGAGGTCAACCATCACCAGGCGACTAGACAGCCAGACGTCCGCGGCTGCGAGGCCGAGCCAGAGACAGATTGACAGAGCGGCCCGTTTGTGACACCACGGGAAGTTCCCTGTTGTACTGTGTAGGGTGTAGGTGGAAGGATGGAGGGAAAAGGGAAAAGAGCAGAGCCGCCCCACTGGTCATGCAGGTGTGAACACAGGACCTGCAGGTCCATGTATCGGTCCAGGCAGATTTTTGCCCTCTTGCAGGAAAAAAAGAAGGAAAAGAAGATGCAAAGAAGGAAAAATGAAAATGTTGGAAGATGAAAGCAGGCCACGGAATGAATATTTCCTCAAAAAATAAATTGGAAAATAAAATCAAACAAAATCGACAAGGACCAAAATTCATCCGACCTGTGACGAGGTTTAATCTAAGTCGCATCGTCCCATTCAAACCTTAATACTCCGTACTCCCTACACTGCAAACGGCAAACGCTGCACAGCAAGACCAGACTGTCGCGGTTGGTGGTGGTCGGCTTAAACTGGCTGCAGCCTTACAGGCACACGACGATAGGCGGCAATCAAGACATCCAAGTCTTTCCTTTCTTGCTTGTCTATTTGCATTTTGTTCTTCACATTTACATCATCGCAAAAGCCAGATACAAAATTAATAAAACTAGTTGCACATTATCAAGTATCTGACCCTTTAAAAGACCGCGTATGACTCTTTTTATCTATCAAGGCCCCTCCACCTTCATCCTCACGAGCCCTGCCCCTCCATGTGACGCCTTTCCTATTCCTATCCTCTGTCCCTTTTCCGTCTCTCTCTTTTTTTCTTTCTTTTTTTCTCCCTCTCTCGCTGTCGCCGACTTGTGCTCTCTCCGACGTTTGGCCCCCAAGCGGTCCCTCCGCAAACCCGGTGACCCTTTTCCCTAAAAAGGGGTGGCCCTTCAAGAAAAGGGGGGAAATATAAAGACAAAAAACCAAACGTTGGCCGTGGGCCAAGAATACACGCGCAGCCGGACGAAAGATGTGCCATGCGAACATATGTGGAGTGGATATATGTGATCGACGACCAACAGTCGACCGACATGAGGGGTGTGATGTAAGTGATGTATGTGATGTAAGTGATGTGGTCGAGATGGAGTGTAATAACGTGACTGAATGTGAATGTGAAGAAGAGGAAGACAGAAAACGGAACCGGGAAAAAGCAGGACGAAACAAAGGCAACCAAGAATGAGCCGGAAATGGACGTCAGTCTTCAGTGCCAGTGCAGCTAAAACTAAAAGTCGCGCTGTGCATCAGCCTGTCTGCCATTGTCTCGGCCTCCGCCGCCGCCGCCGCCTCCGCCACCACCACCGCTGCCACCCCCCTCGCGGTGCCTTCTGCCACCACGGCGTCCCTTGCGTCGGCGGTTCCTACCACCATTGCGATTACCGCCAGGGGGAGGGGGCGAGCGAGAGCGAGAGCGTGGTGAACGAGAGCGAGATCTGGATCGAGACCAGGACCGCGACCGCGATCGACTGCGATACCGGCTCTTCGTGTTGTCGCCTTTGCCATTGCCGGGACCACCAGCAGGCGACCGCGACCGGCGACCACCAGGAGAGACGGAGCGAGGACGGTAGGTGTCAAAGGCACGCGCGTTCTTACCGCGGTCCCGGCGACGTCCGCCGCCGCCGCCTTCTCCTCTTCCTCCGCCACGGCCATCACCGCCGTTGCGTCCTCCACCACCGCCTCCACCCCCTCCACCTCCTCCACCTCCTCCACCACCACCCTCGCCCTTGTTCTGCTTACTCCCACCCCCACCACGTCTTGCTTGTTTGGGTGTGCGGGTCAGCTTTCGGCGCGGCAGCACGACGGACACGTTGATAATGTTGCCGTCGAGCAGGGCCTCGTGCATGTGGGCGGCGGCCGCCTCGGCGTCGGCCTCGTTGCCGTACAGAATATAGGCGGTGCCGCGGTTGGTGTGCGAGACGTGGCTGATGGGCAGGTCGAGGTCGACAATGTGGCCAAACTCGCCAAAGATTTCGTACAGGTGGTCTTCGTTGACGTTGGTCGTCAGCTTCTCGACGACGACTTTAGCGGTCGCGGTGCGGGCGGGGGGTGACAGTGGTGAGCGGGAGCGACTTCTACTCAGACTGCGGCTGTAGCTTCTGCTGCGGCTGCGACTCAGGCTGCGACTCAGGCTGCGTCCTCTGCTGTCGCTACGATCACGCGGCGACCGGGGCGAGCGAGAACGCGACCGCGACCCTGACCGGGAGATGGACCGCGACCCTGACCGATCGGATCGCGGCGAGTATGGGGGACGGCCACTGCGGCCGCGGGAGTTTGACCGGGACCGTGTCCTGGATCTAGATCTGGAATTGGGCCGCGGCGAGCGGGATCTTGTTCTCGATCTTGATCTGGATCGCATGCTGGATGCTGCCGAAGGATCTCGGGACGCCATTGTGTATGATTGGCCGCGTGGGCGGCGTGTGTGTAGTGAGTGGGTTTCGTTTTCGATGTATGTCGTGGCGTAGAGACCAATGCAATTGATGTTTTGGCGTTTGACTGGTGGGTGGTCGCGACGCGGATGCTGAGAAAGTTCTGATTTGCAAAAGCTATTCCCAAGGCTGGAGCTTTTCGAGCTCTTTGACGCTTTTGGCCGGAGGAAGCTTGGGAGCTGGGGCCTCCTTCCGCTTGCGACACAGTCACGTGCACCCGCAAAGCGCGACACCCTCTCCAATGGCACTAGTCCTAATCAGGCTACTCATCTTTTGCCTACCAGGCAGAGGTTCCTTGCGTGGGCTCTTTCCCTCTTTTGCTTCCTGAGCTGTTTGGAGTGGGCTGTGGTCGTCGTCGAAACCAGCCTCCACCTTCCACCACACGTCTGGCGCCTTCCACAGCGTAATCGCTTTCAGTTTACTCCGTACACCCACATCATCTTCGACATCCATCTTCCACCTCAACACTTTTCTACCGACCCTCAATCGCAACCCATCTGTCCCATAGACGACGACAGCCATCATTCCGACATCTCCCTTTCTCCTCTAGTACCCCTCTCGATCCTGATCTCCCATCGCCACCATGTCGGACGGTGCGCTGAAGCCGGAGAAGGACTTCTCCAAGGAGACGACCAAGGTCATTGGCGAGGCTGAGGAGCTTGCCAGCGTGGGTTCCACCCGATATTGTGCTCTGGATGATATTGCGTGCACTGTGACTTGATACTAACAGCTCTCCTCTGGCAGACCGACATCAACGCCGCCATCGAAAAGCTTACGCTGCTGGAAAAACAAACCCGCCAGGCATCGGACCTCGCCTCGACCTCCAAGATTCTGATTGCCATTGTCACAATATGCAAGGATGCCGGCAACTGGAGCCTGCTCAACGACCAGGTGCTCGTGCTGTCCAAGAAGCATGGCCAGCTCAAGCAGGCGATTACGCGCATGGTGCAGACGGTCATGACCTTTTTGGACGCCACGCCCAACCTGGAGACGAAGCTGTCAGTCATTGAGGCCGTGCGGACGGTGACGGAGGGCAAGATCTTTGTTGAGGTGGAGCGGGCGCGCGTCACCAAGATTTTGTCGGACATTAAGAAGAAGCAGGGCGATCTGAAGGCGGCGACAGACATTCTGTGCGAGCTGCAGGTCGAGACGTTTGGTTCGATGAGCCGCCGCGAAAAGACAGAGTTTATCCTGGCGCGGGTGGCGCTGTGCATTGAGGTGGGCGACTGGACGCAGGCGGGCATCTTGAGCCGCAAGATCAGCACCAAGTTCTTGGCGCGCAAGCCGGCCAAGACGGCGGAGCAGCTGGAGAAGGAGCGGAAAGAGCGGGAGAAGAAGGCAAAGGAGAACCCCGACGCTGCCGAAGAAGAGACGGAAAAGGAGGACGACGTCACAGACCTCAAGCTGCGGTACTACGAGCAGCAGGTCATCCTGGCCAAGCACGAGGACAAGTACCTGGACGTGTGCAAGCACTTCCGGCAGGTGCTCGATACCGAAGCCGTCGAGAACGACCCGGCCAAGCTGCACCCGGTCCTGCAGCGCATCATCTACTTTGTCATCCTGGCGCCCTACGACAATGAGCAGCACGACCTGCTGGAGCGCATCGCCCGCGACACCCGCAACAGCCAGGTGCCCAAGGACGCCGAGCTGCTCAAGCTGTTTACCGTCCAAGAGCTGATGCGGTGGCCCGAGGTGGCCAAGTTCTTTGGCCCGCACCTATGCGAGAGCGACGTCTTTGACGCCAGCAAGCCGGGCGATGATTCGTCTTCGGAGACGTCTTCAGACAGCGACGACGAGGACGACCGCAAGGCCCGCCAGCGCTGGCAGGACCTGCGCAAGCGCGTCATTGAGCACAATGTCCGCGTCGTCTCCAAATACTACACGCGCATCCGCATGAGCCGCCTGACGCAGCTGCTGGACCTCACAGACGACGAGACCGAAAAGTACATTAGCGAGCTGGTGACGTCCAAGACCATCTACGCCAAGATTGACCGCCCAGCGCGTATTGTCAATTTTGCCAAGCCGCGCGACGCCGACGACATCTTGAACGACTGGAGCTACGACATGAAGAGCCTGCTGAACCTGCTGGAGCGCATCGACCACCTGATTACCAAGGAGGAGATGATGGCGCGGATCCAGCCGACGGGCAAGGACAAGGAGCCAGCAAGCGGCAAGGGCAAGGCGACGACTGTGAAATAGGTGTGCAGGATGGGGGGCAAATGGGATGATGGGTCGGCGTGTTGAACGGTGTCATTGGTGTCATTGTAACAACTACTTTTCTTCTTCAGTTCAACGTGTGCTTTTGCTTTATGGCCATGCATGTGTCAGATAGACCAACGGTACTCCGTAGATGCTAACAGAACATACAAAAATAAAACAAGAATAAAAACGAATCATGTGCATGGCGAACACTCTATTCTACGTCTATGTATGCTTTGTAGATATATATACAAAGTGATGCACTGCCGCCTCCATCTATATTTTTGGCTCAGCAACACCTTCGTCGCTGCTCTCCGATTGCGTCTTGACAAACGACACCAGCGGCATCACCCATTCCTTGTTGGTGGGCACATAGTGGCCGCCTGGATGTGTCAGTGCAATCGGCTCAATACACCGGTCCACCAGCGCCTGCGCCTGCGTCTCGTCCACCACCGTGTCCAGGCCGCCGATAAAGTGCAACGTCGGCGTCTTGATCTTTGGGTTGTACAACCAGCCCAGGTTCTCGGGCGGAGCAAAGAAGCCACTGTAGATGACGGCAAAGCGCAGCGGCTTGTGGCCATTGGCCGCCCGCAGCGCCTCCACCCACGACCACTCGTCGCCGGTCGGTGCCGCCCTGTCTTCTTCTAAAGCAGCAGCCACAATACCCGCTGCCGCACCGCCCTGGCTGAATCCTATCACGCCGTCCACGCCGCCGGCCTCCTTGATCGTCTCCGCGAGACGGTTCATGCCCTCTTTGAGCAACCGATACTCGCCCGTGGCATCGTCCCGGCGCCACCAGGCCCACGAGTCCGATGTGTCGTCTTCGTCGTTCTCGGCAGCACCATCTTCTGGCGCTTCATACCCCGGCATGTCCCGCGGATGCAGACGGTTGGGCCCCGTCGGGTAGATCATGGTCGGTGCGAGGTGGAAGGGTGCCAGCAACTTTTGCAGCATCTTCTCGAGTGCACGGGTCTTGGCACGGAACAACGGGCCCGACTGCGTGTAGCCGTGCAGCATCAAAATCTTGACGTCGCGCTTGGGCACGGCAGCCGGCTTTGGTGGCCGGTTGGCTGCTTGAGGGTGCGGTTGCGTCTGGCTGGCCATTGTGCAGTAGGAGGAGGAAGAGGACGATGTGAAAAAGAAAGGGCGATATTGACAGAAAGAAAGGCAGCAGAGGACGGAAGGCGGTCTCCGTAATAGTCGTGAGGCCAGTGACGAGGGAAAAGAGAACGGTGGTTGCATGGAGGCGCAATTGAAAGGCGTGGGTGTGGGATACGGTCGGTGGTACGGAGTATTGAGCTCTTGAGGTACGGAGTATTGATAATCCGAAAGTTGCTTATCGGTTCCGCCGCGCCATGTGAGATGCCGAGTGAGTACATGCGGCGAGCAAGACGCTCAGGTACCTCTTTCCTCTTTAGCGCGAGGGATACAGGCGAGTGGCAACCGCGGCTGGTTGGTACAACAGTTGGTCCCTGGAATACGTCGTAGATCAACACGTACGGAGTACACACAAAAGAGGTCAACACTTAATGGCAAATATGAAAAGCAAATAATGTTACGCTGACATTGATTGTGAAAACATGTTCTCAGTATGAGCTGTACTTGCAATAGGACTGTAGAAAAGTCTGCTTATCTTGCGCTTTTATCGACAACAGAAGAACACGATCTTGAATATTAGATACCGCACCTTATAATACAAGTCTCTTGGAAGGACCCTGTTTTCTCTTTACGTAGTTTTCATTGAAAGAACAGGACTTGAACTTGAACACAAGCGTCATTTTGCACAGTCGGATACGGTACAGTCGGCAGGTGCGTTGCCAGTTACGGATCGTTACGAAGACCTGAGCCTTCACGGCATGTCGTTGCTACGAGGACAGATCGAGAGGCACCATGTGGCTGCCATAGTATCCTATCCAAGGGCTTTCTGTAGACAGCAAGGAGCTTGAGCCTCTCGTAAGTTTGCCTCTGCTGAACATGGCTGCCATCCCAAGAAAGATGCAGGCAGCCATGTCCCGAGCCAAGTCCTCCTTTCCAGCTGCCGTGTTCTGAATGTCTGCCCGTCGCACACACGTATGATATCGCACAGAGTATATCAGGTATGGTTGCACATTTTCAATGGATGTACTTTTTGGTTTTTGTGTTGTTCTATGGTACAAAATCCCCACGCACGCGCATTAAAAACCGGCAGTTCGTGAGTGGATGTGCGATGGTTGTGGGTGTAGAAGATGTGAAAAGAACGCAGTGGCCGTTCCCGAAGTTTAGCTTAGTGGTCCGGCTTGTACCTCGATTCGTCTTATGCTATTCCAACTTTGCACATCGTCGCCGCTCGTCGTCCGTGTTGTCTGTCTCCGTCCGCTACCGCCGTCCGTCGTTCCATGCTGAGAGGAGTTTAGTGCTTGTCGGCACCGCCAGCCTTGGCGTAGACGTTTCTCGGGTCGTTCTTCCACTCGTCGGCTGCAGGGGAGGAAGAGAAGGGTTAGTAATTGTTTTTGTCTGCGGGAGGAGGTCCGCCTCGATTACGTTGTGTCAATACGTACACTGCGACATGGCGTTCTGGGCGGAGTTAACGCCGTAGGCAATGATCAGACCTAAATAATACTGTTAGACTTGGGAACAATTGTGCGGAGCATACCGACCGGCCGTAACCGAGAGCCCGAGAGTCGCGATGTGGTGATGTCGGTCGCGGTAATGTCGGACGCGGAATGTCGGATGTCAAACAGCCGGGAATCAGGCGCATATAGTCCCGGGCTCGGCGTCGGGTGTAGGTCGGCGGTCAGCCTTGAAGGCTTTCATAGACAGAAGAACATACCAGCGGCGAAGAAGGGGGCCATCGGCTTCACTGTGCCAGGGTGTTAGCATGTTGTGGTAGACGTATCGCGAACGGCGAACGGATCGGGGGGACAAGGCAATGAACGTACGGACG
This sequence comes from Sporothrix euskadiensis, assembly GCA_019925375.1. Classification (NCBI taxonomy): domain Eukaryota; kingdom Fungi; phylum Ascomycota; class Sordariomycetes; order Ophiostomatales; family Ophiostomataceae; genus Sporothrix; species Sporothrix euskadiensis. The sequence continues at coordinate 792,296 of JADHKQ010000010.1, read as the reverse complement.
GGAGCCGGGAACTTCTTCAGGGGGATGACGCCGAACCAAGACATGGTGACGGAGGTTTGTGTGTATGTGGAAATGGGTGGGAGGTAGAAAAAAAGAAGAATTGGCCGGTGGTGGTCGGACTGGCGAGATGCGGTGATGTGCGTTGACGAGGTGTTTTGTTCTCAACAGACGAGTCAAGGAGAGCGTTGTTTTTTACCGAACCGTTTTTCCCTTGGTCCCGTCCTAGCCCGGTCCCGCCCATTCGCATTTCGCTGTTGGTGCCCCATATTTCAGGCACTACTGTGAATAGTCACGTGGGATGTCATGAGAGCTCATTTGAGAGCTAGTCTGGCTGGATCCCACGCTAGCTGGCCTGCCCCGTTTTGCGGAGCTCAGGCGTCCATGTGACATCACCGCCAGCCCGCCCAACTGAGGGGAAGCCTGCGCAAGCGTAAAGCAAAGCTGCTCCGATGTGGGTTTGCCCTCGTTTTACAGCTGTCTGTCACGTCTCTTTTGTGGTCATCCCCATGTTTTGGCTGCCGTTTCCTCTGGGGCATAGCAGGTCCTTCCTGTCGGGGACGAGGAACTCGAACGAGGAAGAGAAAGAGGAGTCGAAGGCAAAGAAAAGCTCGTGGTGAGTAAATAAAAGGCTCAGCTGCCGCCGTGTTTCGTCTTGGGGTTTCCAGACTTTTGTATCTACATCTTTGTTTCAATTGAGCCCTTACATCTTGCATCTCATCATCTGCCTATTTTTACCTTCGTCAATCAGGGCGGAATCGGAATCTCCTTTTCCGTTGCCGTCATTGTTCGCTCCTGCCGTCTCTCCTTGTTCTTGCCTCAATCTCCTTCCTTGCTCTCGCACCTTCCCTCTCTGTTTGCTCCGTACCGCAACATCGTCTGCTGTTTCCCTGTTCCTGCCTTGCGTTTCTGAAAGTGTCCATTGCAGCTTCCCTCCCATTCTCATCTCTCTCATCTCGCAACCGTCAGCCAATTACCCAGTGGCGCTACCCACCCTCTTTGTCCGACCCCCGCTCTCGTCTAGAGCTCTTTCCATTTCACATCACAGACGACGCTTTCTTTGTGCCTTTTGCTTTGTGCTCTGTGTCGTGCCTTCCCCCAACTGCCACGACCACTGCCCGTCCCCGCAAAATCGCTGACCTGCTCCTGCCCAACCTCGCCCTTGTACCGTGTTTACCCCCCCTTGCCGGTGCTACTCCAACAGGCAGCTGATTCGTGCCCTCTTTTCCTTCCTCTCCTTCCTTTCCTTCTTCCTTCTCTCTTTCCCCTCTTCACGCTCTCCCTCCTGTGCCTTTCCTGTGCCTTTGCTGCACCTTTCCATACTTTGTACCCTCCATTCCACAAACAAAGCTGATACAACCAACCATCAGCGCCTCCTCCTCTCCTCGTCTTTTCTCCTCCTCCACCAAGATTGTTGCTTCTTGATTCTTGCTGCTTGCCACCGCCGCCGCCGCTGCCGAATACTTCTTTTTCTGCTTGCTTATCTGCTGTCTGCCGTCTTTCAACCTTGGGGTAATATCCGTCTGCCGATTCGCTTTTTCGCCTTTTCGTCTTTTCGCATATTCGCATACGCCGGCCACAGGACAAACGGACAAACGTCTTCATCTGGCTCCACGGGAACTGAGCTCTGCCAGGCCTTGTTTCTGACCCTGTTCCTCTGTCCTCTGTGACGTTTGTTCCTTGTTCGTGCCCGTTGGCTGTGCTTTCTGCGCAACCTTGGCTCGAGACACCACCTTGAACACCACCTCGATCGTCGACGACTACAACCTCGACTCTCGGCAACTTTCCCCTCGTCGACCCCTCACCTTACTTACTCTTCTCCACACTCCCACCTCCAACAACATGCTCGCACTCCGCCGGGTCTCCGTCGCGGCCACGGGGTCTACACCGCGCTTTGTCGCGGCGCGGGCTCTGCTGAGCTCGACTGCTTCCCTCTCAAAGGTCCCCGCCCTCGCAGACATTGTCCCCGACAGCCGGGACGCCTTCAACACCAAGCAGAAAGAATTTCGGGAAAAGCTGGCAGAGGCGCAGAAAGCGCAAGAATCAAGTGCGTCGTCCCCATCTCCTTTTAACTCTACACGGCCGGTGGATCCCGTGCCGGCCGACGGCGCCGAAGACCCCAATGCGCCGTCTCCGTCCTTGTTGCAGGGCCTGGGCTCACTTAGTATTACCGGTGGTAAAGGATCCCTCGCCGAAGCATCCTCCAAGGGACCCCAGCGCAAGTCGGGTCCCATTTCCAATCTGATTTACGGCACAAAGGAAGGCCGCGAGCTGGACGCACAGATCGAAGCGAGTTTCAGCCAGGTCTTGGCCCGCGGCAAGTATGTCCACTCGATCCTGACACACGAAGTCAAGCCCGACAAGGTCGCCGAGTATGTGGACCTCGTGGGCAAATGGTACCCGCGCATGGCCAGCATCCCCGAGAACAAGGTGCATTTAGTTGGTAGCTGGCGCACCGAAGTGGGCGACTGCGACACCTTTGTGCATATCTGGGAGTACCAGCGCTACGAGGGCTACCACACGTCGATCAACGCCGTCGCCAGCCACCCTGAGTATCCCGAGTTCGACACCAAGCTGCGCTCGCTCATCAACAACAAGCACGTCTCGCTGATGCAAGAGTTTTCGTTTTGGCCCACGACCCCGCCGCGCCAGCTGGGTGGCCTGTTTGAGCTCCGCTCCTACACGCTGCATCCGGGCAACCTGCTGGAGTGGGAGACACACTGGCGCCGCGGCCTGAAAGCGCGCCGCGAGGTGATGGAGGGCGTGGGCGCGTGGTTTGTGCAGGTGGGCGAGCTCAACACGGTGCACCACTTATGGCAGTTTGCCAACTTGGAAGAGCGCAAGGTCCGTCGTGAGCAGAGCTGGGGCATAGAAGGCTGGAGCGATACGGTGCACAAGACGGTCCCACTTATCCAGTCGATGAAGTCGCGCATCCTCGTGCCCATGCCATGGTCGCCTGTGGCGTGAGGTCGTCATACGAGTGCTATTATTGGTATGGATTGGGCTGTTTAGAGCTTGATCGCATTGGACTGCATTGTTATGTCATGTTTTTGTTCTGTTTCTTTTGTTCAGTTTTCTCTTGTCACAGCACTGGCAGCGGAGGTTCTCATGTGTACCTCGCTCATGCGTTTTTACGAAGCTCATTTTTTGTGAAATTGTAAATGAAAAAATACATATTTCCCGAAACGATGATATATACATGTACAACAAGTCTTGCCTGTAAATGCCGCAAAACGCCACAAAAGAAGTAACCAAGAATCACAGAACACCAGTGGCATATGTCTTTTCCCTTCGCCTCTTCTTCACCTCTCCCTCTCTCTACTCGTCAATGTCGTCGTCTATCACTGCTGCCAGGTTCCTCCGCAAATGGACCAGAGCATGACTGAGTGCATTCAGTTTTGCACTCAGACTCAGTAGACTCGGGTCGGCACTCTCAACACGAATCTTTTCCCTCACGTAAATGCGTGCGGGACCTTCGGGGGTAGCCGTCCCTGTGCCTGTACCGCTGTCACGCCCGGAATCGGACCCCGCAGCACCGGCTTGTGGCGGACTGTGCAGGCCCTTGGCACACCCATCCTCGCAGCAGTAGCTAAACACCTGGTCGGCCTCGTCGTGCTCGATACGCCGCGTTGTGCCAATGGCCAGGGCAAACTTCATGCCCAGGTTGACTGGGACGTCAGCCGGTTCGAGCGCGCGCAGCCATAGGACGAGCTGGCTGTCCTGGAGGCCAATATAGAAACTGATGCCGGGGTGGAGGTGTGGTAAAAAGTGTGACAGGGCGGCCGATCGAGAGGACCATGCCGGGTCGGTCGCAGTGAGTGGCGGGCCCCGCAAAATGGCCGAGGCGTCTTGTAATGCTTGGGCGAGGACTCTTAGCTGCGCAGCCAGAAACGTCTCCATGGGCGCGCTGTGCTCTTTCTGTTTTCCTGACGCCACCTTCTCTTTTTCTTCTGGGTAAGCGTGGGCGAGAGTCAAGTCGAGCAGTTCAATAGACCGCGTCAGCAAGACGGCGAGGTCGTCGAGGGGCGCAATGGTAATCGGGTGGTGGGGGTCGATGGATAGCGTTTGGGCTGGCAGCGTGCGCATCTTGAGGTGCACGGTGCCCTTGGTGATGCGGGTGCCCAGACGGGTAATGTGGCCCTTGACGGCTTCGGTGCGTGGTGTGCTCACCACCAACGTGTTGCCCTTGTTGTCCTGGCTGGCGGGCTTGAGGAGCTGGTAGCAGTCCTCTAGCGACAGCTTGAGACCGCGGAGGTCGTCGCCCATTTCGCGGAGGAGCCATGCGAGCTCGTTGGCCTTTGACGTAGGAGGGGGGTCGGTTAGCTGTGTGGTCTGTATGGCGGGTGCATCTGTCTTGGGCAGCTCCGGCCTCCTCTTCAGCCGCTTGGTCTTAATCTTCTCCTGGTCGACAAGCCGCTTGAACGGGTTCTGGTTCTCGAGACTGCGGACCATCTGCCGTGGCCGCGGTGTTTCCTTGAGGAAGCCGACGTCGAACTCGGGCGACGGGCGCATCGCCGACGCCGGCAACGGGCACACAATGACCCAGTCGGACATGAGGAGAGTGGGAGGAAAAGCAACGAGACAAGGAGGCAAGAGAGGGGCAGTGTATGACAACAAGAGTCGGCTTGAAAAAGGGAACTCACCTGTACCGTCTCCTCGGCGGCTTTTAACTCGGCCGCTGGCAGCCGTGGCCAGATTGCGACAGACATGGTGTTGTGTGTGTTTTGGGGTGTGTATTGTGTGTATTGGTGATGCCCAAGACAAAGCTGAGATCGAGACGAAAAGATGCAATCGTGTTCTTTGCCCGGTAGTCGTTGTGCGCTGGCTGTCAATGCGATGCCCGCAAAAGAGTAGCGATCATGAGCAGGCACCCATATTCCAGCTCAATGAAGAGCCAGGGTCGGGATGGGTCGTGTCCAGGCCGCCGAATAAAGTGGTGTGCGGTTGGTCGAGAGCGCGGTTTAGATCGGAGGAGGTAGCGATTTAGATCGAAGGAGTCGTGTGGAGAGGAGGGAGTCGGAATGCATCTGCCTGGGAAGGAGGGAGGGAGGGTCGCGGGACGAAGCTGATTTGGCGATGTGAGTTGGGGAAGGAAGGAGTGAGCTGGACACGCTGGGAGCAGGCTGGCAGGTGCATTTGTTGCGGGGTTACAGTGGAGAGCTGTGCCAGAATGAACCAGAGTGCTGGAGGCAGGAGCGACATCGAAATTTTAGTCATCCGAGAGCTCCACTACAAAGTTCATGGACCACCTTCTTTTGAAGCGTGCCTGATCCAATGAAAAACAACACCTCCGTCAACGCTGTCAACGCCACATTCAATTCGGCAGCCTGCTCAAATGAACGCAGCCTTCAGCCAGCCTCGGTTATAGTATATTCTATCCAGTCCATCTCAACAGAATCATGGCAGCCTCAAGTACGGGCACCAAGGCAACTACGGCCCCTGCAGCCACAAAATCGAACGACAAGAAAAAGCAAACACAGTCAATGGGTGAGTTCATTGCCCTTTTACAGAGCTGAAGAAGTACTAACTCTCTGTAGACCGCATTATTACCCGCAAGAGAGCTATCCTGGGCCGCGGCCAGCCCGCTTCGGCATCTGTTAAACCCCTGGGCGTCCTCTTTGTCGGCACCAAAGCACCATTCATGTCCGTCGTCAAACGCGCCATCGAGACGCTGGACAAGGGCCCTGGCGGCTCGCGCTGGTCCTCTACAAAGGTCAAGTCGCTTCCCGAGCGCATTGCCCAAGTTCAAGGAGCGCCCATCCACGCGGCGACGACCACGTCGGCAGCAGGCGCGAGTGCCGGCACCAGCTACAAGACGGCCCGGCAGCGCGAAGTCGTGATTTTGGGAACGAGTGCTGTGATTAGCAAGCTGGTGCTGGTGGCAGCGTGGTTCCAGCGGCAGCAGGACTATGTGGTGACGGTGCGGACGCGGTCGGCCGTGTCGATCGACGACGTGTTCACGTTTGAGGGTGGGAAGACGGGCGGAGAGGGCGGCAACGGCGAGGACAACGAAGAGGCAGGCGACGCTATGGATGTCGACGTTCCGGTGAGCACAACCACAGCAACAACAAAAGCCCCGAGGCAGCCACGAAAGTCGACACGGTTACGGAATATGAGCTGTCTCGAGGTGGCAGTACGGTTAAAGTGAGGCTCCCTTGGCATCTTGATATCTTTTGGTTCATTTCCGGCCACTTTGGCCACTTGGTTCTGCATTGGCGTTCAGGTATACACAAATTCGCTGCATTTATTCATTCTCGTTTCTATTTACAAGTTGGTCTGGAAAACAGTCCATGTCAACAACCCTTCTTCAACCTCCATCCTCAGTGTCACCCGTCCCATCAGCCTCATCATGTCAACTTACACGCTCGCCTTGATCTCCTGCACCTCGACGAGCGTATTCTCCACGCCCTCCTTGGAGCGAGACGCCTTGCAAGGGTTCTTAGCCGCAAAGATGTCGTTGAGCTCTTCGAGGGTGCGGCCACGGGTCTCGACCATGACAAAGTAGTAGTACAGGGCCATAGCCGAGCAGGTCGCCAGGTAGATAAAGTACGTCTTCCAGGTGATTTTTTCGAGGGCAACCGGTAAAGCAAACTGGTTGACGAGACCGGCCGCAGAGCCGGCAAAGTTTTGCAGGGCCATGCCCTTGGCACGCTGCTCAAATGACAGGACCTCGGCCGGATACAGCGCCTGGAAGGGGGTGTACACCGCCGAAAAGACAATGGCAATCAAAAAGATAAAGACAATGGACGCCTTGGCCGAGCTGGTGTTGCCGAGTGTATAGTAGGCGCCGGTGCCGCCAAGCATGCCACCCCACAGCAGGGCCATGCAGATACAGCAGGAAATCAGCATCTTGCGGCGGCCGAAACGGTCGACCATGCTGGCACCCGTGCAGGCCGCGACGGCGCTGGCAATGGTGATGCCCAGGTTGATGTTGAGGACAGTCGTGGTATTCGTGATACCTGTAGTCGACAGCATGGCCGGCAAGAAGTACGACACACCGTTCTGACCAGTCCACTGGCTAAAGACAGAGACGGCGACCGCACACAAAATAGCACGGTACAGCGCGGCCTTGGTGTTGAACAGCACACGGTAATCCCACCAGCGTTTGTCGGCACCATCGAGCTCGAGTTCTTCGCTGAATTCCCGCATCTCCAGCTCGACGTACAGCGATTGCGGGTTCTCGTTGCCGTGGTACTTGACCAGCAGCTCGCGGCACTTGTCGACTTTTCCATGAACATAAAGCCAGCGAGGCGACTCGGGCGCGACAATGGCACCACCGAGCAGGATAACCGAGAAGATAATCTGGACCCAGGTCGGGATCAGCCACGACCGGTTGTCGTTGTACTCGACGCAGCCGCGGAGCGTGGCCGCCGCCAGAATGGCACCCAGGAAATAGCAACAGTTATAGAGGCCTGTGATGACACCGCGGAAGGCCGGGTGGGCAAACTCGACAACGTACGACGGGCACGCCGCGTTGCCGATGCAGCCACCGAACCCGAGGAAAAAACGACCGGCGAGGTATTGTGGGAGAGCGTGGGCGGTTCCCTGGACAATTGTGCCCATGATCACGAACAGACAGCCGATCATAATACCGTAACGGCGGCCCCAAGTGTCGGTGAGAGGGCCAATAAAGGGAAGGGCAGACACCGATCCAATCGAGTAAAAACTAGAAATCAGGCCGGCCTTGATACCCAGGATGGAAGCGCCAAACTGCGCCTGGAACGATGGCATGTCCAGCAGGTTGCCCATCAGCGAACCGTCGAAACCGCCTGTCGTCGAGCCGAGGAACATGACAGCACAAATAGCATAAAGCTGGATCATGCGCTTGCTGGTCTTGTCGACCGGTTCGAGGCGGCGGACCACATCGAGAGCGGCGATACCACGATGGTCACGCAGCACGTCGACCGCAGCCTGGGCCACGGTCTCGACATGGTGCGGCGGCATATCTGTCTTGTCGGGGGTGGTCATGGTGGGAGTAGAGTATAGTGATTATAGTGTGGTAGATGGTGGTGAGGCTGGAAATGGGACGGAGATGGTAATTATAGAGATGATGGTGATAAAGAGAGGATGAAAAGAGAATATAATCAAAAGAGAGAGACAAGAGACGGCTGCATTGATCCTGTGACTGTGACTATGACTGTGTGCCTGTGATCTGCACGATGCATGGTGAGACGAATCCGCAAGTGGATGTCCCAAGGCCTCGGTATTTATGCTTCGTGATGATGAGTTGAAGTGGTGTTGTTGGAGCTAATGTGGTGTGAGGCTGTTTCGTTGCGATCCTATTTTTTCCTGCCGTTTTTGTCGTCAAGCGCGGAAACAAGCGAGATCACGAGTGTGAAAACTAAAAAAAAGGTCTGGGCTTGCCCCAGTCTGGGGAAGCGAAAATGGGAAAGAAAGCGTCAAAACGTGTGAGAAGATGGGGATGGCAGGCGAATGGCAAAAAGAACGAGAAACAACTAAAACAACGGACGTAAGGCTCGTCCAAGATTCCGACGATATTTCCGATCGGGCTTTCTGTCTAGACTGAAGTGCACCAGTAACAGACCGTCGAGAGGGTCGACAGCAAAGAGGGGGCATCGTTTGTAGTCTGACTTGCAGACAGTCGAAAAGAGGAGGCGGGGAGGACGACAAGTCGTTGACAGTCGGTTGCACCAGAGTGTGTCCCATAGGAGAGAAAAAGTCAAAAAAAAATCTTTTCCTTTTTCTTTTGCTGTCCTCATCTTTCTCCTTTTCCTCCGTCCTTCTCACCGTCCTTGTTTCTCCATTTTCTCCAGGTCCTTTGCCGTTAGCCTCGTTTACTGTTTCGTCTTTAGATCTTCGGTTTTTGACAAGGTTAGCTGTGGTAGAACCCTCAGTTCTACAGAGTACAGAGCGGTCCATGACAGGTTGAGTCTGTCGCCACCGTGCCTTCCTAAAAGGGGCCTCGCGGCGTTCGAGGGCCCTGGCAGAGTGGCAGAACGGCAGGAACTGGCACTTACACCAGACCGGGCTGGCAGCGGCCGTGTCTCATTGGCTGAGGGTAACACCATGTGCCGACTCGCCTCCACACTCTTTTTTTCTTTTTTTTTTTGGTTTCTCTTTGAGCCTTTGGAAACAGTTGACTGAAAACCGGAATTTTTGGCGGAAATCCTGGCCACACTGTTGGGATGGTCTCGAACTTGTCAGTTCGTTGTCTTCCCCCGCATTTTAAATTCTTTTTGCGGGGACGTTCCTGTAGTTTTTCGTCAGTTTTGGGGATAAACGAAGCGTTGTCCAGACACAATATTAGGTGACCCAACAGGGGGAGGTGACACGTTGTGTATTTCCGACGTATTTTCCGACATCATATTGGCGCTGGGGCGAGCCCCTTAAACTCGTATCACGACAGCCAATCGCGATGAAAGCGGAGCTGTCCCGTGCAGAGAAAAAGGGGAGAAAAGGACGGACGATGAAGATGGAGAAGAGGTGTGTGGCTTGTGGAGAGAATGTCGGTCGCTTGTGAAAGCGGGATTTTCGTAGGAATTTATGTAAGGTAAGAATAGTGAATAATGAGTAGTCGTAAGTCTGTTTTTTTTTTAAACCAAGAAAGCAAAAAAAAAAAAAAAAGAAAAAAAAAAAAGAAACTTTGGTATACGGAGTAAAGATAAATAGTTGGAGATAACCATATGCTATGGAGCTCCCCCGGACCCTACGGAACGCCGTTGTCCGTCATAGCCTAGATACCTTTAGAGAACATATATAACGTATGCCCGCATGTAGAAGTGAAGTAGTAAACAGTACAACAGTAAACGTACACACCCCTCATCACCAACGACCTTCCCCTCCTCTCCTCTACCAGCCATCATGCCGTCTACTGCCTACTCTTCCACGCCACCAGTCATTACGACTGCGTCGGTCGAGGGTGATGCCAACTACCAGGCACCGTCGTTCCCGCTCGGTCCGTTTGAAAAGTATGCGGCCAACCCGCTGCTGACACCCAACCCGGACAACCTATTCGAGTCGGCCTACATCTACAACGCCGCTGCCATTGTGCTCGACAACCGCGTCTTTCTGCTGTACCGTGCCCAGACGGCCAAACTGTGTTCGAGCATTGGCCTCGCCTGGTCGGACGATGGTTACAACTTTACGCGCCTGGACCGTCCTGTCTTGGAAGCGTCGGAGCCATGGGAAGAGGGCGGCGGTGTCGAGGATCCGCGCGTGACACGCTCGGCCGACGGCCTGTTTGTCATGACGTATACGTCGTGGGATTTCAAGGTGCCGCGGATGTGTCTGGCCACGTCAACAGACCTCGTGAACTGGACCAAGCAGCCGCCTCTCTTTCCCGACCTGGAAGACGTCGAGTACTGCGACCAGACGGGCCGCACGCTGATTCGCAAGGGCCACTCCAAGTCGGGCGCCATCTTCCCCGAGAAGAACAAGGACGGCAAGTACGAGATGATTTTCGGGGACTCTTTTCTGTTGCGCGCCCAGAGCGACGACCTTGTCCACTGGACGGCCAAACCGTTCAACGAACACTTTGCCGCTCCTGTACACCCCTGGGAGAGCCGTCTGCTGGAGCCCGGCCCGGCACCCATCAAGACCAGGGACGGCAAGTACATTCTGGTGTACAATGCGGCGACACTGGGCTGTGCCGGCTACCGAAACAACCAGTACTCCATCAGCCAGTTTTTGATTGATTTTGAGCATCTGGAGGATGGCCCATTGGCCCGTCTGGACAAGCCGACGCTGGTGGTCTCGGCTAAGAACGAGCGGGAGGGACTGGTGAATGAGGTGGTCTTCTGCGAGGGCCTGGTGCAGTTCAAGGGCAAGTGGTTCATGTACTACGGCCAGGCTGATAGCGAGCTGGGTGTGGCGACGGCAAACGTGTAGATGGTGCTGTGTGTCAATTTGTTTTGATTTGCTATCTTCATAGATTGGGTATAGATTGTTCGGAGTATTTTGGGGTTTCAACGCGTACCTGTGTCTCCAACAATGAGCTCGAGCGTAAGTGCCCTTAGGTCTCGGTACGTCCAAAACACCGAGTAGCCGTCAATCTCGTCGACCGTCCAGGGCCCTGTCCCAATCTCCTCGCGGACTTGTGTTGCAAATGCTTGGTGCCGCTCCTCCACGTCTGTCCACATGTCCAGGATGGCCCTGCAGTTTTCAAAGTGTGTTTGGTGCCACAGTCGTAGCATAATGAGTGCTGTCGTCGCCCGGATGTCCACGATCAAGTCCCATCGGTCGAGCACAGCACGTGGGCAGATAAAGACACTGCGTGCTAGAGCGCACATGAAATAAAGTACACCGGGCACAGGCCGTAATGCGACAAGGCTGCCCAGTGTGTCGGCACGATTCAAGATGTAGCTGTAAAGAGACAGCAGCACCAAGCTGGACAGCTGGTGCATGACGAGCGACTCGGGTGTCGCGGGCAGCTCGTCTCGTAGGTCGAGGAGGTGTGGCGGTAGACGGACTTGCCATATTAGGCACTCGTACTCTAGTTTGGCCCAGGCTATACGTGTGCTTTGTGTTTGTGCAGGATCACTTCCCTCGCCGACACCGTCCAGTTCTGTGCGAATGCACTGCTGGTTGAAGCGTGCACCGATGTCTGCCAACAGTAGGTAGTGTCGTGCAAATGTGCGTTCGTCAAGGGACATGGCATATCCCTGAAGCATATCCGTGGGTAGTCGAAGTACTGTAGTAGGCCGGTCGATGAGTTGCCTCCAAGTGTATGCACTGACAGCCCCTGCCATGATACAGGCTGGGACACTGATGGATTGTGGTATTGATATGTGCTGTTGTTGTTCTTCTTGTTGCCGTATGCTTGCTGCCTCGACTGTATTCAAAACACGCTCGACCGTGGCCTCTGCAAAGTGCATGCAGGGCATCAGCAACAAGACTCCTGCAGCATCGACCAAAGACAGCTCATGTTGACGGGCCACGGCGTCATCGACTGTCGTAGGGTCTCCAGCATGCTGAGCGTGCATCATGTTGAGAGACAGAGCACATGCCCGTGACAAGCAGTCGGCCAAAATGCCGTTCTCGTCGAAGACGTTGTCGGCCAGCATCTCCGTGGGAAGAAACGGTAGAAATGGCTGCACATCGTGGACGTAGCGTTCATAGACCGAGTTTCTTTTTGAGCCGTCGCCTTTTGGGGGATCGTGCTGCTCATTTCTTGCTGCGTTCGCCTCGGTACCGCCCGCTTCTCGTCTTTCAAGCAGCGTCTTGTTGATCTTGCCGCTCAAACTGTCGACCTGCACATGTCGTCGGCCGGCGTCTGAAAAGACGTCCTCTGCAAGGCCATTGTCGTTCACCCCCATCTCAGACACTGCCCCCAGCCCTCCTGAACCTCCCAGACCCAACCGTGCAGCAACTTGCCGTGATGTTTGCCGCCGCTTCAGACTCGGCCGCCGCTGGCTGAACTCGCATGGCAGATCCAGATGCTCGCAATCGGCACAACGTGTGCCCACCTCAGGCACCACGCATCGCTTTTTGCGGTGCCGGCAGTAGTCGCAGGACTTGAACATGTGGGGGGGGGGGGAGATAAGGGAATACACAGTAAACAAGTCATCGGCAGACCGGCCGGATTTTCGCCGTTACACAGCGTCGCAATGGCCCGTGTGTTTGTGTGTTGTTTGCTAGCATGTGTGTGCGGCGAAAAGAGCGGCAAAAAGGGCGGCCAACAAACAGAAACAGCAGGCGCCGCAAGATTTATGGCGGGAAGGAGCAGCGATAGCTGGAGAGAATGGGGAAAGAGCAGCGGTGATTTTGGCGGTGATTTTGGCGGCCGTTTACAGAAGGTACGCTCCGTTCATTGTCCGCTCTTTCTGTGAGTGAGAACTAGCGAGAACGGCGCAGAAAAAAACGGTTGCTCTTTCCTTTCACGACCCTCGACAGTCGCCTGCTTTCCCCTCAGAGGCAAATCTTTTTGACCCCCTTTTAACAGTAGCTCAACACTTTTCCCTCTCTCTCTTCTCTTTTCTTCCCCACTCTCCCCAATGTCCCCGGTTACTCCTCACTTTCTTCACCAGTTCCCATCGTCTCTGGTCTCGCCTCCAGTCCGTCTTCGCTTTCCAAGTGTCAGCTAGCCTGGCGGCGGGAACGGCGGCGGGCACTTTTTGGTGGTGGAGATGTTGTCTCTTATTAGTGGCTTTGTTGGGCTTTTGTCGACTTTCACAACATCGGAAAAAACGTCGGCGTTTTGACAGTTCCAGGAACAAGAGCTTCCCACGCTTGGCACCAACAGCTGCATCGACAGTCATGTGGCGATACACGGCCGTATATATGGAAGCGTGCCTCATTGGGACACGAAGAAATCACGAGATGGAGATAGGTTTCATCGGTACACTCTGGACGGTTTACTGACTCGTTCAAGCTTGACAGTCGACCCTTTCCCCTCATCACTTCTTCAACAGCACACAATCTCACAATGGCCGTCATAGCCATTCACCAAGCTCAAGAGGGGCAGGGGTGAGTTGAGCTTCCTTTACACTTTTCTGCCATCTACTAACCAAAACTTCTAGACCCCAGGCGTTTGCTTCGCAGACTCTCTCCGGCTGGAGATGGCGTCAACACGACAAGCAGCAGGAGTGGACGCCCTGCAAGCACGACAAGGCCACAACCGAGATCTTTACCGACCTGATTGATGCCGGCCGCATCCCAGACCCGTTTCTGGACCAGAATGAGAAGCTCGTGCAGTGGGTTGGCGAGGCCGACTGGGAGTATGAGTGCAGCTTCAAGGCCGCTGCCAGTGTTGCGACTGCCGCGCGCCAGGTCCTCGTCTTTGATGGCCTCGACACGTTTGCCGCCGTCTACCTTAACGGCAAGCTGATCCTCGAGTCTGACAATATGTTCCACACCCACCGCGTGGACGTCCAGAGCACTCTGAGAGAGGGCGCCAACAGCCTGCGCATCGTTTTTATGAGTGCCCTCAACGAGGGCAAGGCCCTGGAGGCCAAGCTCGGCATGCTCAAGTGTTTTAATGGTGACAGCTCGCGCGTGCATGTGCGCAAGGCGCAGTACCACTACGGCTGGGACTGGGGCCCGACATTCCTGACGTGTGGTCCCTACCGTGAGGTCCGCCTCGAGACATACGATGCGGCCGCTCTCCACGATGTGTTTGCCGGTGCCGTGGTGTCGGACGATCTGCAAGAGGCCAAGCTGAATATTTCTTTTGCAGCTGATGTGGCCAAGGACGTTGTTGTGCAGGCCACAGTGACCTCGCCTAGCGGCAAGGCTGTCCACTTGTCGGCATCACTGTCTGCTGGTGCTGCTAGTGGTTCTGTCTCGACGACCATTGCCCAGCCTGAGCTGTGGTACTCCATGAACCACGGCCCGCAGGTTTTTTACACCGTGAAACTGGAGGTCTTTGCTGCGGATGAAGCTTCTTCTTCTGCTGTGCTGGCTACATCCACATCTCGCGTCGGTATCCGCCGCATTCGTCTTGTCCAGGAGCCTCTGCTGGATGCTCCCGGCAACAGCTTCTACTTTGAAGTCAACAACGAGGCCGTCTACATTTCTGGCTCCAACTGGATCCCCCGCCACTCGTTCTTGACAGCACTCACCGACGATGACTACCGCCAGTCTGTCGACGAGTGTGTTGCCAGCAACCAAAACATGCTGCGTGTCTGGGGTGGTGGTGTCTACGAACACGACGCTTTCTATGACCAGTGTGACGAGCGCGGTATCCTTGTGTGGCAAGATTTCATGTTTGCCTGTGGCATCTACCCGTGCCATGACAGCTTTTCCCGGAGCGTCAAGCGCGAGGCAGAAGACCAGGTCCGCCGCATGCGCCGGTTCTGTTCCATTGCCCTGTATGCCGGCAACAACGAGGACTACCAGGTGGCCGAGCAGCTGCGTTTGGACTGGGACCAGAACGACAACAGCGGCGACTGGACTGCCACCAATTTCCCGGCGCGCACATTGTACGAGCGCACGCTGCCTGAAGTTGTGGCGGCCGTCAGCCCCCAAGTGCCTTACCACCCGGGCTCGCCCTGGGGCGGTGTCAACACGGAAGATACCACCATGGGTGACATCCACATGTGGCAGGTATGGCACGGCAGGCAGGAGCCGTACCAAAACTGGCCCAAGCTGACGGGCCGCTTTGTCTCCGAGTTTGGCATGATGTCCTTCCCGCCGCGCCCGTCCGTCGAAAAGTACGTCACCGACCCGGCCCAGCGCTACCCGCAGTCTGCCGTCTTGGATCTCCACAACAAGGCCGACGGAGGTGAGCGCCGACTTGGCTCGTACATTTTGGAAAACATTCGACTCAAGTCTGTCGACCTTGACAGCTGGATCTATGCTT
The DNA here is from genome assembly GCA_019925375.1 of Sporothrix euskadiensis. Taxonomy (NCBI): domain Eukaryota; kingdom Fungi; phylum Ascomycota; class Sordariomycetes; order Ophiostomatales; family Ophiostomataceae; genus Sporothrix; species Sporothrix euskadiensis. The sequence continues at coordinate 777,040 of JADHKQ010000010.1, read as the reverse complement.
CGCAGCTCATGCAGGCCGAGTGCTTGTCGGCCGCTGTCCGCAGCTGCCGTCGCCAGTGGAAGGGCCGGCGGCGGGAGTACTGCGGTGGCCAGCTGGTGTGGCAGATGAATGATTGCTGGCCGGTATCGAGCTGGGCGCTCATTGACTTTTACGGCGAGCGCAAGCTGGCATTTTATGCCGTCAAGCGGCACTCGGCGCCGCTGGCCGTCGATATTGGCCGCACATACACGGCTATCGAGGAGGGCAAGAACACGTTCGAGGCACTCAAGCCACGCAAGTCCCATGTTGATGTGTGGGCGGCCAATGCCAGCCTGTCACAGTACGTGGCCGATCTGACGGTCACGCTGTTCGACATTGTTTCTGGCGTCGTCGTCTCGACGAAGACGCTCAAGGGCGAGAATATTGCGGCTAACGAGACGACCGAGCTGCTGCGCGGTCTGGCCGTGGACAACAAGACGGCGGTGCAGGCCATCTTGCGTGACGCATCAGGTGCTGTATTGGGCTGCGCGTCTGACTGGCCCCAGCCTCTGAAGCATGTCTCGTTGGCGAGCCCACAAGACAGCGGTGTCAAGGTCACCGTCTTTGACGGCCGTGTCGAGATTACGAGCAAGGTACCCATCAAAGGTCTAGAGCTGTCGGCATCGGCAGACAAGAAAGTCACCTGGGCTGACAATGGTGTGGACGTCTACCCTGGTGATGTGTACGTCATCCGTGCAGACGGTCTGTCACGGGCGGACACCGTGGACGTGCGGTACTATGGTCTGTAGACAACAGAATGGACAGGATTATTTAGGTATTTGGTTACTATTTATGCATCCTCGATGAACTCGCCTTCCTTGCCTTGTGTGCCGTCCAGCGGTCCAATATACATGATATCGTGCAAGACCTGCATCCAGCTGTTCTCGGCACCGTCTTCCTTCTTCTGCTTTCCCCACCAATATTGCACCTTGATGAGAGTGCCCTGCGGCCGGCCGTCTTTCGTCTGCTCTCCTTTCTCTTCCTCTTCCTCTTCTTCGTCCCACAAGTCCACACGCATACCGACCCAATCTTGGTTCAGAGCACGCTTCTTGACGTCGTCCACCGTTGCAAACCCTGCCGGCTGCACCTGCTCGTCCGTCCCAAATTCAAACTCCTCAGGGCGCAGTGGACGGATTGTTGCAAAGCTTTTCTTGGTCTTCTTCTCTTCTTTGGCACTGGCGCCATCGATGCTTAGCCCAGACGACTCGTGCAGGTAGCGCACAATGGTCGCTCTATCTTGTGCAGCATACGCTGGCATAGGACGGCAGATTTGGTGGCAGCCGACGGCGAAAAAGAGGCCCTTGGAATCGTTGTCTGTGGTGTGACGGTAGGCCGTGTAGAGCTGCTTGAGGTGGTCTGTAACCTCGATGGGTGGAGTGGAGGCCATGATACTTTGACGATGTTGTAGACGATATTGTAGACGATATTGTAGACGATATTGTAGACGAAACTAATAAGGACAGCTTACCGTTTTTGTTGATGAGGTGAGAGAAAAGGGAAGGAGTAAAAATCAAGTGCGGTACTGTGAGTGGAGTGAGATCTGTCCTCGTATTGAAGACTGAAAACGATGGTTTTCATTGGCTGCGCATAACTGCAGAAGTCAGATGCACATGTACACACAAGGCGTGTGAAGCATGCATACGGGCTGCTAGGAAAGGCAATCTTCGACTGTGAAGCTACTACCACCACGTGACGTTGCGATAAAGAAATGGCCGACAACGAAGATGGCGACGCCAACGCACGATCTAGTGGACACAGGTGCGGGCGGTCCAGGCAAAAACAAAAAGGCCGATGGGCATTAGGAAAGAACCAAAGATGGCAGGCACAAGACGGTGCTCCTGCTCACGGAAGCCGCTCCTCTTCTTGTCGGGAACCATGTAGAAGTAGAGGTAGGCTGAATAGGCGGCAATGGCGATGACGACACCCACGAGACAGGACAAGAAGGTGAGGTCTGTCTCGCCGAGGTTGAAGCCGTAGAGAACAGGGCACACCTGTACTAGTCGACGAGAACAGCACCATCCGTCGTCTTGGTGGGTGCAATGGGAACGGACCTGGTGCGCCGGATACCGATTTCTCGTCCTTGCCGGTCGAGGCTGTCAGGGTCGACAGTGTTGTCGACAGTGTTGTCGACAGTGTTGTCGGTGAAGCTGTCGGAATCGTTGCCAGAATTGTTGCCAGAATTGTTGCTACTCTTCTTCTCCTGCCCGCCGAGTGCGTCAATGTATTGTCGTGGTAGCTTGTAAGGCACTTGTCTTCCGACAAATCAGTAAATCAATCCAGGTAAAGGTCGATGCAAATCAGTCCAAAAATGAATTCAAAAATTATTATATTGCTTTTCTTGTATTTATTCCTTCCCCTTTGGCTTGCTCAGGCCCGCCACTTGTCCACCACGTCAAACAGCGTCTCGTTGCTGCCGACATTGCCCGGGAAAACAACGTACGGTAGCCCCGGCCATTTACTGGTTTCCTCGTCACAGCGCCACAATGGAACACCCGGTGCAGCCTGTCCCACGACAAGAGCACGACGGAACCGCAAAGCTTTGGTGGCCATGTCGGACGAAGTGATGCCGCCTTTTGCGATGACGTAGCGGGGTTTGACTGAGAGTGCGGTGAGGAAATCCACGAGAGCACGGGCGACAGTGGCACCGATATCGAGCGACGCGGCCTCGTCGGCGCCCACCACAAGGTCCCGGGACGTCATGACCAGCACGTCCTGGCCGCGGGCAATGTCCTTTTCGGCTGTGGCAATGGCAGACTTCACAGCAGCATTGGCAGATTCGGGCGAGGCCAGCAGCTCGTTGACACTGAGGACGACAGTCGACAAGCGGTCGCCCGATTTGGAGGTCAACACACTGAGTTGGGCCGTCGTCTTGGGCACGTAGGAGCCGGCAATAATAAGGCCGCCGGGGGTGGGCATGTCGGGTGTGGCATCGGGGGCGTGGAGCGCCGAGAAGGGAAGAGGGCCGATGGGGGCAATGCCCAGGCGGGCCGAGACAAAGGCAGCGCCCGTGCGAAACAGAAACTTTTTGCCGGCCTGACTGGCGGCCTGCATGAGCGCCAGGACAACGGCGTCAACATCCTCTTCGGCGGCGGCATTGATGGCCACGACAGTACGCTTGCCGGCCGGCAGGTTGCGGAGCTGCTCGTAAATGGCGGGCACGCCGCCTTTCCGGATTGTGTCGATCGAGATGGAAGTAACATCTTCTGGAAGAATGGCCCCCTTGCCCTTCTCGACAGCGTACTCTCTCAAATTGGACGACTTGTAGCCAAACGTGGCGTCCTTGGCAAACGGCGTCTCGGCCGCCGGGACCAGCTGGTTGGTCTCGGTGTCGGCGACATAGTGCACATCGCCAATCGTATAGCGGCCGCCCTGCAAAAAGAAGGGACACAGAACCCAGGCGTCGGCCGCGCCCAAGACACTCTCCACGGCCTCGGGCTCGAGCGGGAAGTGGCCGCGCAGGGTCGAGTCGCCGCGCAGGACCACCTCAAAGGGTCTCCCTGTGATCTCGGAGGCGCGCTGCAGGTTCCGGCAAATGTCTTGAATCAGTGCCCGGGCAGGTTCTGGGTGCAGTGCGCGCGAGTTTGTCAGGATAAAGAAGCCGTAGTAGGGGCTCTGCTCAGTGTTGCTGCGCACAAACTGGTCGGTGAGGGTCGCGACGTCCCACACCGTCAAGACAGAAATATCGTGGCAGGTTTGTGTGCCCGTCGGATCGTCGTCGAGAGCGACCAACAAGGGGATGGCGGACGAGGAGGTGGCAGATTTGGTGCGCTGGGGATCGAGTGTGGCCTTGACTTGGCTGCGGTAGCCTGCGGCGGCGGCAGGCAGTGGTGGCAGCGCCGCCAGTGTGGATGTGAGGTCGAGGGACATGATAAGGTGAGGTGTGAGAAAAAGCGGTGATGATGTGAATAGAGATCTTGAAAGGGGCCTGCTCTTTGAGCAGGAAGGAGCTCTTCGAGCAGGAAGGAACAGGAACTGTCTGCACCTTCCTCTTAAGTGACGTCTTGTGTGAGGAGTTGTGTTGGAGAGCTCCTGTCGCTTCGGCGGGGTTCCTTCCTGGGTGAGGAGCGACCGCGGAGTTGTAGCTCCAAAACTCAAGAGCCAACAGGCAGGCACGACCTGTCGGCGATTCTTTAGCGCGCACTTCGTGTTAGTGGTTTTGCCGTTTTGGGACACAAGGAACACAGTCAGGCACAGCTTAGAACAGCGCCCCATAGCGTCTTTAGCGGTCGGCGTTTCGGTCTTTCGGCGCTTCAGTGGGGCATTGTCCAGTGATGTGTACTCGGTAGTCCACTAATAAATGCCGTAAAGTGACAAGGTTTCCCGCTCCGATGCAATTCCCATTTCCCATTTCCCGGCTACGATGTCCTCCGACACTTTACGGAAAATAGACAGCACAACGGCCGGTAGAGATGTGGACCACCAGTCTCGGCATTTCTTTCACTTACACGAAAACGAGGTCGCATGATTTACAAGTCTGGATGTCGCATGGCTTTCTTTCGTCTGATATTGGACCTAGATTCGGAGGACAATGTCCATGTGATGCCAAGCTCGGCAGTTGTTTACTCGGCAATTTACTCAGTTGTTTACTTGGTCATTTACTTTAGTCGTACGTCGTAGAGTCTATTATTATTGTCTTGTTTGCCACTATATTCTGGCTAATACGAAAACTGGCTAGTCAACAGGTTGTAGACATCGTTGGCGGACTCGGAGCCAAAGGCTTCGTAGATAATCGTGTTGTTGAGGATGGGCATTCCATCGCCAAACACATCTTGGCCGCCAAGATCGCCCGGCAGACCAGTGTCCCACCGGGGTACAGGCACTTGAGGACCTTGAAATGCCGACACGAGACCGGCATCATTGGGTGGTGGCATCATATCGTGTTGCTGCTGATGCTGATGATGTTGCTGGAAAAGGGCCTGTTGAGTCTGACTGTGGCTGTGGTTGTGATGACTGCTGTCGTTGATTGAAAAGTCGTGAGAGCTCGCCATACTCTGGTCGTGCTCGCCACTGTGCAGATCCAGGCTCCGTTGGTGGGCGTGATGCGCTTGTTGTGGATGCATTGGTGTCTGAGTCGTAGTATTGTTTGTGTTTGTATTTGTATTGTTTTGAATATGATCGCTCAACGACGAGGCTGCCGACGATAACGACCCCGAGTTGTTCCTGCTGCTGTTGTTGCTTGCCGTATTGCTTGCCGTATTGCTAGCCGTATTGCTACTTGTGCCCGTGCCCAGTTGCAGCTTGGCCAGCATCTTTTCGAGGCCGGCAGCAATGTGGTACAGCAAGTGGCGATCCGAGGTCACTGCACTCTGAAGAAGAGCAACCATTCTTTTGAGGAGATGGGCAACATACGCCGAGTCGACATTCAAGCCCATGACACGGTTCCACTGTGCGGCCATCTTCATCAGAAACACCGAGGCAAAGGCAATCATGGTGTGCACATAGAGAGGTGTGCCGACCAGCGCCCTTCGCAAATCGTCCTCTTCCAGCACAAACGTCAAAATGCTCGCGGCTGCTGAGATGCCCATATTGGCAAACTCTTTGCGCTCGGTCGACAAATGGTCGCCATCCCTTAAACTGACGCCACGCACGGCCAGCGAGTTGAGCTGCAGCTTGGCAAAGTAGCTATACAGAATGATGCCCTTGGGCGGGAAGGTGCCAATGTACCGGCTGTTGGCCTGCCGGGCGTGCCAGTGCATGCGCCATTGGTCAATCTCGAGGTTGAACGTGCGCAGCTCGCCCAGGTCTGATTCTGCGAGCATGGCTGTGGCAGGACCACCTCCGGGTGTGTCGTCGTCGACGGGGTGGTGCAGTGCCGGATATGCAGGTTGCTTTGCCGGTATCCTTCTTTCCGAGAAGCGGCCATAGATTTTGGTCATGATTTGCATTAGGTTCACCTGTGAACAGATGCGCTGGTCCAATGCATCGGCAAACGGCGATGCCAGAAACGTCTCATGCTCTCGGATTTGCTGTGACTCGGCAATCATGGGTGGCCGGCCGTAAGCAATACTGAAATGGTGATCGCACACATACAGCATGTACCATAGTCGGGCCTTTAGAAAGTGCTCACGGTCACCATCGCCCTCCAACGCTCTCGCAAATGACTGGTGGATGTTGAGCTCGGTGGCTATCCGGATGGCGTGCCCAGACAGCTTCCAAGACACTTCGGACAACCAGAACGCAGCAATGCACAGTCCCCGAACATCATCCACTGAGTGGTACCGCGAGAACATACTCGACGAAATCAACGACAAAAACTCACGATAGCATGTGTCAAAGGTCGCCGAACTCGTCGGGATGTGCAGCGCCGTCACCGTCAGAATCGTCGCCGTCAGCAGCTCGGACGACTTGCGCACCGAGGCAAAGCTGGGGTGTGTCTGCTCGAGACCAACCCACAAGTAGTGGTTGAGTGTCGTGTGGAAGGTCTGGTACAGCGCTTCGGCCTCTGCCTCGGAGATGACGCCCTTGGAGATAAAGTCATCCAAGGCATCGTCGGGCCCGTCCCGTGGCGGTCGCACCATCTTGGCGCCACTGCTCCGAATGTTGCGTAGACGAGTAACCTCATAAAGACTGCCCATCGGCTCGTCCACCGCCACAGCACCGCCGCCGGCGGCATGGTCGTCTGTGGGCTCGGGCTCCAGCGAGTTCTCTCGCGTCATTGCCATGTGTGTGTTGTCTTCGCGTGTGGACAGGGACGTGGCCGCGGGACTGATGGTCTGGGTGGCCGTCTGCGCTGCTGAGTGTGTTGTCGAGTGCGTGACCATGGGTACAGAGGTAGCATGTGTGCTGGAGTGTGTGTTGGCCGCCTGTGGTGTGTCCGGTAGTGGCACAGGCAGAGGAACGGGCAGAGGAACAGGCACCGGCAGTGTCGACGACCGTGTCTGCAGTCCATGCCGCACCAGCACATCGATGCTTGCCTTCATCTGTTGGATCTCTCGGCGCATCTCGTCCAGTGTTTGTGTGTCGTGTCCGCTGCCATGTGTCCAGGCAGAGGTGAGGGAGGAGTCGCGGACAGACTGTGTTTCTTGTCTGTCATGGCGCTCACTCTTTTCCTGCGCTTCTGTCTTTTCTTTTGCCTCCCTCTCCTGCTCCTCTTGCTGAGCCTCCCTCGCCCACTCACCCATGACACACTCCAGCCCGCGACGGTGGCAGTGCCGGCACCGCACCTGGCCGGCCAGTAGCTCGCACTTCATCTTTTGCTTCTTGCACTCGGCACATGCTCGCGGCTTGCGGCCGGGGCCCTTGCCGCCGGGCTTCTTGATGCCGCCGGAAGCACTCGCTCGCTTACGAGATGACGCAGTCGGGCCATGTCGGCTTGGTGTCTGCGCTTGACTCGGCGTCTCTGTATCAAAGGATGTATCGGCGGTGGCAGCACGATGTCTTGCCGGTGTTGCTGTCTCATTACCATTCGGTGCCGGTATTGGTGGTGTGCCGCGCCTTGCATCGCGGTCAGATTCTTGTGCTGGTGGCCCTGGCGGGCCTGCATTGCCAGACGCGCCTGATGCAGGGACTGAGACTGCCACAGGCGCGGGCGCAGGCATGGCCACGTTGCTTCCGCTCTCCATTGTCGTTGCTGCGGTCGATCTGAAATCTCCACTTGTTGGAGAATGCAAACCTGAAAACGAGAGCGGACGGGAAATCGGGATACTTTAGAGGGCGGACGGGTCAACGTGGGCAGCTGGAGAATGTAAAATCTTGACGGGAAAAAATCAACGAAACTCAATACTCCGTAGACGCAAAGTCGGATTGGACTCGTGCACATCCGTTTTCGTGACGCGTGCCACTTTCGTAGCTTACCGTTCTCTGGGGTAGAGATGTCACTCCAGAGAGAGTGATGCCGATCGGATGAGGCTCGGCTGTGGGTTGTGGGGAGAAAAGAGAGGGTGAACATTGATTTCCCGCATTTTCCGTATTTTCCGGTCACACCTGGTGACAAACCCCAGTTTCTCCATTCTCCAACTGTGGCAAGTTGTCAACCTGTGGGCAACTAGTTGTGGGGAGGGACGCTCCTTCACTAACAAATGGCACTAGAACACAAGGAAAATGGAAACAACACGGGCCAAGACCACCGAAGACGCCAGTAAAAGTAGGGAAAGTACTTCGTAGTGGAAGCCTGACGACGACTCGACGCCAAAAGAAGAGGCTGCAGCTAGGGGAAGTCAAGTGGAGAAATGGCATGGCAAGACGGTAAAAAGGTAAAAATGGGTAACGAAAGGAGAAAGAGTGAGCTGAGCTAATGAAGAGGGCGCGTGATAGAATGACTGAAATCAAACAGTTGAACAATGGGTACAATGACAAGTAGGATGTTCAGTGTGGACACATCAGCTGATAGACGGAGAGAGGAGTAAGCTGAAGGCAGCATGTGGATCTACGGGAATACGGTACAAGTCTATCTTCTCATTGATTTTGGGAATTTTCACAGAGGGCAAGACAATGCACTGCTACTCAAAATCAAACGGAAAGCAGGTCGTATCAATTCGATCACAGTCGGCACATAATTTTCAAGCAGAGAGCTGTATTGGGTCTCGTGACTTATCGTCTCGCTGTACGATTCATTATACACACATCTATATACACACGTCTATATACACTTTTTCTCAACGGCCAAACGTCAAATCTCCTAAATGTCGAAGCGGAACTTCTGGTCGTAGGTGGCCCGGACTTCGACGTGGCTGTCGGCAGGCGTCTTCGCGTCCAGATCGCCCTCAATCGTAGAGCTGGCCTCGGCAATATCCAGAGCCTTGTTGGCGCGGCGGAGCGCCATCGACAGCACAACCGACGAGGCAATCGTGACAACCGTCAGGCCTAGGTTGACACCCCAGGCGACTGTGTAGCGAGGACCGGCCGACGATGGGTACAGATAAGGCGTCCACACCAGGGCCAGATTGCCAATGGAGTTGTTCATGGCCAGGGCGATGGCACGCGCCTTTTGCGGGCGCGAGGCAATGTTGGCCATCCAGGCGTTGGAGATTTGGAAGCAGCCATACGTGCCGGGCAGCATCAAAAACAAGGAAAAGTAGCGGGCGCCCGTGTTAGTAGTGGCAATTGTGATGATGATTCCAATCACAGCGGCGATACTAGGAAAAATCATGTGCGGCGAGCGCTTGCTGGTGCGGTCCGAGTACCAGGTGTTGAAGAGACAAAAGAGGGCCGTGCAGATATAGGGCGGAGCTGTGAGCAGCAACGTGTTGATGGTGTTGTAACCAAAGTTCTTGACGAGCGTAGGCAAAAAGTTGGTGAGCGACGCCACGGCCTGGACGCAGAGCTGGCCGACAATGCAGAGCCAGACGCGGTAGTCGCCGGCCGCAATGCGCAAACCCTGCTTCATGCCAATGTCCTCTTCCTCCTGGCCGGCATCTTCGATGAGACGAACAACACCCAGCGCCTTTTCCTCTTCCGTTAGCCACTTGGTCGTGGTCGGCCAGTCTGGGATAACAAAGGCGCAGATGGCAGCAAAGACGACAGTGGCGGAACCCTCAATGATAAACAACCAGCGCCAGCTGGCAATCTTGTTGTTCTTGAACGCAGCTGAAATACCAGCAGCAAAGAGACCACCGAAAGCACCCGACAGCATGGCAGCGCAAAAGAAGATACCCAGACGCAGACCCAGCTCCTTGCGCGTGTACCAGCCCGAGAACAAGAAAGCAACACCGACGAAGAAGGGCGCCTCGGCAATGCCCAGGAAAAATCGGCAGGCCAGTAGACCGCCAAAGTTCTGGACGGCACCGGTGCAGCCACTGACGATACCCCAAGCAATCATGCATGCCGAAAGGTACAAAGAGGGACGCAGCATTGACAGCAGCATGTTGCTGGGCACCTGCATGAGAATGTAGCCGACAAACGTCAAAGACAGGACGACGTTGTACTCGACGCCCTTGAGGCCGAGATCCTTCTCCAGACCCTGGATGCGGGCCTGGGGGAGGGCATTGCGGTCGATGTAGTTCATAATGTACATGATGATCTGGGCTATTAGTGATGTTGATCGAGACTGGTGGCAAGGACATGACAAAACTCACCAGAATGGGCAGCAGACGAAAGTCAATCTTGCGCATGAGCTGCTTCTCGCGTGCAATACGCTCCTCAGGGCTCCAGGCGTTGACAAGTGCGAGGTAGTCCGCAGTGCTGGCGCCAGCCGGCACAATGTCCTCGAGGTTGGCCATTGTGTGTGGTCGTGATGTGGTGATGTGATAAAAGAGATAAAGGGGGAAAAGAGAAGGGAGATGGAAGAAAAGGCTGATGAGATGGACTGAGTGAAGACTGAAGACGGACTGTCGATAGATGGAATGAAAACAAAAAGAGATCGTCCTCGTCTTTATACACCTGTGCTCCCTTGTGCTTCTCGGCTCTCAGATGTTTGGAGAGCCGGAAAGATTCAGACATTCAAGTCAGACACGACAGACTATTGTTCGACAAAGCCGCGGCAGAGCGAGAGAGCAGAGATGAGTGTGTGATCGGTGCTGGGCTGGTCTGTTTCCTGTCTGGGGCCCCGGATAAACAAACAAGGAAAACATGACCTTGCTCCGCAAAATGATTCTCAGTAGAATGCCACAAAAAGGGGGGGGACGGACCATGAGGCATGCAGTGAGGTGGTGAAAGTGAGGAGACTGTGCATGCAAGGAAGACAACGAAACCGGGGAAGGTGACCAGAATGGGGAGAGACTAGGAAAATTCAAAGAAAGGCTGGTATTTCCCGTAGTCTGTCAGGTCTGTCAGGTCTGTCCTGTCAATCCAGCCAAGACAATCAGGATGGCGAGGCCATGTGGTAGACTGGGAAAATAGAGACGACAGTCGAGTACAAAAGAGGCTAGCCGCCCAGACCCTCGCCCCCATCTAGGCTGGGTCTCGTACATACTCCTCCATGTCGCATGTCGTACTACGGACATAATGACCCCAATGGCTTTAATGGACTCAATGGGTCCAGTTGCGGCTCCTTCGCTCTCCTTGAGGAGCCCCTTTGGTCTAACTTGACTTCAAGAAAACAGGCGGAAAAAAAGAAAAGAAAAGAAGACAAAAAAAAAAGACAAAAAAGACAGCAAGTCATGTTAGCGTCGTCGACGTCACCCCACCGTCTCACCCCATGGGATTGGAGTACGGAGTACGAGCGGATGGAGAACGGGGATTGAAGAGTGAGAAAACAGGGGAAAGAGGAGAAAATGGCCCAAAAAGAAGGAGAAGAAGGGGGAAAGAGAGGGGGAATACTGGGGTGGAGGGGAGAAGAAACCCGGGAAATCGGGGAGGCTCGCCCAAGAAAGAATAAAAGAGTGAAGAAAAGGAGGAAAAGAAAAGAAACAGTAGCGTGGGCGATGGGTGGCAGAAGTGGAAAAAGAGTGGAAAGAAGGTGTGAGTTGGAGTGGGTACTGGCCAGGGTTTTCCCATTTCCATCACTTTGTGGTTTGATTTCCCGTAGTGTGGGAGCCGGTTTCCCGGTACTAACACGGCCCCAACACTTTGCCAACGGCGGCCAGCGACGGCGTTTGGACAGCCATGCGGGCAATAGACTTTGCTCGGCTTCGTTAGCTCGTGCCATATTGCCGGACCGTGCCATCGAGAGAGGAGGAGAGTGTCACGAGAGCACCTCGCTGTCTTTGGCGTCTCCGGGTTATTGTTTGAACATCGATAGATTTCCGATTTCCCGGGTCCATTTGCGACTAACACGGTCTGACGGCCGTCACGCTGCAGATGATGGACACGTCTGTTGACTAAACGGACGCGCCTAGATGCAGTAGATGCAACTCCATTGCTCCATTCTGCATCCACACAAGGGCCGTCCACCCGGTCCTTTCTCTTGGTGCTTTGTATGGTCTGTGAGTGGATGAGCCGGGGGAAAGAGGGGTGAAGCAGTCCGAGGACGGCGCTGTTGTTGGATATAATAAGAGTATAAGAGTGACGTGCATTGGAGATGAGGGGTTGAAGATTTGCATTTACTCAAACATCCTCGACCATCTCCAGCACTCAGTCAGGCTGTCTTCTCGACTTTCCTCTCCAACCGACACTCCTCTTTTTCATACTCTTTCCTTTCTCCTTTTCCTCCACACACAAAATGACTTCTCTGTCAACAAAACTGGCCGCCCTTGAAGAGGCTGGCAAGCCGATCCAGGTCGGTATCATTGGTGCCGGCAAGTTCGGTTCCATGTTCATCTCGCAGGCGCACCGCACGACGGGTCTGCGCCTGGCTGGTATTGCCGATCTGTCAAAGGACCGCGCGCTGTCGTCGCTGCAGCGCACCGGTTTCCCTGCCGACAAGTACGACGGCACTGCTTCTCTCACAATCGAGGAGGGCATTAAGGCCGGCAAGACGGCCATTACGACCGACTCGGCCGAGCTGATTGCCACGCCCGGCATTGATGTGATCCTCGAGGTCACGGGCAACCCGGCGGCGGGTATCCGTCACGCGCTGCTGTGTTGCGAGCACAAGAAGCACATTGTCATGATCAACGTCGAGGCGGATGTCCTGGCGGGCCCGCTGCTGGCGCGCAAGGCCAAGGAGGCCGGCATCATCTACTCGATGGCGTACGGTGACCAGCCCGCGCTCATCGCTGAGATGGTCGACTGGGCGCGCACGGCCGGTTTCGAGGTCGTCTGTGCCGGCAAGGGCACTAAGCACCTGCCCGAGTACCACTACTCGACGCCGGCGACGGTGTGGGACTACTATGGATTCACCAAGGAGCAGCTGGCGACGGGTGACTTCAACCCCCAGATGTTCAACTCGTTCCTGGACGGCACCAAGTCGGCGCTCGAGATGGCGGCGGTGGCCAACGGCTGTGACCTGACGCCGCCCACCAAGGGCCTGCAGTTCCCTCCCTCCAGTGTGTGGGACCTGCCCGAGGTGCTCAAGCCCCAGGAGGCCGGTGGCCAGTCGGAGCACAGCGGCACTGTGGAAGTCGTGTCGTGCATGGAAAAGGACGGCCGCTGGACATTTAACCACCTGCGCTGGGGTGTCTATGTCGTGATCAAGGCCCCCGGCGAGTACCAGCGTGAGTGCTTCAAGCAGTACGGCCTCAAGACGGACGAGTCGGGCTGGTACGCCGCCCAGTACAAGCCGTACCACCTGATCGGCCTCGAGCTCGGTGTTTCCGTCGCCACCATCATGACCCGCGGCGAGCCCACGGGCCAGACAAAGACTTGGGCCGGCGATGTCGTCGCCACGGCCAAGCGCGATCTCAAGGCAGGCGAGAAGCTTGACGGCGAGGGCGGCTTCATGGTGTACGGCAAGCTGATGCCTGCGGCAGCCTCGATTGCCATTGAGGGTCTGCCCATTGGCTTGGCCCATGGCATTGTGCTGAAGCGCGACGTCAAGAAGGACCAGGGCCTGAGCTGGGCGGATGTCGAGTACAGCGACAAGGCGCAGGCGGTCGCTGTGCGCAAGGAGATGGAGGCGCTGTTCCGCAAGGAGTTTGCTGCCAAGTCGAACGGCGTGAAGGCGAACGGTGTCAACGGCACCCACTAAATTCTCAGGGGTAAAAATATAAGTTCACGATGATGCCCTCTTTCCCGTTTTGCCTTTTGGCACGTGCTGCTCCATTGCTCTTTCCCTGTTTGGCTTTTGATGTTTGGCCTTTGATGTTTGATTACTGCATAGATTGAAAAGCGTCCACTGGCCGTCCAGTAGACGTTATAGAATGGATAAGATAAATATGCTAAATATGACAAGAAATCAAGCTACGAGGTGACATACTATGATCCTGAGTAAATGGTTAAACGATTGCTGATCGTGAAGTGTCGCGTGCTGTCTCTATTTGACTATGACGTATCGATCGCAAAGAAGGAAAGAACCAGGGCCAGAACGTCCACTTTTGGTGGGTCTAGATGCTCTTCCAGGCCCTCACCAAACACCACTAAACACACCTAAGTACTCCAAATACAGGGCAGTTTACGGAGTAGATGGTTCACATTCGAAATCACAAGTCAAGAATCACGGTTGCATCAATTTGCCCGATCATTATTATCGCGCCGTAAATTTTAGATAATCTTGCGTCTGTTCCTGTTCCAGTTCCATTTATTCTTTGCATTTCTTTCCGTAAAGTCTCAAAATCACACGAGTCGTGCATGGCAACATCATAGTCGTCCTCTCGCCGTGGAGACTAGAGCCTGTCGCCCACGCTTTTTAGTGGGTTCTCACTCTTTTTTCACTCTTTGTTCCAGCGGGCTGCGTCGGTTTAGTGGGTTTCGTGGGGGTTGCCGGCCAGTCGCGAGCTATCTCCGCTAGCAAGGCCGAGGTGTGCCCTACTACGGGCTTTGAGTTTTGGGCACTATGCACCAATCAGAGCAGCCCTCACATGTGCTGACTCCTCTTTGTTCGCCGCCGCGGCAGCCGCCATTGTCTCCTTCCGCGTTTTTTGGTCATCTTTCACACGCTCCTGCCATGACGCTCCTGCCTTATTGCTCCTCTGCAGTACGACGACATAAGCTATCAGCGGAGCCGATAAAGACATTTTTCTCTTGATCATTTTCTTCATTGGTCGTCAACCTCTTTCTCTCTCTCGTCTTATTTCATTTCATCTTTCCTCTTTTTCTCTCTTCTCCTAGAATGTCGCCAAACCACCTAAGATAGCAGCATCGCCAATCTTGGCTCTATTGGCTCTTTTGGGCTTCGTCCTGTGGTCTTTGGAATTCACGTTCTTCACGTCCTGTCCATCGCACATTCCTATCGTTCAGCCTTCCTATCGGGTCCTGCACCGTACCTGTACGCCCTTTCTTCTACATTCCCCTCTCTCCTTCCTCGATTGGACGATAGCCCTCTCTTCCGACGGCACAACCGTTCCCTTGGCACCTGCCACCTGCCAGTTCTTGAGAGTGCATGTGCTCATACGTCGTACAGCTGCACCTGCCAATCCAATCTATTGGCATCCTGATGCCTGCCGCCTTCCGCCTTCCGCCTTCCGCCTTCCGCTTTAGCTTCCCCGCCACGAAAACAAGCCCTGACCAACAAGCTTGACTCGTTCAACAACAGATATCGACACCCAACCGACGCCATCGACCACCATGGTGCACTCCAGCGTTGCGAGCGCCGCAGCGGCCGGTACCGCCAATGCTCGTGCATCCTCTTCGTCGGCATTCCGGCCGCGCATGGCTTCTCGCGGTTCTCGAGGCTCGTTTCACGCCGGCGATATCTTTCCATCTTTTGAAACGGCCGGCAGCAGCAGCAGCAAGAATAACATCAGCAGTTCGACAGAGACACGGCGGAAATCAGTCGGCACGAAATACCACACGTTCCCAACCCCAGCCGCTGCTGCTGCGTCCAAACCTACTGCTGCTTCGAAAATATCACCACCTAACGAACGCGGCGGCGAGGATGACACTTGGGCAGACAACCGCCCTCGCTCATCATCTCGCGCACCCTCCGACCGTTCTCCTTCCCACAGTCCTCGCGCCGGCCGCAATGCGACACCCCTCCCCGTCCGCCAGCTTGGCCTTCTTGCTCTTCTAAGTTTGGCTGAGCAGACCGCCCTCAACTCCATCGGTCCCTACCTGCCCACCATGGTCGAGTCCTTTGCCGAGATCCCCGAGGGTGAGATGGGCTTGTACGTCGGCGTGCTCGCCTCCACGTTTGCCCTGGCCCAGCTGGCTACCAACCTGTTCTGGGGCTACTTGTCAGACGCCATTGGCCGCAAGCCCGTTATGCTGCTGGGCTCGTTTCTGCTAATGCTCTGCTTCTGTGTGTTTGGTTTTTGCTCCCGCTACTGGCAGGTCGTTGTCGTGCACGTCGCCATGGGCTTGTTGAATGGCAACGCAGCTGTTGTGCCGACTTGCTTGGGCGAGGTGACGGACCGCACGAACCAGAGCAGTGCCTTTACGTGGCTGCCGGTCGTCTACTCGCTGGGCTCCATTACGGGCCCCGCACTGGGTGGCCTGCTGGTCGGCATCCCGCCCGGTGGTGCTTACCCGTTCCTGGCACCCAACCTGGCTAGTGCTGCTCTGCTGGGCGTGGCTGTCGTTGTGCTGAGCATCTGGTTCGATGAGACACTCGATAGCTGCGACCGCCGCACCCTGCCCAAGGGACTGGTCTGGATCGACGAGCTGTGGGCCTGGTGCTGCAGTCTGACCTCGTCCGTTGCGAGCACGCCAGCCAGCGAAAACTCGGGCGGCAACAACGAGAACAGCCCGCTTATCAGCAGCGGCGCCAGTCCTGACGAGGACACGACCGAGGGCGGCGACGATGACGACAGTGCCAGCATCTCGAGTGCCAAAGTACCGCTGAACCCCAAAAAGACGGCCATCCTCAAGCAGCTGCTCAACCCCAAGACTGTGCTGCTGCTCTTGACGTATCTCGTCTTCCAGCTCTCCAACATTAGCTTCAACAGCCTGTATCCCATCTTCTCGTCCGCTCCCTTACCTACAGGCCGCGATCTGCCGCCCGGCATGATTGGTTTGCTGTTGTCTTTTGCCGGCGCAGCTACCATCGTCTTCCAGATTACCGCCTTCCAGCCCTTGAAGTCGAAGCTTGGCAACCTGGGTACCTACCGCGGCGCCCTCTTTGGTCTTGCCCTCAGCATGCTCGTCATGCCCTGGGTCCCCGCCGGCCAGGAGGGCAAAGAGTGGCAGCTCAACCTAATTATGGGCGCCGTCCTCGTCTTTAAGAACAGTTGTGCCGTCGGCGGTTTATCGAGTGTCATGCTGCTCATCAACAACTCGGCGCCCTCGAACGAGACCCTGGGCACACTCAACGGCATCGCCCAGACACTGTCTGCCGCCGGCCGCAGTGTCGGCCCCTTTTTGTCGGGCGCGCTTTTCTCGCTGTCGACACGCATCCAGCGCCCGGCACGCGGCGAGCTACTGGCCTGGTGCATCTTTGGCGGCGTGGCCGGGCTGGGGTGGCTGCTGACGATGACCATCAACGGCCGCGGACTGGAGAGTTCCGACTGGGAGGGCGGTGACGATGACGAAGAAGAGGAGGGCGAGGGCGACGAGGAGTCGGCATAAACTCTGCTCAAACTTGATAACGATGTAACGACTTTTTTTCGATATACAAACAAGGTGTACATGACCCATACTCATACTTTTTGGGGGATTTTTTAAGATATTTACTGGCGGCATGGCGTTTTCATTTGATGGCGGGTTGTTTTTTCTTCTTACAATCTATTTATTTTCTCTCGACCGCCTTCAGACTCTCTCTGTGATACATGGAACACGATGCATGTCTTGTAAACGGCCCAAGACACTACTACTGTCCACTTGTAGAACCTAGCCCGACCACGATGCATGACTCGTCCACCGAACCAAACACAAACCAACTCCACCATCTCCACTTGCTTCACCTCCACTCTGCCAATTCTGCCGTCTTTTTGTTTTGTTCTTTTTCTCCCGCCTTTAAAGACCCGTCTAAGGATGCTCGCCGCCACAGAAAACAAGCGCTCGCTTGCTTCTTTCCGCCTTCCGGACGCGTAGCTCAGTGGCAGAGCGAGGGATTGCAGATCCCTAGGTCGGGGTTTCGAATACCCCCGGGTCCTAAAAAGAGGGAGAAAAAGAGAGCCTTTTTTTTTATTTTTATTTTTTTCATCAACCAAGCTTTTTCTTTTCAACTTTTTTTTTCTTCGTGCTTGACTGAGATTTGCAACTTGAAGACAATATGTAATCTTTTCTTCAATGAAGCTTCATAATTCTTGTTTCATTTTTTATTGTGGAAAAATAACAAAAAAAAAAAGAAACATTTTGATTGACAATCCCTTGAAATAGAATTACTTTTTACAGTGTCGTATAATCGCATCCCAGATTATGTGACGGGTTGATCACGTCACGTGGCGCGGTCACGTGGCCCGTGCGCAGGGGCTATGAAATCTCTGTCTCTCGCATTGTCACGACTTGGAAGAAACAAGCCTCAATAAGATCAATCTGTCCCCCCTTTACCCTACGATAGGAAGAGGTGGACGTACAGGATCTAGAGGCCCGTTGAAAACGTTAACGAATCTGATACTGATCGTCTATAGTATTCCGACATACAGTGATAATTCAAAATATTCAGCTCTCTTTTCTAAATACAAACATTATTGATTACAGTTTTCAAAAGACGCCAGACACTTCAATTGTTTATATCATCTTCTCGACGCCGAATTCTCGCATCATATCGCCTATTACGGGTAATAGCTCGTACATCACCACTTCTTACGGTAAGCTCTTATTTTGTCTAATCCGAAGATGTCTACGATATCTCACCTCTTCCCGTACCTACTTCTTTATTTGTATTCTTCCACATCGCCCCGCTTCAGCCTTTCGTCCTCCTGTCCTCTGGTCCTCTCGTAGTTTTTACAGCCGCTCGTAAACACAAGGACAGGAGAAACAAACGCGAGAGACGCATACCTGCTCGGAACTCTCGTGATCCGTCCTCGTTTTTGCGGCTATGCTCACTTAAGCGCCGTCCACACCCCTTTTACTTCGTCCTCTTCTCACAGTTCTCACACTTTCTGCCCCTTCCCCATCAGCATACTCCTTGTTTGTGTCTCGCTTGTTCCTGCATCGCGGCTCTCCCGTTCAGCCTCACATAGACCAGGGACCAACCAGAACGGCGGATCTTCTCTTTTGGATGTCCGACGCCATTCTGACACGTTTTGTCCGCCGTGTTCCTGACGTCTCTCCTGTGTTTGTCATATTATCTCACGTGAGCCTGTCGCATCTGTTACCGAGTGTTCTGATATTACGGGGAAATGGTAATGAAAAGACAGGAACCGGCCGGCAAGCTGGGACTTTTTTCTGCAAATACGAAGAGACATGTGAACTTGCATGGAAATCTTATCCTCGCTGTCCAAAATCTGCCTCTTGACTCTGACATCTGGGCTGCCACATACAAGAAACTTGGCCTTTTCCGGCAATGCTGACGGTCTTTTTTTTCGATCCGCGGTCTCTTGCATCTCACGTCGCGGCTGTCGTGTGGTCGCGGCTGTCGGAAGTACGCTGTATTTGGCATATGGTGCCCTGGGGTTCGCGCGCCACAGTGAGCAAAAAGGCCTGGGCCGCGCCGGCAAACACAAGTTCCGTTCTGCACTGCCAGGTTCCTTCTTCTTTTGGCTGTTATTTGTCTCTTTCCTTTGTTTTTTATGACAGCACCTGCAGCACCTGCCACACAGATGCAGATGCACACAGTCGCTCCTTCCGGCCCTTCCCATTTCTTGGCCTCCCGGGTTCCCTCCCTCCTGTTTTCATCCTGCTCCTTCCCAGGAAGCTCAGATGTCCTTCCGTCCCGTCCCATTGGCCCTGCCGGCTGCCGCACCTGCCGCCCCTGCCGCACCTTGTTTGCACTTCTGCATGTCGTTTTCCACGTTACTGCAAGATGCGACTATCCTGCAGATGCTTTTCAAATCTTAATTTCTCATGTCCTCCAGTACCATCCGTTCGTTACCTCCCACACTCGTTCCACTTTGCCCTTCATTTCCTGTTTTGTCCTGCTTTTCCCACCAGAAATCAGAAGCTAGATTCAGCCCTACCTAGGGCTGACGAGCATGGCAAAATGAAAAGTGAAGGATGACGGTGATGTTCTTATGCTGCTTTGGTTTCGAGTCTGGACACAACTTGAGTCCACTCGGTAAAACCTCGCTTTCGCTTCTTGCATCTCGGATTGCCTGTAGAGGACTCGTTTTGCGAAGGCTGGGCTCTCTCAGTCTGACGGACTTGTCTTTTTCTCTTTTTCACTCCGTCTCCTTGTCGAGCTCCGTCTGGCAGTCTTGACCGTCTCGGTGCCCCTCGCCTCGTGATTCCTTCTTTTCTACGTCGTATCGTCGTGTCCTTACGTCGGCTGGCGGCCATCTTGTTTACTCGCATCGGCCATCATGGACTTTTGCAAAATTCGATTTTCTTTGCGCACCGCCTCACGTGCTGACCTTGTGACCCTGTAGTTTTCTATTTTCTACCAACGTTCTTTTTTGTCCTCGATCGTTTTGCTACACGTCCCTTTTTCACCTTCTTTCCCGCCTCTCTCTGCCTCCTACTCTGCAGTTTTCAGTTAGTCTCATGGCTGGTGCTCACCGTGCCCAGCATTGCGCATCGTCGCTAAAATCTCACTGCTGGTTTTTGTCTCGTCCTTTTGCTCCTGCCTGCCTTCTCTGCTGCCATTTCTGCCTCTCTCTCTCTCTCTCTCTCTCTCTCTCTCTCTCTCTCTCTCTATCCTCCTCTGCCCGTTCCCACAATTCCGGTCCTCCACTCCTTTTCTTCCCTGTTCTTTTGCAGTTACGGATGTAAATAAACCCCTGTAAATCCTCCTGAAGCCGTTGCCTGCCGTTTCTGTATTCCTGCCCCGAGTTACTTCCAAATAGTCTTCATCCAACGGCCACCGTTTGACTTTCTGACGTTCCAGAACACGAATACAAAATCAAGCGTTAGCTGTGTCTTGTGTTCCCCGCAAGCATCGCCACAGACCAACCCCAACTCCAACTGACAGATAGGCAGACGGTGGCGCCCCGAAGCCACCGAAGCCACCGAGGCCACCGAACTCGTCCGAAGGACTCTAAAAAGACCACCAGTTTGAAACTTACATGACAGGCACCTTCTGGAACGACCAAAATGATTACACAGCTTGTGGCGCATCCCCTACCAAACGGTTAATACGGTCCACTAACAACAAGACGAGAAACAGAAAAGAATCTTAACAGCGTGGCGGCGCACAAAATTCCCCAACACGGTGAGCTTATGCCGCTGTGATGGGCAACTTTTCACGATTCGATGGATCGATTTTGATTTCTGGTTTTTGATTTGATTCTTTCACTTTCTGTCTAGGCAATCCCTCAATTTTGGCCACAGTCTGGGCAACAAAACGCTTTATTGTGCCGTTGCCCGAATCACGTCACTCTTCTCACGTCGCCTTTCTTTTTTCCCCTCTGTTTTTAAGACTGCCTTCTCTCACTAATGTTGACTTATCATGGGAAACGGCCACACCGTATTTTCCGTCCAAAAAGCCATCGTATATCGGCGGAGGATCGTCATCTCCAATATCGGTATTTGAGTTTCTGGATTTTTGCCTTTTGCCTTTCGCCTTTTGCCTTTTGCCTTTTTGCCTTCGCTGCGTGTCGTTGTCGTCCGCCGATTCCGCAACGGCGATGCTCGGCAAGAGTAACCATAGCGAAAGAAACGGGCAACAGCTCACTACCTCACTACTCCAAAACCACGTTAACCACCAACGCTGTCGTTACAACTTCCTAAATAGGTAGAAAGCCGACTGACATGTCCCGACGGAGAAATCTCATTGAAATTTTAAAACATCAGACAGAATCGAAGCCAAGAGAGTTGGGACTTGACAGGACATACGATGAGGTGCTGATTCATTTTTCTTTCTTCGTTTTCTTTACGACCGCCCTTGTAAAACGCCGTTATGGTGCGGGTGACCCCGTTGCGCGTCATCGTCAGCACGAGAGAACGAGAGAACGAGAAAGCCGTGACAGGTGAAGATTGATGATCGTGAAGAGACATGAGAAAGTGAGAGAAAGACGGAGGAAATCCGCACTCTTTCGTTTCGTTTCTTTCAGCCCGCACACCGTCATGCACACCCTCCGTTCTCCGATTCCCCTTGTACCTGCGCATGGTTTTGCCGCCACGGCATTTTTGGGGCGCCGACTCTCTCACATTTTCATGGACGATCACCACCGTTTTCTGCATTCTGCGTTCTGCAGACGACGACTACAGCTTGCTCACCCTACTTTCGTGTAAGATCTGAGATTGGCTCTCATTGGCCCATACCCGCCAGCCGTTGCATTTTTTTTCTTCTTTCTCTTTTGCTCTTCATTCTCACACCCACCTCCCCTCTTTGGCTTCTTTAGCACGATACGCCCTTCCTTGCCTCTTCTTTTCTCTTATTCTCTCATGCTCACCGTTATTCTGGAGCATGGACCACAACCCAAACCACACACCCCTCTTCCACGTACCTGGGAAGAGGGTCAAGGGGGTGAAGTAGGTGATATTTCGGTATTTCTTTTCTTTGCTACCTACTTTCTTTGTGTTTTATTCTCTGTGCTTTTTCATTTTCTATCTAAATTCGTACTTGTCTCCATCTTTTCCCACGGGTTTTGACGTCTGCCTTTTTAGCATCACCCGCATTGCCTCCAATTCCTATTTACAAACCCCTGCATCTTTTCTTGAGCACTGCCTAAAAGGACTTGACCTCACCTTCGCCTTCGAACGGAAGAGCAAAAAAAAAATAAGAATCACTCTGGCCAGGCCAGAAGCATACCGGTCTGGACCTTCAGCTCTTCAGCCCTTTCCCTCTTGCCTCTTACCTCTTACACTCTTGTCCCTTTTTTTTCTTACCCAACTCCATGTTACTTTCACTCTCTCTCCCCCTCTCCCTCCTGCCGTGAGCATGATCACGACGTCAACGCCCCTCCCCTCCTCCCTACTCTGCCACCCCTCCAAGTCATCAGCAGACGTCAGTTTAGAGTACCAGGCTCCTCGTCCCATTCCGTCCTTTTTGTTTCCTCTTTCTTCGTCATCTTACATACTACACGACATCGCCAAATATATAACAATGGCCGGAAACTCCTCTCCCATTCTTGCGTTGGTGTTCGACAACTGTCACCACGCCTTCCGCTTCATCACACAGTCCATCGCTTCCTCCTTTTCTTCTGTTCGCTCATTATGCTCCTTTATTGATCTTGCTGTCTTCCTTTCTCTCAACTTTTTCTATTTTTTCTTTCTTTTTTTCCTTTTCTTCTTCTTCCTTTCTACCATCGTTCCTGCCGTCCTTGCCATCTCTCCCCGAGTCGACACCCATCTCACAACACTTGGCTATGTCTTCAGCACGGTCCAGCAAGTCCGGCGGTTCTGGTGGCTCCGGCAGCCGCAAGACGAGGACGTCACATGTATGTCAGAGATATCTTCAATGTACTGTATTTGTGTTTGTATTCTTTCAATCCTGACATGCGCAGAAAACGATAAAGCAGCTTATCGACTCCCTCACAACCCACCGAGTCAACACTCTGACAGAACTTCGACGCATCGAACAGATTGCAGCGGCTTGTGATAACGAGGCGGACGCCCGCGCTTTCCAGGAGCCGATGACAGCGGCGTGGCTGCACTATGTGAATTCGAATCAGTTTCTGACTGAGCTTCGTGGCCTCACGCCCAACTATCCCTTTAGTGGCGACATTTTGGCAGATGCCCAACAGCGCGTCCTCAATGATCCTCTTAGCAACCGGAGCTGGAACATGGCGTGGCTGTGCCTGTCCAAAATCCGGGACGACGGGCTGATCCCCGTGTACGCCGTCGCCGAAGCCAACAAGCCGGAGATGTGGGGCGGCCACGACCCGGAGACGGGCCTGGTCTATCAGCCGCAGCCTGAGGAATGTGCCCAGCTGGCCAACTGCTTCGAGTACGAGTGGACGCAAGCCGTGACAACGCTGCTGCGGCACTGGCCGACACCGCCGACATGGTACTAGGAACACAATGTGAAGAGGATGAATAGGGGGTAGACTTACGCTACTACCTGGGCGTGGCTGTCGATGACTGACCGATCGGACACTGAGTGTTTTGTTTGGATCTTCAACATGAAGGTCTCTCCGGTCTCAGCGGTCCACAATGTCCACCACATCCTGGCTGTCGTCGTTGTTCTGACGGTCGCCCAGATAACCGACCACCTCGTCGTTCTTGTCGTCGTTTGTGTTGTGGTTTCTGAATCTTCCCTCGTAAATGACGACGTGGATGGGGTCAAGGTTGTGAACATTTCGAGTGTGTTCGGTCTTCAGCCTTGTGGTGTTTTCGGGTTTACTTGTGAGTGAGCTGTGACACTGTGCCAGTTCGATCGGACTCATCTGTGGTTTGTTTTCGGCCTGGGTTTGTATTGGAGGGTGCTGTCCTTTGGTGATATTGCATAGCGAGCATGGGGTGGAGTTGTTGTTCAGCGTGGCGCTCTTGGGTATGGGTTTGTTGGCTTTCGCGTGTTTTGGGACCTGCCTTGAATTCTTTTGTTAGTTGCCTGTTTTCTTTTCTCTTTTCTGCTTTCTTTTCTTTCTCCTATTGTTCTTGTTTCTTTTGGAATTCTCAGCGTTGGATAGACTTTGGGTTGGGTGCATTGATGCATTCGAGACCCCGTACAAACAGACGTGGTGGGCTGGACCTATCATCAATAAACAGTATCAACAGTCTTCATCGAGCACGATAGCAGTGGATGGGCTTGACGACTAGAGCCAGAGGACTCGGCATTGTTGCTCGAGGTCAGGTGGTAGGGAAATTCTTGGAAGCTTGGGCTGTTGTTGCCCCGTTTGCATTGCTTATTGTTCGCTCCTTCCCGTTTTCTTTTTTTTTGATGCTTGCTCTTTCCATTTTTGGCGGATGGCCAGCTTGCCCAAAATTTCTGACCATTTTCGAATAAATATCTGCCACCCCGCCCTTCCCCCAAAATTTCTTTCCTCTTCTCTTCTCTCTTTCTTTTTTCTTTTCTTCCTTTCTTCCTTTCTTCCTCAGCAGCTCCGGTTAGTTCGAACTTTATTCATGCCCTCCCTCCTTGGGGCCCCCTGGGACGGTTGTCCACGGCATCTGGCTCGATGTGACTCACCAACTATACACTCCCACCGATCGAGCCATCTGCCGTGGGCGTGCCGTCCCAGGTTGTTGGTCCACCAAAGCAGAGGCCCAAGGTACAGTCCCCTCTTCTTTTCTTTGTTTCATTTTGACACATCAACTGACATCCACTGAGGATATCAAGCAGGAGCGGGAAGACCAGGAGGTTTGGATCGAGGAAAGCCCTTGGTTACGGGATTGTGCTCATAGTGGCCGGGATGCCAAAGCTGTATGTCCCTTTTTGATCTTCTTTTTGTCTTGCCTCGTGATATTTACTAACAGCCATGTTTACAGGTTCGATGAAAAGACGGAATGGAAACTATAAAAGGAGCCCACGGGGTATACCTGGCCATGTCAGTGTCGACCAGACAGAAAGTTTTGGCGGAGGATCCTTTGCCGGGAGGTTTGTGATTCGAGTGGGTGGCCAGACCCTAACTTGGACATTGCATTGAAGCGTGTCTAGGGAAGCCACCACGACCGCTTCTTCTGCTAGTTGCTCTTCATCATCTTTGTTACTTTCGATTTGTGGCTAGGGCTTCAAATTTTGGCCATCACGGTTTCGAGCGACCTTTTAAAGTCACGTTTTCTATCATAGTCCATGGGGTCCTTGAATTTTCAGGTTATGGTGGTTGTGCCTGTGTTCTTTTAGACGCGGTGTTGGAAAGAGGGGATCAAGGGGGCGTGTCTGATAGTCGGTAGCACGAGGCAGAGAATCTATCGGGTATTCAAGTTTTTTTTAATCTACAAAGTTTTTTTTATGTACCCAAATAACAAACATGTTTACAAGACAGCACTGACTGGCTGAATTAAGTTCGCGGTCTGGTATTGAATCTATTGAGCCATCACCTTTGTAAGGAGAAAGCCGTACAAATGAAGCCAAGGTTGTCATCAGAGTATCCTCACACTCCATTGATATTGATCGCCTCTTCCCCCGTCCTTCTTATGTAACTCGCTTGTTTGAGAGGGATCGTGCAGAGCGGTCTCGAACAGACACGCTTCGAATTGTATTATTAATCATACATCGAGTCTCGCGACGCATTGTTTTGAGGACGATGTACTCCAAGAGTTACCCTTGCCTCCATTCAGTCGGGATGGCGAGCTCAAACAGTCGACGATGAGGCCGTTTGTCACCAAATCAAGAAGGACTGCCGGCGGAAGCACTGAGCAGACAAAGTTTGCCGAGTCTGAATCCTTCATCCGGGAACCTGGTACATACGATCTAGACGAAGGATACCACCAAATATCGGTGATCCTTCTCGGCTGTCCTCGCCACAACAGAAGACGCGTCTTTGGACTTTTTCCGGCCATTTTCCAGCAACATTCATCATACGGGTAGCGCAGTGTTTCGGGACTGGATTAATCTGAGTAATATTAATGTATGATCTATGGGAAGCGGAAAAGCAAAAGGCAAAAGGGGAATCTATGTATATATAACCGCGTCTAAATCTAAATGCCAACCGACGTCTACCCGTCCGTCTGCGCGCAGTCTATTATGTGAATGGAAATCTCTACTTCCTCCTCCTCTCGATATTCGCTCCTTTCGGTCGCTTACTTGGTTGCTCGCTCATGTCTCCTTCTCCACCTTCTTCTTGGCCGGCCATACCAGCCACGACACGGCAATGACCAGCTTGAGCGCCGCCGCAATCCACAGCGCACCTGGCATGCCCGCCCGGCTGCGCTGCAGCCAGCCACCAGAGATACCACCAACCAGCGTCAGAATGGCCGCAGCGATACGGCGGTTGCGTTTCGCGTTGGTTGTCAGGGGCGCAAACAGTTTGGGGTCCGAAAACAGATCGCAGTACAGCGACGTCAGCACGTTGGTGGGGACTTCGCCGTAGCCTAGGACGCGACTCGTATAGATTTGGCCGCCAAACTGGAAGGCTAGCAGGGCGATGGGGCACAAGACAATAAAATCGTTGGCCTGGGCCTCGCGCGTGGCTGACTCGGCAATCGTGCTGAGCTTGGAGTCGGCGAAAGCCGGAATAACAGACGCCTGCGCGAGCGCGGCGGCGATCACCACGAGTGCGGCCTGGATGAAGCAGGACACAAACAAGACGACCTTGCGCTTCTGGGAGCCAAAGCGGCGGAACTGCGAGAACGCAAAGGCGCCAAATTGGAAGCAGGCAATCGACACCAACGCTTTGAGCCACAGACGCGGCTGGGCGGCAGGCAGGTGTGAGGCGCCCAGGGCCAGGAAGATGGTGTTGCCGGTCTGCATGCTGACAAAGACGCCGGCGGCATTGAAGGCGACGCTGTCAGAGAGACCCGAGACGAGACAGTAGACGAGGAGATGGATGTAGGCGTAACTGAGGTCGATTTCGTCGGTCAAAGAGGAGGAGGAAGAAGAGGGAGCTGCCGCGGGGGCTTTTGTGGCCTGGGCCTCGGTCGGGGAGTGTGCTTCGATGTCGGAAGCCGTTGCGCCGGGCGCCGACACGGGCGCAGGCAGCTTGTCACCCATGGTGTGGGTGGTGTGGTACGGTGTGTCTGGAAGAAAAGCAAAAGAGAGGTCGGTCGTATGTCGTGTACTGAGATGTCGCAGGAAGTGGCAGGCACGTGTGCACGGCAGGAGATTTGGGGTTGTTTGCTTGTCTTCCGTGTAGTTGGGGAAGGCGCTGGGTAGTACAGCTGAAAAGGCAAGAACGATCAGAGAAAAGAAGAGAAAAGTCAAATTGAATTAAAGGGGCGAAAGTGAGAGAAAAGCAGAGAAATAAAAATGTCGCAACGAAGGAGTCATTTCATGGAAATGGCAACAATTTTTTCTTCTTCCTTTTCGTCTCTCTCTCTACGTTCGGGGGTCCAGAACGACGTCCTTTACTTTTTTTCTCGCTTGCGCACAGTCACATGACATGACGTGACGATCTTTCCTTCTGTTTTGGTAGTGTTTTGCTCTTCTTTCCCTCCCTTCTTATCTTAGGGGCTCCTCTGTGGCTCCTTCCTCGGCTCCGTTGACGGCCGCTAAAGTCTTATTTCCCTTTCTGGCACTGTTGCCAATTCTGTCCAGCCTGGCACTAAACTTAATCTGCCAGGAGTCTCCCCTGAGCCAATGACGCCAGACATAATGCAACATCGTCGACGACAACACGATCACGGTATTAACAGCATCGCCAACTACTTTTTGCCCACTTCCCAATCCGCCAGAAAACGTGCTTTGACATCCCGCCCATTCAATCCCGACACCCCAACAGTAATGGCCTGTCCCGGCATCAAGTCAAACATGTTGTCCTCCCATTTCGGCTCAAACGAGTCGTCCGCCTCCGTGCCATCGTACACGGGCTCGAGCCAGACGCCCTTGAGCGGCTGGTTGGCGACGACGGTGACGTGTGCGTCAATGTCTTTACCGTCCTTGACATGCTCCACCCTGACGTCCAGTTTGGTGTCGTTGGGCCACTCGAGGTAGCGGTAGGGCTCAGGCCAATCAACATAGCGAGCGACGACTTTGCCAGCGTCGTCTTTGAGAGACAGCTCCAGCACCACCTGAGAATCCTTGTTCCACGACGGCTGCGGACACAGCGTGCCGAGCTCGGTGTTTTGGCCGGGCAGGAGGGTGACCTTGCGGCTGGCCTCACTTTCAGGGAGAGGTGTCCATTTGTCGGCCCAAAAGTCGTATGCTTGCAGCGACAGAGTCAGGTCGACGGCAGCTGGCGTCGTGTTGTGTGCAAAGATGGCAAACGAGGGCGGCTCCGAGGCGGCGCGCGGGTTGTCCTCGTCGACAAAGCGGGACAACGGAGTACGCTCGGACGCGACGGAGATGGGCGCATACAGCCGGCGGACGGTGTACCACGACGGCTTGGGCCGCACAAAATAGTCGACGAGCGACCACGAGGTGCAGGGGTAGTCGTCATTCAGCTGCCAGATGATGGAGCCGGCACAGCGGGCCTTGCTGACACCCGGTTCGGACCGCCCGCCAAACATGCGCTTCCAGTCCCGCAGCGCATAGGCGTACGCCTCGGACTGCATGAGCTGCGACGAGTAGGCAAAGTTGGTGAGGGAGGCCATGTCGTACCGGAAGTTTTCGGCCAGGTAGCGGGCGATCCGCGTGTGCGCGCCGTGGCCCTTGTTGTGGCAGTCAATCAGCCGCGACTGCGGGTGACGGCCTTGGCACTTTTTGCCAGTGGGCGGCGCAAAATAGTCAATGGTCCGCTGCACAGGGAAACCGTGCATGCCAAACTCGGAGACAAAGCGGCCGGCCAGCTGCTTGTACTCCTGGTAGGGCTTCTGTTCGCCGTGCCAGACGGACCACTGGTGGACGTCGCCGCGCGTCAGGTTGTTGGCTTCGAGACCACCGGGGCTCCAGGGCGAGTTGGCCCAGTAGAATGTCTCGGGTGCTAGGCGGGCAGCCAGCTTCGGCAGAATCTCGAGGTAGATGGCCCGCTGAGGGAACGCGCCGCCGGCCGGGAAGGGTCCCTTGGTGTCGCCGTGGTCGTACTCGACCTTTTCCCAGTCGAGCAGCATAAAGTCCTCGTTGCCGCCGCAGAGGATGGCCAGCGAAGCACGGCTGCGGAGACGTATGGTCTGGGCCTCGGCCTCTTTTTGGAACGACTTTAGGAAAGAACCGTGGACAGGCAGGTTCGTGCAGGCAAACCCGTAGTCGTGCCACACAAGCAGACCCAACGCGTCACAGGCATCAAAGAAATCGTCGTGCTCGTAGATACCGCCGCCCCAGACACGCAGCATGTTCATGTGGGCATCGCGGGCGTTCTGGACCCAGTCAAAGTAGCGTTGGCGTGTGACGGTGGGCAGCAGCGTGTCGGCGGGGATCCAGTTGCCGCCCTGGGCAAAAATGTCCCGGCCATTGACGCGGAACATGAAGGTAGAGCCGGGCTCGCCATCGGCCAACGGTTCTTGCACAACCGTAATGGTGCGGACACCGAAGCGGGACTTGTGGACGTCTTGCTTGTTACTCAAAGAAACCTCGAGGGAGTGCAGGTGCTGCTCGCCCTGACCGTTGGGCCACCACAACTGGGGATCGGTGAGGTCGAACGTGGCGGTGGCCGATGTCTCTCCTGAAAAGGTGACAGTCGACTTGGCAATCTCTTTGCCGGCCGGGTCCAGGACACGCACGTCGGCCGACTGCTCGCCGCTGCCGCTGCCGCTGCCGACAATCTGGATGGTAGCAGCAACTGTGGCCGTCTTGTATTCGTCGGCCAGCTTGGTCGTGCGCACATAGACATTGTCGATGCGTGCTTTGTAGCTATCCAAGTAAACGGGGAGGTAAGGACCGGCTGTCACGACAATCGGTCCCCAGTCCCAGCCCCAGTGGTACTGTGCCTTGCGGATGTAGTTGCGGCGGGCATCTCGAAACAGAGCAGGCCGGACGCCGTACTGGTCTTCGAGTTCTGTGCCCTTCTTGTAGGGGCTCTCAAACAAAATGTGCAGCACATTCTCGCCCGTCTTGTTGAGCTTGTCCTTGACGCTCACTCTCTGCGGCAAGAACATGTTGTCGCTCTCAAAAAGGACGGCGCCGTTGAGAGTGACGGTAGCAAACGTGTCAAGACCGTCAAAGACGAGGTCGGCTTCGTCTTCTCCCGAGGACACGGGCGAAGAAAAGGTCGCCTGGTACGCCCAGTCGGCATGTCCGGCCCATTGGGTCAGCCGCTCGTTCTCGCCAATGTTGACGTCTGGAATCAGCTTGGCCGCCTGCAGCTCCATCTGCACGACCGACGGAAAAGAGGCGACGTCGGCCCATTGCGCGAGGGACGGTGACTCTTTGGTGACGGCCACGGTTTCTTCATGGTCGTTAGTGCTGGCCAGGCGCCACTGCCACTCTGTGACGTCTGTTCTAGTGCGGGTCATGGTCGAGTGGTGTTGGAGTGGTGTTGGGGTGGTGCTGAGGTGGTGGGGTGAGGCGGTGGTATTGTTGTTAGTCTGTGAGAGTTACTTGAACGAAGAGCACCGTAGATGTCCGTCATATAAAGAAACGAAACAGCTGGACAGACACTTTCCACGGACATCAGAAAAAGGAATCCCCGATCACCGCCAGACATTACAAATCGGGACATCCTTTCGTCTGTGTCTTTTGTCTTTTTTCCCTCCTTTTTCTCGCCTTCTCATCTTTTGATTTTCTGGCACCCAAAACATCTCCGCATCACGGATAAAGGGTCCTGCGGGGTAGCTCCAGGGATTTGCCATGGCAAGTGTGTGCGTCTTTGTTTGGGCTTGCTCTCTTTTTCTTGTTCTGCATCAGTCTGCGAGGCTATTCACGGATGTCCCTCCGGCAGCGTCTCCGACGCCGATGTGTTGCAGCTCAAAGATCAAAGACGCGTTGTAAATATCCATCTCCGTCTTTTCCCTTTTCCCCCGTCCTAGTCGCCCCCGCACTCCATGCCAAATGACGTTTTTGGCTGTCGTGTTGAGTATTCAAGAGCTCAGATTGGTTAAAATTGATTCCTTCAACAGAAAAGTCCATGTGATGCACGTTAGTTTTAACGTTTACAGACACTTGCTGATATCGGAATGTCGGATTGTGCCAACCGACGCCAGCGTTACAGGGGTTCCCCGTCCTTGCTGGACAAGTCTTTTAGTGGGAAGCTAAGGTGCACCTTTCTCGTGTAAGTCGGCAAAAATAAAAATGTGGGAAGAATGGTGCAGCCAGAACACACAATCCATGTCAACACTCCAACCGATGCACGCCACCTTGCGGGGTTTTTTTTTGTTTTTTTTTCTATTTCTATTTTTTATCTCGTCATATTTTCAAAACTTTTATTCTTATCGATAGGTCATCTGTTTGCTTCGTACGTCGTACAGTTTACTCCACAGTCAACGGCGCACCGCCCTTCTCGGCCGACGCCAGCAGAGCCTCCAGAATAGCCAGGTCCTTGAGCGCCTGCTGCGGGCTCTGGCGCGAGTCGACTGTGCCCTTGCCCAGGCTCGCAGCAAACGCCACAATCTCGGGCTTGACGCCGGCCGAGAACGAAAACTCCTTCTTGTCTTCCTTTCTCGTGCGGGCATCGCCCTCCACCCAGGTCGAGGTAACTGCCGTCGGTGCCACCGTGACATTGCCCTTGGTCGTCACGATTTCAATCTCAAAGGCCGACTTGAACTCGGTGCCAAAGGACACACAGAACGTGCCGATGGCGCCCTTGTCGGTCGTCAGGATGGACTGGACGGTGTCGACGGGTGCCAGCTTGGGCTGGAGCAACGTAGTAAAGGCGCTGACGCGAGAGATGTCATGCTTGGCCGTCGTCTCCCCCAGGAGATACCGCAGTCCGGCAATAAAGTGCACACCGCCGTCCAGCAGGAAGCCGCCCTGGTACTCGGGCACCTTGCGCCACTCTGTATTAAAAAACTTGTCGTCGTCGCCAATCAGCGTGTTCATCTTCATGCCATACGTCGTGACGTCGCCGCCAATCTTGCGGACTTGCTCCGCGGCGTACAGGATCACTTCCAAGAAACGAAAGTTCTCGGCGACGCCCCAGATGGGCGCGCCAGCACCTCTTTGGGCGTGGCTCTCAATGAGCGCCTTGGCCGCCGCCACGTCCTTGGCAATCGGCTTCTCGCTCAAGACATGCTTGCCAGCGTCCAAAGCCTGGATGATGACGGCCGGCTGGACCAGGATGGGCAGAGACACAATGACGGCCTCGACGTCCTTGCGCGCCAGCAGGTCTTTGAGTGACTTGCCCTCGGTGGCCGGGCTGTCGTAGTAAACATCAGGCTTGGGGCCCTGGGTGGCGGCAGCAGCGAGCGCCTCGGCCGATGCCTGGGAGCGCGAGTAGACGGCGACCAGCGTCAGGTCGGCGGCGGCCTCGACAGCAGGGAGGTGTTCTGTCGGTCGGCGGTCAGCGGTGAACAACAACAACAACAACAACAAGAAGAAGAAGAAGGCTGCTGAGAGAATGGTGGCCTACCCTCCTTGGCAAAAATGCCAGCTCCAAGCAATGCGACGGCAGGCATGGTGTGTGTTGTGGTTGTGGGAGACGTGTGAGGTGTTGGAGATGATATGGAGACGATGTTGTCAAGGCTGAGAATTGAAGAAGTGAACTTGAACTGAAAGAGAAGAAGCAGAAACAAAAGCAAACACTCAATTTCAAAAGATTGCTTCAAAAGGTTGCTTCAAAAGATTGCGGCAAGAGCTTCTCTTCTCTTCAAAATGTCTTCAAAATGTCATGTCCGGCGCTTCGGACCCCGCTCTACTTGCACAGTTACGCTCGGTGTTGGTGTCGAACCGTTGGTGAACCGGCGCTTCCTCTCCAAACGAACCGACGGTTTGCTGCAGACTCCATCTCCTAGCTGTGAGGGGAATGGCGCACAGCGGACAATCTAAAAGACCGAGTAAACGGGACGAGAAAATGGGACATACTAAACAGCCCCGTCGGTCGGGGTATTTCCATCCGTTCCGCTGGACAGCCTTGCCAATATTGACTTGCATAATTTGGGGAAGATGATTAAAAGAAAAGTTACGGGATAAAAGACTAGATAAAAGACGAGATAAAAGAAGTCCTCGCCAACTGGAGATGGAGATGTTGCTTTGTTTCTTGCTCGTTCTCTTGACCCCCCGGAGTATCGCTTCGGCATGTCTATGGGCATCCGACGCTAATTGCTGGGGCGTTTAGTGCTGGGAGCTGCTGCTGTCAGGTGTCTGTTACGAACTACAGTACAACTTACAGGCGCTAGCGTGTAAGGCATTAGTACGGAGTACGTCGTACGCTTCTAGCGCATCCCTGTCCGCCACGCTTTATCCTGGTGATTGAAAGTAAACACCCCTGAGATCAAAAGATCGGGGTATCGCATCACGCATCCGACAAACACTCTTTTGGTCGTCCTGCCGAGTCACTCTCCACAATCCACAACCTCGATCCCCAGACTCTCGAGGACTGGCCCCTGATTCAGCTCCAAAACTCCGAAACTCTCCCGTGGGGATTATAGGATGCGACAGGCGGACAGGCCAAAAATGGAAAAGGAAAAGGAAAAGGAAAAGTCGGGAACGAGAAGGCAAGCCTTTGTTTGCAGTCCTTTTGTCTTCTCAACCCGTCGAGTCCGTCACATCCGTTCGAGTGACTGAGCAAGCAAGATTGATAGCATACGCACCAAGGACAAATTGAACAACCACTCTCACTGTCGCCGAGACGAAAGAAGACATAAATACAATCGACGCCGCGGTGGTCACAACCCAGAGGGAGATATCAAACTTCGCTCATCAAACACTACAAACTACAACGCTCATCACCAGTATACCCTCTCACAATGCCCTCCGCTACTGCACCGTTTGACTTTCAGGAGCCGACTGTGGTCCAGCTCTCTGACGAAGAGCGCACCACCGGCCAGATGACCATTGAAAATATTGGCATCGCCATTTCGGCCATGCACCGCGACGGCCTGGTCGTTCTCGAGAACGCCGTCGACACGACGCATATGGACGCTATCAACACCATTCTCGTCAAAGACGCCGAAGAAATGGCCAAGATGGACTCGACGCATTTTAATGGGGTGGGCACACACGCTCCCTTTCTTTGTTATTAACCTCTGCCTAGCCTCTCTCTCTCTCTCTCTCTGCTCGTGACTGACGACTGACCTCGTTGCTTCGCACCCTGCAGAACTCTGTCGACGGCAGCCCGACTGGCAACATGTCCCAGGGCCCGCCCCTCGACCCCGAGCTCATGTATGAAGACATTTGGGCCAACGTCCCCGCCTCCGCCGTTTTGTCGGCCGTCCTCGGCCCCAAGCCGCACGTCAACTACGTCAACGGTAACACGGCGCTCGGCGGCTTTGGCGATGCCCGCCAGCGCGTGCATGCCGATCTGTTCTTCAACCACGCTCAGTTTCCTTTCGCCATCGTTGCCAATTACTATCTAGTCGACGTCTCCCCGGCCAACGGCTCCACCGAGCTCTGGCTAGGGTCTCACCGCGACACCTCCTTCCGTGACCACCGCAACTGCCATCCGGGCGGCCGGGCCAATACCCCTCCAGAAGAGACGACAAAAGATGGCGAGCCCATCAAGGGCGAGTTCGAGTTTGGCATCCGCGACGAGCGCCTCGAAGCCCGCCGCAAGTTTGCCCCGCCCATGCAGCCCACCATCAAAAAGGGCTCTGTCGTCTTGCGCGACCTGCGACTGTGGCACGCCGGCCTGGCCAACCCGGCCACCGACCCGCGCATTATGCTGGCCTTTGTTCACACGCCGTGGTGGTATGCCTGCCCGGCACGCGTTGTCCTGCCGGCGTCGTGCCAAGAAAAAGTCGAGTCGTGGGCCGCCCGCGCGCAGCACCCAGTGCAGTACGACGCGCACTTTGTGCCTGCGAGCCTGGACCACCGCAAGGTCAAGTTTGATCCCAACTTTAGCAGTGCCAACCAGGGATACCTGTCGATGCTGCCGGCGCAGCTGGGCTCGGGTTACGTCGATGATGTCAGCAAGTACTAGAGAGGAAAGGAAAGAAGAGTATATTCTGCAGATTGTCCATATTGTTGTCATTGTCATAGTGTATCATCGATATTTCATACTTCATACTTCATACTGCATCATACATTAATGCCCTTCATGGCCATTAGATGCTCCATGTTCGTTGCATATCTCTGTACCACTGGATTGGCCTGCCACGCCTGGATGCACCGATGCGATACAACAATCGCTTCGCGTGCTCGTGGGTGTTGGATCGCTTCCAGTCCCGGCTCGGCATACGAGCACAGCAAAAAGTAGCAGTTACAAACCAAACCAGCCAGATTCGGTACCAGCAGCAAATGTCGGCCCTGAAGCAACGACTCGACGGCAAAGACGTGCACCACCGCGTATCGTAGTGACATGGCCGCCGCGTCGACTGTCCTTTGGTCCGCTATCGAGTACGGCTGGCCATGCCCGTGAGGCAGAGACAGTAGCTGCACAACATACTGCCACTGCAGCGCTGCGTGGATGGCATAGTACTGCGCCCGCAAAAACACTTTAATGGGATCCAACAAGGGACGCACGTCGACATCAATGTCGGCCGCTGCTCCACCACTCAGGCCGGGACTCGCCGCTTCCTCCAGATCAAACTTGACCGGCGTCGGCAGATTTCTGTGCCACTGTGCCATCTGCAGCGCAATCTCGTCAGCCACCACCGGCTCAAACAAGGTGTGTTCGTTCCCTCCCCTCTGTCGGGCAAATATTCTCCGCAAAGCAATCTCCGACAGGAACCAGTAGATACCGGGTTCCTCGTAGTCGCTCATCGGCAGGGACACCACGTCTTCAAAGTCCCTCAACAACTTGGCGCTGTACGACACGTACGCCTGAAGCTCGTGCTCAATCAGGTAGCAGGCCCAAAAGGCACGGCACAGGGCTTGGTAGCCAGGGTCAACCGTGCTGTCTGGCACGGCATCCGGCATGCCCACGACGGTAGAAGTGCCCATCCGGCGTGGTCTTTGCAGGAGCAGAATAACCTTTTCTGATGCCCGTCGGATAGCTTCAAAAGCTTGTATTGGTCGGATGGCGTACAGCAGGTAGAACGCCATCAAGATGTGGCACTGAACATAGGCCACTGTATTGCGAAACCCGGCTTGCCGTGGACTATCCACCAAAGCACACGCCGTTCGGAAGTATGCCCGCCCAGGAAATACTTGCGCATCATCCTGCAAGTGCTGCTGGTCCTCGGCAAACGCCCCCAAAGCCAGTATCAGCAGTGTCAGGCTCGTCTCGACACGCGCTAGAGGAAAACGCGCCTCGACTGTCCGCGTCACCATCTCGGAGCACACCTGTTGGTCGATGATGGGGCACCATGGCAGAACGTCGCGGTAAAAGATTTGCTGGAGCTGCCAGCACCGACGTGGGCTCACATTCAAGCCGGCAGGCAGGTTGTGCAGGTCCATGTCCATATCCACGTCTCCATCGACTGAAGAAGATGCTGGGCCGGCCATGAGTGCCTCGCCCTGCAAGAACTCTGTCTCAATGTCCTCGTCCGTACCGATGCGTGCCATCGGCAGCAGTGCCGTAGGGCAAGGGTGGCCATCAAACCGAGATATGCCCTCCAAGGACAGCGTGCCGGCACGGTGCCGGGCCCGCAGAGGCAAGTGAGAGACACGCTCATAGGATGGAGAGTAAGTCGTGTCCGTGCCTGTTGGCTGTGTGATGGTCGACGGGCAGCTTGTCGAGGCCTGCACGGCCGCTTGGAATGTATCTTCTTGCCGGCTCTGGATCTGGTGTAGCAGGCCCTCAATGCGGTGCAGTCGACTCAAGACCTCGCCGTTGTCGGCAGCCGCCACAGACGCAGAATGATTCACATCACGCATGGCGGCCGCTGCTCTCTTCTCTTCGGGCGGCTCGACCGTCCGGTACACACATTGTGCCCCAATCTGTGCACAAAACGAGCACGCCGGCCGGCCTGCATCACACCGTGTCTTGCGTGTCCGGCACACCTCGCAGGCCACCGGCACGCGCTTCTTGGGGTAGTTTGTGTGGACTGTAGGTCTCGTAGTGGGTGGGGGTGGTGCAGGTGCTGCCAATCCTCCTGCTACTCCAGCCGCCGTTGCAGACTCGGTCTGTGTGCTCAAAACACTGCCTGTGCTCTCTGTGCGGACTCGTTTTCTGGGTCCTCCACCGACGCGAAACGACGAGGCTTCTGAGAATACCGATGTGGGCGTCCGTGGTATGCGGTCCATTGTCGCTAGGGGCCACTTGTTGCAGGGCCCTGTGACCCGTGGGTCGTCGTGTCGCTGTGTCGCTGTGTCGTGTTGTGGTCGGGCTGTCGGATGAAGTTTGCTTCAAGGTGGAAGTAATGTTCAAGGTGAACGAAAGACAAAAAGAGGATTCATCTCGGATGCCCCTTCCTTTAAACACACCCGACTTCCCGACCAAGAAAGGAAAGAAGCCCAAAAAAGAAAGACCTGGGGAAGGAGCGATCATGGCGGATGGTGACCAGGGCAAAAACATGGGGAAGGCACGCTAGCAACGCCAGTACCCCCAGAGTCGTCGCTTTTTGTTGCTTTTTGTCGACCAGCGTCGACGAGCGTTCCTTCCCCAAATAGCAAATGGCACGCCTGCCATACCTAGCGCCGGTACTGATTTTCCGCAGATGTCGACTCTATCACCAAAGTGAAGCTTTTTACTCCAACATTGGCAGTCCTGTGATTTGGCGCCGTCCACCCCAGCTTTGACGCCTCCTCGCATCGTCGACCTCGGCGTCGGATCACGGCTCGGATGCGTCCCAGCCCCTGCCCGCCCACCATGATGGCGAAATGAATCAGAGCTGTAAGCGCTGATAGCACGGCTTCTTCTGGCTTTTACTGGCTTTGACACCTCCTCTCGACTTTCGACTCTTATTTTGGTACATCGACGCAGATCAGGTGTACATGGCACACCCACACTTCCGGCTTTACTTTTTTGTTTGTCGCCTTTCCCCAGATTTCGATGTTTTGCTCCATTTTGTTCCCCGGATTTTTGTCTTCCTTTCCTGCACTTCGCTTCATTCGACCCGCAGCTCACCAATGAGGAGCCTTGCGTTGACATTCGTCTTTCAGGGAAAGAAGAAAAGGGGGGCATGGGAGGTCTCAGTGTATGTTGTTGCAGGTGCATACACAAGAGCCTTGGCTTTTTGAGTTCTTGAATGCTTGACTCTTCGTCTTTGAAGCTCGAGATATATATACCACCCTGCATCGCCCTGCATCGACATTCCATTGTGTCTTGGCATCAGTCTGCATCTTCCCTTCTTTTCTTGTCCTTCGGTACTTTTTTTGTTCCTCACACAGTCACAACTTCCAACTTCTCACCATGGCTGCTGCCAACTGGGACTGGGCCGAGACCCATAACGACAGGCGATGGACCTTGATCGCGAAGCTCAAGCGCTTCACGCTGTGGTCTCTCTACATTTCCATTGGCTCGATGATGTTGGGTGAGCCAACACTTCCCTCAATCACTTGTTTTGATCCCCTGCTAACAATCCAGGCTTCGACTTCTCTCTTGCCGGTACACTTACTGCGTTCCCTTCCTTCCAGCAGCTCATGGGTGTTCCCTACGCCGGTGAAGCCTCGGGCTACCTCATCACGGCCCGCATGCAGTCAGCCTGGTCGGCCATCTCGACCGTCGGCGACATCTTCGGTATCGTCATTTCCAGTCTGATTATGGACCGCATCGGCCGCAAGCACACCATCTTCTTCGGCATCATTTTCACGTCGGTCGGTATCGGCATGCAGATTGCTTCGCACGAGTGGACCTTGTTCCTCGGTGGCCGTCTGGTCAATGCCATTGGCTTTGGCATCGTCTACGTTGTCTGCCCCGTGTGGATTGGTGAGAATGTGCGCCCCGAGCTGCGTGGTCTCTTTTTATGCTTCATCAACGGTTCTATTATTCTGGGCCAGTTCATTCTTGCGTGAGTCTCGTCCCCTTTCCTCGATGCGGCTGTGTACTAATATGCTGACCACCCAGGCTGGTCGCTTACGGAACGCAACACATTAAGGGCAAGTGGTCGTACGAGTCGCTCATTGTCCTCCAGTTCGCCTACGTCCTTTGCCTCATTATCGGCTACCCCTTCTTCCCCGAGTCACCCTACTTTATCCTCTCCAAAAAGCAGGACAACGAGGCCGCCTCCAAGCAGCTGCGCCGCATTTACGGAGGCAGTGATCCGGCTCTCCTCACGGCCGAGCTCGCCCGTATCCAGCGTCTGGTCGACGACGATGAGTCTGCCAAGCGGCTCGCCCTCGCCCAAGGCCCGCCCATCAAGCAGTGCTTCCAGGGCACCAACCTCAAGCGCACGCTCATCTCGCTCATCCCGCCGGCCACTCAGCAGTTTATCGGTGCCGCCTTTGTGCTCGGCTACATTACCTACTTTTTGAGTCTGCTGCACATCCAAAACTACTTTACTGTTTCGGTTGTGCTCTACGTTGTCATGTTCCTGAGCAACGCCTCGGCCTTCCCGCTTATTGAAGTCGTCGGCCGTCGCCCGCTCATGATTGTCGGCATCTTTTCTCTGACCGTCATTGAGTTTATCATGGGTATCATGGGCGTCGTCAACAATGCCGCCGCGCTGTGGGTCACTCTGGTCTGCATCTTCTTGTGGGCCCTGATGTACCAGGTCTCGGTCGGTGCTGTTGGTCTCGCCGTTGCCTCAGAGGTCGCAACGCCGCGTCTCCGTCCCATCACCATCTCGCTGGTGGGCTGCATGCAGGGCGTTTCGGGATGGGTCATTGGCTTTGTCTCGCCCTACCTCATCAACCCGGATGCCGGCAACCTGGGCGCCAAGGTCGGCTTCGTGTTTGCTGGCTTTGGTGTGCCGCTCTGTATCTTGATCTTCTTCTACATTCCCGAGACCAAGGGCCTGTCGTTTGAAGATCTGGATATGCTCTTTGAGAAAAAGGTCAACACGCGCCACTTTTCACGCGAGATCCAGCGTCTGCGGGACCAGCGCGACGCCGAAGAGGCCCGCAACCGTGACGACAAGAACGGCAGCAACAGCATCGGCGAGGCCAAGGAAGCCGGTGTCGTGACCGAAGTAGAGGAGGCTGTTTAAGAAAATCCCATAAATTCGAGTAAACCAAGTACTTCCGTAACATAAGCCAAGCTGTCTACCGCGGCAAAGCATAAACCTCAACAATCATCATCACACAATTCCAAATTCTATTTACTGTCCAGATCTGAGTGTCTGTAACAAAGAATTGTTGTCATAGGAGAATAGTGAACTGACCAAATACCTATATTGTTCCGATGTTCACTTCACTGGATATCTTTAGGTTTCCTGTGCATCAAGCTTCATCGAAAAGTCATCACTTGCGTGCTGCATTTCGTGAAACTTCTCCGCATGTGGCGTTTTCTGGCCTCGTCTCTTCAAAACTTCGGCATATCAGCTTCCCTCCACATACCCATGATCTAGATTTAAGATGCCGGGACAAAAGAAGCCAAGAGAATGGATGCAGCTTCAATGCAAGGTTCATATTGTCTCGTGCATCCGCGAGACCAACAACCATGGAGTGTGGACGCAATCGGTTCGGGTCTGAAGAAGCGAACCGACAATCCGCCGCTAATTAATTGTGGGCTACCAGTGCACACCAGGGTCCAGCGTCGTTTTCCCTATATCACCAGAACGCACCAAGCTCCAGGACTCCACTTTCCCCTCTTACACGAAAGAAAGCCGCATCCGGGGTTCTCCAGCTTTCCAGACCGATGGACGGAACAGAAGATCGTGAACCACGACAAGCTCACAAGCTCCGCGTTGTAGGAACGGATCGGTTTGGAGATTTCGGTCTTGGGAGCTTCTCTTCTATTTTCCCATAACATTTTGGAGCAAAATTGGTAATATTGAGGCGCTTGTTGAATAAATGTAAATAAAATCAAAACTAACAAAATCAGCAAGTAAAAAACAAATCTTAAAAATGACTTTTCATGAGTGAATCCAAAAGAATTCATCACCATCTTTCCAACACGTCGTACTCTTCTCAAGGCTCCAATAATCATCTACCAGACAATGTCCTTCCCGATTCAGTACCCCGTCGTCGACGGTCCCGGCCGCCTGACCGAGATCTGCACCTTCCGCAAGTCAGGCATCCCAGAGGAGGAGGTAAGAAGCATCACCTTTTGGCCTCTCCAGGCGCCCAGGCAGTATTGACTGACCGTCTTCCTTCCAGTTCGACTCCGTCTACGGTGAGATCACGGCCACCGTCGCCAAGTTCCCCATCTCCCGCCAGGGCATCCTGGGTGTCCAGACAGCCGACCGTCAGGTCGTGGCGATGTTCGCCGACTGGACCTCGGCCGCCGAGAAGGACGTCTTTGAGCCGGGCGAGCAGTACCAGTCCGTCAAGCCATACTTTGGCAAGATTGTTGACGGCGCGAACCCGATGTTTACCTGCCACCACATTATCTTGCCCACAGGCGCTGGCAAGACACCGCAGGCGGCTGCGTACATTGTCTCGCATACAACCGTGCCCCAGGCTGACCAGGCCCGTGCTGCTTCGGCGTACACCGAGTTTGTCGAGTCGTCGCCTGATGTTGAGTTTTTGGTTGCGTCCCCTTCGCGTGAGGACTCCAATGTGTTGGTGGCGCTGAGCGGCCACAAGGATGCGGCCGCGGCGGCTGCGTTCCAGCAGTCTGAGGCTTACAAGCAGCTGCAGGCCGCGGTGGCCAAGGTGGCGACGGCCACGAGCAGCTATGAAGTCGAGTACCGGTCGTCGAGTGTGTACTAGAAGGGAGGAAGGAGAGGACACAAAAAAGAAAGTTAGCAGAAAATTTGAAGCTGGTAGAAATTAAAAGCCAAAGCATTTTCATTTAGTGTCGTTTCCCGTTGGGTGCATTCGCATCGCCAGATGTGCTGCGCCCTGGCCGTTTCTGGTCCTTTTGGGTCGTCTCGCCAGGCCCGTCTCTTATTGAGCCTTTGGCCCAATCTTTGACCTTTTCGTTTGTTTTTGAGGGTCGCCTTGTCTATTGCACTTTGATTCCTCATTCCTCAAAGGAAGGAAGCCGATGCCATGCTTTTGGTCAGCTTCTGCTCAGTGTCCTGCTCGTTTTTGCTGATGTGCCTTGCAGGCAACCATGCAGCTCTCACCACGTGATGCGATTTGGACGTGTATTTGATGACAGCCGTCCTCCTCAAATCCCACCTTGAAGCTTTCATTATTGGCGTGTCAAATTGAACCTGTCACCATCAAGCACATTTCCGTGTGCAGCACATACCTGTTCGCCGCACAAAGATCCACCACAGATACGATGTCGGCACCCTGCGAATACCTGCACAGCTTCGACGGCGATTCACAAAGTGCCGCGGAGAAGGAGAGGAGGCGCAAAGTCCTTGCCAATCGACTGCTGGAGGAGTTGAGGAAACAGCTTGCAGCCTTTGAGCATCGCCACGAGATTCTGGTCGCAGCCGATGTCCACGCCGAAGCGCAGCCCGTGAGCGTCACACTGTACGATTGGACGTCTCTTCAGCGGCCGACGACAGAGGCGATGTCGCTGCCGACGGAGGAGGCGGAAGAGGAAGAGGAAGAGGAAGCGACGCCGATGACACCACCCTCCAAAATCTTTTCTGTCCGTGAACCTGCCTCGGCTCTGGCACATGTCAAGGGCCACTTTGACTTGGGGGTTATCCGCCTGCCGGACGCGGCGGCATCCATTGCCGACTTGCTGGTGGACGAAGCGCGCGACACTGAGTACGACTTTTGCAGCGATACAGACACAGACGCAGCAACCCATACCCCGACTGAAACTCCGCCATCCCTACCCTTGCTTGTTCGGCGGCTGCGAGAACGGCTGGCCAGCCAAACAAGCCCAGTAGGACACGGCCGGCCCGTGCAGCTTTGGTCTTTCCCCGTGCAGAGCAGGGCCGCCGACAACGTGTTTGGCGACAGCAGCCTCTTCTACCTGTGGCAGTGGCACAAGCCCTCGAGCCCGTACCGCAAAAGCGGAACATGGGAGATGAGTCTGGGCGATGTGCTGGAGAACGGGTCGTGGCAGGCGGGCAAGGAGCTGACGCTGCTGCTGCGAAGCGTGTCACCCGCGGTGTGGCAGAAATTTGTCGACCATGGCGCGCCGATGAATGACAATATGGACGGCGATGCCGAGTAGGGGAGTGTCGAGAAGCGGGAACGAAGAAGGAGGTCTTGTTGAGTCTTTCTGAATTTGTCCGGGGAGTCTGCACGGGCACTGTTAGCTTGTCGAATATCTTGCATAGCTGATCCAAAGAACAGGAATACACCCAGCTTGGAGCTTGCTCTGGCTACATCACGTCATTAAAGTCGAATCAAGATTGCGGAAAGTACTGAGAAGGATCATATGACCATTGCTGAAGGCTGTTGATGTCGCTCGGAGCTGCCTTTCCGAGAACGAAGGGCACGGCAGGTGGGTGGGAAGGAGCAGCCGGTCGACAGCAAGGCCGAAGACCACAGTGCCGATAAAGAGCACCATCAGGGCAGGTACAGCAGCTATGGGGATCAGGGCTCAGGGAAAAGGGGAAAGACTGACTGTGGGCGTCAGGGGCACACAGAAAGGGGCAAATACCTCCTGGCAAGCTGGGAGTTTGGGAAGGTGCGATGGGTGGTGATATGGGCTCACCTTCCAAGATTGTCACGGGGCCTCAGTTTCTGTCCAGTTTTTTGTTCAGATCTCTTGTTCAGATGGCCAGTCGTGCCTTCCTCATAGTGTAGCCATGAGGGGGAGCAGAAGCCAAGTGTACCTCTCGAGAGTCACCCTGGGGACCAGAGAGGAAGCTGCGATGGCAAAAAGGTT
Organism: Sporothrix euskadiensis; assembly: GCA_019925375.1. Lineage (NCBI taxonomy): Eukaryota > Fungi > Ascomycota > Sordariomycetes > Ophiostomatales > Ophiostomataceae > Sporothrix > Sporothrix euskadiensis. The sequence goes on along the minus strand of JADHKQ010000010.1, from coordinate 733,451 downwards.
CACTTGGCGGCGGCAGGCGCCGTATGAGGGGAGGATAATGCTGGGCAGATGGTTTGGAGGGCATCCTTTTTGCACCTCACGCAGCACATCGCACATCTACCCTACAGAAAAGAATACCCAATAACAAGAAGAAAGATCAAAGGGCCGCTGCTTTCTATTGCAAGCGCATTGGACTGGCTCTGGTATTTTTGTGCCTTCTGTTTGCCATGGCCGGCCGCTCCTTCCCTCAATGTGTTCTCCTGTCGAGGACTATTTACTTCCCGATTGGGAAATAGCAACGCAGGTGACCCTCCCGCCTCCCTCCTCGAGCTCCTTCCTTGCCAGGACGAGATGCACACAGCAAATGCCCACTAAATCACACGACACGAAGTGCAAGCAGCAGAATGATCAATTTTAGGAAAGAGCAAGAAGGACAAAATTACTGTGCGAGAACCAGACGCCCACGACGTAGCACTGTTCGTGTCGTGTTTGTCGTGTTTCTTTTGGCCATCGCCCACCTTCCCTCTCTTCCCTCTCTTCTCTTCCTCTCTTCTCTTCCTCTCTTCTCTTCCTCTCTTCTCTTCCTCTCTTCTCTTCCTCTCTTCTCTTCCTCTCTTCTCTTCCTCTCTTCTCTTCTTCTTCAACCCTTCTCTCTTCACTTCACTACTCATTCTTTCTCCTACCAACAGTCTTCATTCACTCACTTTCAGAAATCTGTTCACCACCACTACTTTGCTTCCCAGCACCCACTCACTCTGCACTCCGCTGCACAGCTCGCTCTTTCTTCGTTCACCAACGCAAGACACTAGTTCGCTTTCCTCATTTTTTGCTCTACGGCTCTGCTATTGTCGAGCAGGAGCCACTGTCGCTACTGCTTCTTCTCAGTCTACACTCCCTTTCACACATCCGACTTCTTCCTTGAGAGGAAGACATCTTCTCGCTGCTAAGTCAGCCCGCCACGGTGAGTATCACGGACGCCTCTTTTCACCCCGTCCTCACCTCAAGAATTGGTCTGACATTTCGTTTTCTTTTCTTTCTCGTCCAGCCTCTTCTTCCACCTTGTCATCAACCGACAACCACCCAAGATGCGTTTCTCGATTCCTACTAAGAACTGGGCCGCGATCATCCTGATCTTTCTCGCGGTGGTCCTGTTCCCTGCCGCCGTGGCTGTGTTCTCCAAGGCTCATTTCGGCGGACCCGCCGCCGATGACAAGCTGAACGAGAGCTGCGTCGGCGAGAAGCAGGATGGCGAGTTCGAACTCAGCGACAGCGTCTTCAAGCAGCCCATCGAAAAGTATGTGATCCACGAGCTCATGAACGTGGAGTACGAGCTCACCACACATGAAAAGTATGTTGTTTTCCTCTCCAACGTCTCAAATGTCCCAGCCGCTGACCGATAGATGCATCTATGGCAACACCGACACGTGCTCCGGCATCTGGTGGTATCTCTCCGTGACGGGTAAGTACTAGCAGTTCGACCCGCTCGGAGTGCTCAACACTGAGATGGCCGCCGAGGCCGACAAGCTCAAGGCTAAGAAGGGCTGCGAGGGCAATACCGACCAGGATCACGAGGACGAGGACAAGGACGAGCTCCACGATCTCCTTGATGACGACAAGTACGACGAGGATGCCCAGATCAACAACGCCTGCGTCTGCGGCGAGGCCGGTTGCGTCCCGGATGTCGTTGAGGTCGATGTCAACTAAACGAGACAACCAGACTCGCGGGAGCGTGACTGTGCAAGGGCATGAACAATGGACTGCAGTTCCTGTTGTTCAGCTTCGGCTCAAGTGCAGCACAGCACCCGCACCGACTCGTTTGACAAGGGCATCTTCCCTTGTCTACGAAATGTTTATTACTCGATCTGATTTGCAGTCTTTTCATGATTTCTTGCACAAATTTGTCTTTTGTTTTACTTTATATTTTGTCGTCTGTTCTGTGTCCCCCATTTCCCAACATTGTCTGCAGTCTGGATCGAGTCACACTTGTTATGGCTCGAGATGCACCACCTCTTGTCGATATGGGAAACTCGGTTTTGGGAACTCGTTTTCGATACTCCGGAGGATATGCACTCTACCTTATGGATCACGGACACAAGGCGATTCAACGGCCAAGGACAGCAGAGACGGATAGGAATGGGAGCGGGGATGGATATGGCATGGCCGGGGGGAACCATCTGCGTGGCCTAAAACAGTACCCCTCACACAGAAAACAGAAAATACCAAAAGCAAACACACCAGATACTTTGTTGAGGCATATTTGGAGGGAACAAGGCCACAGTTTTTTATGGATTTTGTTATGTATATAAGAAAAACACAAAAACACATAGCCAAATCTATCCCATCTCAGCAATGCTCTAACTTGGTTTGTCCCGTTCTTTGGCTGACCAGTTCTCCTCGCTCTGCTTAGGCCGCCTTCTTCTTGACAATCAGCACGGCACCGAGGGCTGCACCGCGGATGGTCTCCTTGCCCTTCTCGACGCCGGCTTCCTGGAGGATGCCCTCGACCTCGCGACGCAGCTTGCGCAAGATGTTCTCCTCGCCCTGGACCTTGTCTGGGTTGGCCTCGCACCAGCGGGTGTACGGACTGGATGTGGACATGACCTTCTCCATCATGTCCATGTTGAGGGCCATCTCGCCGACCGTCATGAATTGCTCCGACATGGTCCAGTCGCGGCGGATAAACTCCGACTCGGGAAAAGCAGTGACAGGCTCGGGGACGGTCCACGGCAGCAGCAGGTCCAAGTACTTGTTCAGCACAATACGGTTGCCCTCGTTGAAGTAGGGCTCAAGGTCGCGCGTCTGGAACGTATCCATGGCCTGTTGGACGGCCTCGGCAGCGGGGGAGTCTGGGTGCACGCGCAAATTGCCCGTGGTCCAGATGGCGACCGATCCGCCCGGCTTCAAAACCTGGGCAGCGCGCCGCCAGAACGTTTGCATATCAAACCAGTGCGCGGCGTTTCCGACGGAGACCATGTCGACAGACGCGTCCCCCAGAAGAACATCGCCGCTGGTACCAAAATCGTGGGCACCGCCCTGCCCATACTTGATCGGTTCACCCGAGGCGGCCGTGCCGCCAAGCTCTTTGGCCGTGGCAATCATTCCGGGCGCCGGGTCGACACCATTGGCATGGGCGAAATGGGGCGCCAGCGAACGGGCGACATTGCCCGGACCGCAGCCGAGATCGACGAGGGTGTCAAACTGGCCACCGGTGGCCTTGTGTGTCGCGACAATGTATTCGTAGACGGACGGGTGGTAGTCTGGTCGGGCCTTGGCGTAGTGTTTGCCCTGTTCGGCGTTGTAGGTGCTAAAGGTCGTTTCCTGTTGGGCAGCCATGGTGTGGGTGGTCTGTAGGTGTTGTAGTGGGGGAGGGGGACGTTGTGAAGCAATGAGAAGCGAGAGATGAGGGGAAGTAGTCTTGGCGGGGCGATGCGGGCTGGCCTTTAAGGGGTCGTTGTAATGTTGGGAGCTCCAGTTTCTGGCCAGACAAGTTCAAGTCAGAAGGTTGAGCTCGTTTGAGGGATGGGATGAAGGAGTCTCGGATCCATAGATGCATCTCAACAAGTTCAAAGCTGGACAATGACGTCCCAGCAATGGCAGTGACGCAGCTTCAGCTGTACAGCCAAATCCGTTATGCTCTGTGCGTGCCGGACGGCGATTGGCCCGGTCTTATTTTTTTCTCTTTTATTTTTCTTCTTCTTTTTCTCCGTTACAGGGCCGCCAAGTCTGCAGCTGTAGCCAGTCAGATCAGCCACTAACAGCAGCCTTGCACTCTGCAGTCTGTGCTCAGTAGTCGCCACTGTTTCTCCATAGACAACGAGACACGGCGGCGTGCAGCATCGCTTGATGTAAGACGGACAAACGTACTCCGTAGGAACAGCGAAGATGACAGTCTCGCTCAAAGCCCTACGGGATGTGCAGAACATAACGTCAGAGTGGGGGTGAAGAGAGAGTCGGCATCTCGACTTGTTTCGTAGTTGTCGTATTGATGTGTCATTGTGGCCTCGTCTTCATATCATCCTGTTGGCTCGTCTCTCGTCTCGTCTCTCGTCTCCACATTGTCCTGTCGTGTCATCCTTGGAGCCGTATTCTGTCTCTGTCTTACTGCGTTGTTGTTCTCTTCCCCTCCTTTTATTTTCACTCCCTGTCTAGTAGACAGGACACGGACACTGCCCAGTCTTTTCATTGTCCGCCTCCGCATTCTTGGTCTTCACCCATGTCCTCTTCGCCTTCCAGTAGTTCGAGTAGGTCCCGTCCGTCCGCAAGCCACAACCGAGAATTTAAAGCTCTCGTCGAGATACGAAGTAATACATTGCGAGCGTTCCCCAAAGATATAAAGTAGAGTAGCCGCCCCCAAGAATTAATGGCCACCCTTGATCCCCTGGCCTCTGACCTCGCTTCCTCCCATCTTTTTTGCATGGCTCTCCGCGTTGCTTACTTCTCTTCCTCTCCTTCCTTTCTTCCTTTGAAGCGGACCGGAAGCGCAATCAACTTTTCTGACGTGTACCCGCCCTAGTTGGGAAAGACCAACAGACAACAAACAGACAACAAACAGGCAAAGCTGGGGAAGAAGGAAGCTGTTGGAAACTGTGTTGAAGAAGGCACGTTCTTTTGAAAGCTTTGCAAGGGAGGAGCCTTGATGTGTGCCCAAGAACAGAAAGAGCACCCTGGCACCCCACTGCATCCACTGATGAGCCTGAAGTGCGGGCGTTTGGGGAAAGAGCAGAGCCGCCAAGTCTGCGGGAAAGAGCAAAGCGGGGAAAGCTCGACAGGGTCGAAAGTGGAAAGTGGAAAGTTTTTTATCTACTCCCTACGTCGCACTGTATACGACGTATTTGCAGACGGTATCTTTTCTCCAGTTGACTTTAGTGGGATTCGCCAAAGGCAAGGCATACCGAATCCTACCCAAGAATGTGGTACGCAAGTGGTATGACGGGGCAATAAAGTGGTGATATCGATACTTTACAGCCAACGACAGAAATGTAGACAAATACAGCCCAAAAAAAAAAAAAAAAAAAAAAAAAAAAAAAAAAAAACGGCAGCCATGTCGAAGAACCCGTCTCCTTATCGTCTGCACCACCTTCAGCTCGTCGTTTTCGCTTGTCAGCTCGTCTCGTCTCGTCGTTAGCGTTTTCACTTCTATCTTATGTCCATTTCTGGATGTGTTCAGCTCCTACCAGGCCAAAACGGTTCGTTCCTCGTTCTTGGTCCGCTCCTCTCCTCTCCAGGCGAGCTAACGAATTGATCGTGACGTTTGTGGGTTAAGGGAAAGCTAGAAAGTACAAGACAATTCGAGCCCTTCCCCTCTTTCCCCATATCTGTTGGCCGTTCCTCGTTTGTGGGGGTGTCTCAATCGTCTGCAGCGTAACGTCGTACAAGCAAACATAAATAACTCAAGACTCCCCTCGACTCGAGCATCGCTTGCCAACGATGCCTTTACTCACTATTTTTCCATTCAGCCACCCTTTCTCAGACACTACCCTCGACACCTCGACACCTCGACACCTCGATGGCCAACTTTGCCCTCGACACCATCCAGCGGGCCGCGGCCATGGCCGTCCAGTCCGCCAATTCCTCTGCCGGCCGCACCGCTCTGGCCTCTGCTGCCGTCGTCGTCTTGGGCCTGACAGCCGTCTCGCACGTCAACCGCCTGCTCAGCAACTACGCTCTGGGCAACCCTCTGTTTAGCAGCACCTCATCACAATGGTCCGACTGGTCCAAGGAGATTGTCCTGATTACCGGTGGTAGCAGCGGCATGGGCCGCATCATGGTCACCGAGTTTGCCAAGCGCGGCGTCACTGTTGTCGTTTTGGACCGGCAAGCACCACTCCAGAGAGGCGACGTCCGCGACGCTTACAAGAGCATCGGGGCCGATGATGTGGACGGCGGCAAGTTTCCCGGCAAGGCGCAGGGCGTGCACTTTTACGAGTTTGACCTGGCGGGTCCCGATTCTGGCTTGGAAGAGCTGGCGGCCAAGATCCGCCGCGAGGTCGGCGAGCCCACGGTCCTCATCAACAACGCCGGCGTCGGCCACGGCTTGTCGCTGCTCGACGAGACAAACGACCAGCTGCGGCTTGTTTTCGCTGTCAACGCCGTTGCGCCCATCCGCATGACCCGCGAGTTCTTGCCCAGCATGATCCGCCGCCACCACGGCCACATTGTCAACATGGCCAGCATGGCCAGTTTTGTCACGATTGCCAGCAATGTCGACTACAGCTGCACCAAGGCCGGGCTCCTCGCGTTCCACGAAGGCCTGACGCAAGAGCTCAAGTACAGATACAACGCCCCCGAGATCCGCACCACCGTCATCCACCCGCACTTTGTCAAAACGCCACTGCTCGGCGAGGTCGCCGTCGAGTCCGCCGCCGATGTCAGGAAACGCTTCCAGGGCGACCTGCTCGATGCGCGGACGGTTGCGGTTGGTGTTGTTGAGCATGTCCTGGCCGGCAAGAGCGGGCAGCTCTTTTATCCGCCCAAATTCGCCGTCGCTTCTGTCTTGAAGGGCCTGCCGACATGGCTGCAGGAAAGTGTGCGTGGCCAGCTGTCGCCCATCCTGACGCGGCCGATGGCTATGGGCGAGAAGTAGCGTGGGATTGGCGACGTGGATGTTTCCGAGTATTGATGTCACTTTTTGGTATTTGTTTGCATTGCTATTTTGTATTGATACAATCTTTTGTTTGCCTTTGGTCGAGCTGTTTCCATCTTGTTTCCATCTTGTTTCCATCTTGTTTCCATCTTGTTTCCATCTGTTTGATCTCTAGTCCGTACGGAGTACTTAATCTCACTGCCCCGCGTTCTCCTTCGAGGGGGATGCCGAGGTTTGGTGGGTGATCGACGCCAGCAAAGTGCTTATTGCGGGGCATCGCTGCAACCTATGCGAGTCTGGGCTTGGCCAGGCCCTCGTCTTGGACCTAGCAACAGGTGCTTTGTGTCTCTTGAAGTTTTTTGTTTGTTGTTTGTTGTCCTACAAAGACCATGCCCAGCAGCATCGAGACAGGAAGACGGAAAATCGAATTCAACACATCATCTGATACGATCATATTTTTACTAAATGTTTTCTGCGTCTTCAGCTACCCTGGCTCGTATCACACCTCCTTGAATCTGAGGTAGTCCCAGACAGCTGCAGCATGCACTTTGGTGACGTGCAGGTACTCCCGGATCGAAGCAGACTCGTTGACTTGGGCCACTGTTCTCGTTAGCAGTCGACTTTCTTTTGTCATGTTTAATTTTGATGTTGCTTTTATTCATCTTCTTGACTTACTTGTCCTTGGACTGCCTGAGTAGATGTATGCTGGAATACCTGCATAGCGATAGTGCTTGCAGTCTGTGGCGCCCATCGATGGAATGGCCAGAGGAGCCGGGTCCTCTGGGGCCAACTCGTGAGCATTGCCAATCAACAAACCCAGGACTGGATGGTCCAAAGGTGACACACTGGCCGGGTTGCTCGCAGCCTCAACCACGTTCAGCTCAAACGATGCCGCCGGCTTGTACTTTTTCGTGGCGGCCTCGATGACAGGCAGCACATCGTCCCGTGTCAGACCGACTGGCATCCGGATATCTAGCGAGAACTTGCATGTGTCGGGAATCATGTTGATGGCCGACCCGACACCGCCCTCGATGGTGCCAATGTTGACGGTCGGCTTGGCAATCACCGCCGCTGTGCCGGGGCCCATAATGTCGTCAATTATCCTCAAAACTTCGGGGCGGCGAAGCTGGTCGACAATGGAGGGCGGCAGATTCTTTTCGGCATCCAAAGCCTCCACCTCGGAAACGACATCGTTCAGAAATGCAGCAGCCGTTCTGACGGCTCCCTTGCTGAGGTTTGTGTACGCTCCGTGGGCACCCTCGGTCGTGCACACACAGCTCATCCGCAGCGTCCCCTTCTCCGAGAACCGCACGCTGCCCACACCCACGGGCTCGGCACCCAGCATGACATCCCCGCCCCAGCGTTGCGGGAAATTCTTGACCAGGTACGACGTGCCCCATCGGCCGCCCGTCTCCTCGTCCGAGACAGCACAAAACGCGACGCTGCCTTTCAAGAGGTGGCGTCTCGCATAAAGATGGACGTACGCCACCAGCAGTGCCGCCGTGCCCAATTTCATATCCACGACGCCCCTCCCAAAGATGCGGTCGTCTTCAATGGTGCCCGACCACGGATCGTGTGTCCACTGGTCCCGCGAGGCTGGGTCGACAGGGAAGACGTCAATGTGGCCGTTCAAGACGATGCGGGGACCGGCACCGGCACCACCCTCGAAATCGCTGACAATGTTGGGGTATCTTTGCGGGTCATTACCGTCGCCACGGTCAGGCGCAACAATCTCGTAGGGCACGCCATGGCTCTCCAAAAAGGCAGTAAGAACGCCAGCAGCAGCATGCGTGTCGCCTGGTGGATTGGGCGACGGTGTCTGCACAAATTTCTGGAGAAGTTGGACGTGCTTGTCGGCCGCGGCGTCGAGTGACTGCAACAACAACGCCTTGTGGTCGGGAACGAGCATTGTGGCGGATGGAGATGGTGCGGAGAAGGATGAAGAGGAGAAGTGATGACAGTAGGGGATGGCAGTTGGAGATGTTGGAGTGGTTAAGCGTACATCTACATCTACATCTACTTATACCAGATCGACCTCTCAGCAAGTCCGCCCCTTCTTGCACTACAGGCAGATCTCGCAATTCTACATCACCACAACGCAACTTCGCAACTTCGCAACTTTCTTCTGGCAGCAAACATCTCCCCAGTGACTCATCCGGTGGTGTGATGCAACATGTAAGATCGTCGAGAACTGTAGAGGATTGAATAAAAAAGTAGATCGATTTATGCTGTCAATTGAGTTTAAAAGACGCCCATTGTCGTACCGTCGGCGAGCTTCGCCGATCAGTTTATCAGGTACCATTGAGAATGTGAACGGACCAGTCATACTGCTCAGTTGAGTGTCGATCCCTGCCCTTTTGCAACCACTTACATGCATTGCTCACTTTTTGTACTTTCGTAAGTTGTTCTCATTCACACCTCCTTTACTCCCAATAATTCACGGTGTTTTGACTGCTAGATCTGGTAACAAAGCCTCTGCTCGCGAGGTGGTCCGCACGCTCTTTTCCTACGGAGTGTTGGGTCGCCTAGTCTGTTTTCAAAATGCGCGCCGTAGGCGTCTCGTTTCGCTTCTGGTATATGTACCCTCATGATGAAGCCCTGACACCTGCACACGGCTTAAATATCGAAGCAGATGCCACGCAGTACATCGAGGCCAGCACGCAGCAGGCCGGTCTATTGTTCCATCAAGTCGTCCAGATAATCAAAGGCAATAACAGCTCGTTGAAATTGCCATAAACTTCTGATAACAACACAGCGGGTGAAACCTCAGGCTCGTTAGTCGTTAGAATGGGACACAATTGAAGCCAAAGAGTCGCTTCCGTTGCTAAAGGCGTGGTGTTAACGTCACTGGAATTGACACTCTTTAATGAAAACAAAATGGTTTTAATAAACACTCAAACGCTATGCTGATCGCTCCACTTCCTACAATCATTGTACACACTTTATCCTAGTTGAAGACCCTCGACAATTTGTACGGATTCGGACCCCGGGGCAGCGGCACTTCCACATGCCGGCTTGAGCCCTGTGCCCAGGCATAGCAGCACCAGCAGGCCACCAGGGCATCCCGCTGGGCACGCCGTATGGGTGCCGTCGTCAAGAGTCGTGGTGTATGTACCGGCTTGCCGTCCAAACTTGACGGTAGCACCTCCATCGTCTCGTACATGAGGGCTAGCTCTTTCCCCGTAGCGGTGTCGATCCACGCAAGGACATTGGCCCGCGTCGGGTGCTTTTGGGCCCGGAAGGGCGGCGTGGGCCGCTCCGGGTCCCAGCCGACCGCTTTGACGAAATCCTTGCCGTCCTTGGTGGTCAAGTCAATTTTGCACGGCTGGGCCACCCAATGCGCAAACTGGCTGCCCTTCAAGCCCAAGTTGCCATAGGGTGCTGCGCGCGAGGAAGCGGCGCTCATATAGAAGGAGGGCATGTTGGCTCGGGCGGGGATAGCGTCCAGAGGACTGGCGAGCCACAGGACAAGGTCCAGGTATCTTGGGCGGTACAGGGTGTATAGGCTGCGAGGTTTGAGGCTGATGGGAGGCTCCGAAGAACGCTGCTCGAGGCGGTTGAGGTCGACGGCCTTGGTGGCCGGCCCCAGCGTGGCGAGGCCACGGTTGACTCTGTACAAGGGGATGTCGGGGGCGTCTTCGGCATAGATGGTCTGGCCGTCGACCAGCAGTGCCTGCGGCGGGAGGATCTCGGCGTTGTAGACGTGGACGTCAAAGTCGGCGGCTGCGCCTTTGCCCTTGCCTGCGGCCAAGCCAATCTCGAGCATGGACGGCTGGTAGGCAGGTGGAGCGGGCTCCGGTGGTGGAAGCCGGGACGACGATGAGGCCGTTTCCTCGTAGGGCGGCAGGATGGACTGTGCATCGGAGGCATCCTCGATGGGAGGGTCCGGGGGCAAGCCGGACTTTGTGTCGCTTGAACTCATGGTGGTGGTGTGAGGACGTCTTGCGTGTTACGTGTGGGTAAAGAGAGTGAAAGAACAAAAGTCGACGCTGAACTGTTGAAATAGCCAAATATGGAGTCAGGATGAAGAAAGCCAAGACGTTAACAGCCAAAATAAACCTCCTGAGGAGCCTTATGTAAAGTCGACTCAGCGTAAGCCAAGACACGACGGACGAGAGCAATGCAGATTTCAGATTTTAAAGACTCTGGGCAACGAATGAAGTCAGTGGGGAAAGAAAGGACGAAAATGACAAGGGTGAGGCGATGAGAGGCGAGGAATAATAACAAAACACAATCTTCTCGACAGCGAACAAAAAAAGGGCAGAAAGACGATATGGGGGCCGAGAACAGGCAGCGAAATAAAACAGAGGGATTTACGAAAAAGAAGAGGAAACGAAGAGAAGAAGGAAGACAAAAATGAGGAAGGTTTAACAACTCGTAGCTAACGAGGAGGGGAATGAGGCGACAATAGACGGAGAAGAGCGGGTTGCACGATGCTACTCTGATCCTGGGTCCTTCTTGAGAGCGAGGCTATGTCGAAATGGGGGCAGTCAATGGAAGGATCGGGACGACTGGACGACTGGACGGATTCGGTTCTCGAATGGGGTTGGTCGTGTTGTGGTTGTGTGTACGGAGTAAATGCGTCTGGCTGTGTCTGGGTTTGAGGTAATCATGGTGGAGGTGGGTGGTGGTGTGAAGGGACGAAAAGGCGTCTTGAGAGTGACGGAAGAGGGGGAAGGCGCGCCCAGAACACAAGGACGCCCGAGTGTCTCCACTTATTTTTAGTGACAGTAGCAGCGACCCGCTAAGCCTTGCTTACAGCGCCCTTTTTGCGGGTCTTTTTGCTCTACGACTTTTTACAGAAGGTACATCCACTGTTCCTGCCCGTTACAGGGTGGAGCCCAGAGGCGCTTTAAGCTTGTTTAGGGCAACTACGGGGCGGCCCACTTTCCGTCCAAGTCAAGTTGGACGTCCATCTTGGATGGGAGCAGTATTATTTAAAGACTACGAGTAAACATATGCACGGAACTACTGCCCTCACACCTGCCTGTTACGCATTCTAGGATAGCTTCACCACCGTATCAGGCGAGGCAAACGTCAGGTTGGCGATGCTGACATTGTTCTGCTGCAGAGAAGCCAGCGTCTGGTGGTACATGCTGTACGAGTAGAGCTGGCCAATGCGCGGATCCATGGTCAAGAGCGTGGCATTGGCCGTGGCGTTGCCGGCAATCGGTAGTCGAGCCCACGACCGAGAAATCGGTAATGAGGTTGCGCATGTACAGCGTGTAGCCGGCGGTGTTGACGGACAGGTGAACGTCATGGTAGTGGCGTCGACTTCCGTGTACGACAAGGAAGCAGGCGGCAGAGGGACGCCGCCACCAAAGATAACGGCAATGGCAGAGGCAGACTGACCACCCGGCATGATGGCAAAATCCGAGACACTGCCCTTGGACAGATTAATGTATGAAACCACCCGGACAACATAGCGGTGGCTGACAATGAGGTCCGTAAACGTCATCTCGGTGCCTGTGTTGGCATACGTGCTGATGAATGCATCTGGCGTGTCCAGACCAGGTAATTACACCATAGCAGTGGAGGTCATAGCCATCAACGGGCTCCCAGTTGACCGTAAACACATCAGGACCCAGATTGGGGTACGTGATGATCACCGACAGGCCGGGCGCTGTGGCCAAAGCCGAGTCCGGCTGGCGGCGCGGCCAGTGCCAGGGATAAGACGCTCGCGAGCACAACAGACCACCGCATCGTTAGGGAAAGAGGCCAAGAATTCGAGAAGCAAGTAGGTGAACAGACCCGCTGCCGATGGACTCCAAGCATTCGCCAAGTCGGGGGCCAAGGCACGGCCACGGCAGTCTTTATATTCGCGTCGAGGTGCCTCAATATGCAGGTGCAAATGCACATACAGATATCAACAGAATGTCAAGGACTGCTTCCACTTGCCGCGTTCAGACCTCGTCTAAACTTCTCCAGATGCCGCCACATCCCGGACAATATCGCGGCCATTTACTTCGTCGCATCCATCACACAATTCTTCGGTCACATCCAGACCATGTCCAATGTTATGCCCATTTGATGATACCACGCTCATACCACGTTCACTCTCTCTATGTCATATATCTCCGCGGTTCTCGGTCTCCTCGGTCAATACGGAGAATACGGACCCCAGCTGCAGGTCAGCTACTCTCTGTTGCATGTCCACAACGACCTCGACAGGGACATGGTCGGCTCGTCCGAGGTCATGCACTTTGGCAATGGCTCAACTCCAGAACTCTCAACGAGCAGCTTGACCGACGGCGACAATCTTTTTTTTGTCTATTATGCCACGAATGCAGCGAACTTGACGCGCTACTTTATGCTTAAGACTACCTTTTTTAACTAGTGGCACGGTGATGGATGGAGCGTATGGCGACGGTGACAGCGAAAAAGACGGTGACGAGCCGACCGTCGTAACCCTTGCAATGTACGCAGGTGTCTACTTTTCCATCGAAGCTGGCGGGGCGCCGGCCGTCGTGCCGTCTCGGTCCCCATCCAACACGACCGCAAACCCTACAAGCATAGGCCACGCCAACTTTGGCTGTCATTTCAACGCCACCAGCTTGACCGTCCAAAACGGTACGAGTTGGCCCGCCCCCAATGGTCATCCGCTCCTCTTCGAGAAATTGCCGTGTGCTATGGAGGTTGATCCGGCTACGGCGGCCAATATCCCTGCGGCAACGATCAGTGGCACTACGGCGACGGCCTGTAGCAAGAGTGCCACGTCACCGACAGGAATAGCAATCAGTATACGCATCCTGTGAAATACGGTTCATCTGTACTGAGAAAACGGAACATTAATAGTTCGGATCACATATAGGCCAATATATGCAAAGGCGGTACTTCAATCAAAAGAGGGCACAGACGGAATGAGGTCTTCTTTAGGCACTTTGTAGGCTCGACATGTTCCGTCAGCAATTCAGCCTGTTGTTGTCCTACAGCCATGACCCGGCATTTTGGAAAAGTATCTCCAGATCGTCGACAGTAATGCACCTCAAAACGAAAGTCTTGCCAGCTCGATCTTCGTTGCGTTTGGATTTTAGTTGTATTGGAAGTCAATATTGTGACTTGTGATCTGGCCGTCTGGTCCTAGCCGCTCTCAAAGTGGTCCGACACCTGGCCGAGCGACAGGCCCGGCAGCATGGCGAGTGCGAAGAGAGCAGCAGTCTTGGCGTACGTGGTGGATGCAGAGGTGGGCAAAGGGAGAAGATGAAGATGGGTGAGTGTCGCTAGTGAGAATCGAAATCATAATCACCTCAGATGAGGACATTGTGACACTTATATTCTCAGTGACTGGAACTGGGCGACTTCTGTCACCGGGAAGCCTGACCTCCTTTCCCTCGACTTCCCCACACAAGGCGGGAGCATATACAGCTATTGATCGATCTTTACTTTGAATTATCGAGCCATGCGTGCAAAGGCATTGGAGACGGGGTGCATCGTGCGCAAATATGGTCAATGTATACAGTGGAATCGGCCTGTGATTTATGTGCCGCATTCTTATCGGAAGGTCTCCCATAATAGAAGATGAAGCCCAAAGGGGATATGGGGGCTAGAACCAGGGCGAGCCGGCACAAATTTTATGTGCTTTCTACTTTTCCCGGGAGGAAACCGCCAAAGGTCAATGCCGATATTGCGGTCCACACGAGTATAGGGACGATGCAGATAACGCGCGTGTTCATGCAACTGACACAATTGAGGCAGCCAGAGAATGGCTTTATTCATCCTACTATCGCATTGCATTCACTAAAATCGAAACGCAAACTCACCATCGCTTCCATTTTCAATCGCTATTACTTAAGCTCCTCATTGCCATCATATCTTCTCAAAAATACGTGTTTACGTGGCATGCTTTTCTTGATTTGTGACTTTGAAGTAGAAAATTTGAGACATTTAGCAGACGAACTTTTATGAATGGCTCGTGAATGGCCAAATTGGTGGTGTTGGTGGTGTTGGTGGTGCTTGCAGCTTTTTGGTGTAGGGTCGCATCGCTCAAAAAACAGGGGTTGGTGCAACGACGTCATTTTGCATCACAGACCAACCATAATTCCTGCCAAACTGCCAACCTGCCAAACCGGACCTCACCTGTCCGCTTCCGATAGATGGTGATGATTGAATTGTCTGTTGCAATTTCGTGCAAAGCTTCGCTACGTCAAAGAAAGTGCTCAGTTACTCGTGACTTTGGTTCTTTTCAGGCTTGTGTTTGATTTTTACTTTAATGAACTCAAAGAATGAACTCAAAGAAACTGTTGAAAATTTGGCATCTCGCGATGACACCCGAAATGTCCAGAAAGCCGGCATACACAAAAGCCCAACATGAGGACAAGACAATAACAAGAATTGCCCCAAAATAGTGGCTGTGCAAAATAGAGGCTTGTTTGTCTTGTCAAGCTTGTTCATTTGATATCTCTCCACCTTTCCACATTTTCTATTTTCTGTCTTGACCTCTATTTCTATTTCACCATCCAGACCATCTAGAACGAAGCATGGGACACGCCGAGCACTGCGTCACAGGCTAGCTCTCATTGGACCCTGCAGGCCACAACAGAAGCAGGGGTCCTGTCCAGTGTCGTCAGTATCCCCATTTAGGCCCAGAACGGTGGCGATCCTCCACATTCGATCTCTGTGTGTGTGATGTCTGGACAGATCAAAACCGGTTTCCACCGTCCCATTTTCAAAACGTCCATATCCATCGACAGCACCGATTGAGGGGGTGAGGGCTGATGTAATGTGTCTCTCTGTATATGTGAATAACGTCAGGGACACAAGGTGTCGTAGTATGTCATTGTTACCTTCGTGCTCTGCCAATGTTTATATATCTCTGCCTCCTCCTCTGGCCTCTTTTGATTTTCCGTAGAATCAAAGCCAGGCATCTTAACATTATTCAACTCACTGATATTATACCCAACAGCCCAAAACACAACACCACCATGCCTTTCTTCAGCCGCAACGTGGAGCCCGAGGAGGAGATCATCCCCACCCAGCAAGAGCCCGAGCTCAAGCACCAGCGTGGCGGTCTCTTTGGCAGTCTGCGCCGGGACCCCTCGCCGGCCCCCTCGGCCAACCCGTCCATCGTAACCAACGGCACCCGTGCCTCGACGGCCGGCTTCTCCCATTCCCGCGGCTCCGTCCGCAACTCTGATACTGGCAGCATTGCAAGCGGAACGGGCAGCCACCGCTCGTTCTTGCACCGCTCCTTTGGCCACGGCAACAATGAAGACAACAACCTCGACCCCAGCATCCTGCAGGCACGGGAGCGTGTCCTGGGCGCCGAGAACGCCGAGCGCGAGGCGGATCGTGCGCTGGACATTGCCCGTCGCGAGGTGCGCGAGGCACGCGACCATGTAAAGCGTCTGGAGCTGGAGGCCAAGGAGGAGGCGCGGCGGGCCAAGATTAAGCAGTTCCATGCCCGCGAGGTGTCGAAGCGGGCCAAGCCCCTGGGCCGTAAGTTGTCAATCCGCCCTTGCCTTTGAATTTTGTTGACTCGCTTGACTAACAATACAATCAACAGGTCACGGTATCTAAGTACATGACGACTATGTCTTCATGAAACCTTTGCCCACCTTATGATACCTTTCTCTGACGACACTTGATATACCGAACACGAAACTGTGCACTACCAGCATCATTCCTTTTATCCTTTTATGATTACACTTGACGAGTCTGCATCTCTGCTTTTTTTTATGTCAGCAATCCATCATGTTTCTCATGTTACCCAGCTTGTCTTTCCAATAGAAGAAAATTCTACATACTATTTCTTAGCATTTATAAAGTTTGCTTCCGTCTTGTTTCTCATCAGAGTACCGTGCTGTGTTCATGACTAGTAAGATGTCCTTTCGGTGCCATGCATCTCCAAGTCTGATGTTGAGTGATGGGCACCAACACTTTCTCGTATTTCTATGATCTGTATGTTTATATCCAGTCATCAAATCATAGCCCACCCTTAATCAGCGAGGCAGCTATCGAGTCTTGTAAAAGTCAGTATAAAAATCTTTTTTGACAATTGTCCACCGTTGGGCGGGTGCAGTGCCACAAAAGATGTGGCTTGTAAAAGTGATGGATTGATGACTTCGTGGCGGTCATAAAACAATTTCTAATATTTTGTATGTTTTTTTTACTTCCTCTTGTTTTTCTTCCTAGCAAATACATCTCTCCATCCTTTATCATTCTTTCCGAGAAATAAATTCAATAACACGGACTAAGCAGCTTCTTGTTTTTCATATTTAAGAGTATTTGAAAAAAAAAATAAACATAACAAAAACATGGCTCGCAAATCCCCCCAAAATACGCATCAATCCCAGAAGGAGCTGATATATAATCTATGGTTGCACGTAATTTCCTTTGATGATACGAATGACCTATGTCCAGAGACACAGCATCGTGGTACGAACGGCTGTACGAGTGTAGTTCAATTACGGGCAGATAGGATGTGACCTGCCGACCTATGATGCTACGAAAAGAACACAGACGTGTCACAGGACTTCTTTAGGAGATTTTTTGTCTCAATTTACATGCTACACGACGGTTTCACGGCACATGCAGTTGTGCGCAGAACTCACATAGATTGGGTGTCGATGGAACAGATGCACTGCCGGTAGCCGCCAGCCAGCGAGCGGCAAGGACAGGAATTAAAGAGATTTCTCATATCTCAAAAATCAAAAGAACAGAAACAGCGAGCAATCGCTCAGTCAGTTGCAAGTATTCTTGTGAGTCATTTGTCTGGGCAGTTGCGACATTTTCTGACGAACCTCTCTTACACCAATAGGACATCACGAGACACGAATAGGCAGCCGAGAATTCAAGAACCACCTCACTGACAGCATTCATACAAGCATCGTGACTGGTTGGTCGTGAGCAGGCAGATGCACAAAAACAGTAAGAACAGTTGGGGACGACAAAAAACTTTTTACAGAGTTTTCTTTTCATGCATAAGTGCGATAGAACGATTGGAGGAAAACCCGGGGGTGGATCATGGACATGCGAGGCCGTTGGTTCGCGACGGCGCCGCCCATGGTGTTGTGGATGGTGGATGGGGCCGAACATATGCAGGCTGCGGCGGACCGTTCAACAAGGAGACAAGCTCGCCTTGCGGGACAAAAGAAGTCCAAGAAGGATGTGACGACGCCCGAGGCAGACGGGCATCGACCCAGCAGTTGTGAGTAAAGAAAAGCAAGGGATTTACAGGATGTACAGATTACCATGCGGTAAGGGAGACCTTAAACAGCCACGACCGGGGAACATTCTTGACAGTACCGCAAAATGAAAGTTTCTCACAGGTTAAACATGGCTTCGCCCTTACATCGGCTGCCACGTTGAGGAAAGGGATGGCGAGATGGCAGCTTTTCGTCGGGTGGCAACAAGAAAAGAAAAGAAAAAAAGCTATTACACACACACTGCATTCGACTGCATGGTGCATATGCAGGTCCGCCTCGCCGCCTCACAAGCTCCCATAAGCTCTCGGAAAGGGCCTTTTCGCCGTAGCTAGTAATATTTAGGCCGTTGTTGACCATATTGCCTCTCGCCCTCTGCTTTGTTTTTGCCACGGCAGTTCTGCTCTGACAGTTCTTTTTGTGCAGTTCCTTTCCTAATCTGTCGATTGAGCTGTTCACGGTAGTTCACTGCCTTTCCTGTACGTCGTACCCCTCGCTCGGTTCTCGGCGAGGAAAAGATTCTGCTTTGTCGCCTTCGTCGCCAGACGGCTGTTGGGCCGAGACTTTTGTTTTGTCAGTCGGGGAGACGAGGTGAATGAGAAAGAGAAACGACTGTAGGGAGACGAAGCGGTCAGGAACATCAAAACGAGAATAGTCAAGTGGACAAAAGAAGGCACACGGCAAAGCAAAAAGAGTCTTTGATCTTACAATGCCTTGTTGTTCTTTCTCTCTTTACACCTTTCATCCCGTCTCTTTTGTATTCTTTAGCCTCTTTTGATTTCCTTGTCCAACTGTTCGCGTTCGTCGTGCTTCTTGTCGTCTTTCTTGTCGTTTTCAGGGTTCAATTTGAACAATCTGGAGCAACAAAGAGAGACTTAATACTGAAAGTCAAGAAGCGCCAGTGTCGAATCAGTTAAAATGAGCCACTTTCGAGCCGTCGCTGAAAAGAAGAAAAGAGACGCCGAGAAGAAGTATTCTTACCTGCCGGCCAACCGCAATCGTACATTGTCTGTACCACAGTACGGAGTACGTAACCTAAACTGATCGTGGCGGTCTTCTTCCACTTTGAGAATGGACGAGAAAGACGAGAAGACAGGGGAGGTGTGGCGGAACGTGC
Source organism: Sporothrix euskadiensis (assembly GCA_019925375.1). Taxonomy (NCBI): domain Eukaryota; kingdom Fungi; phylum Ascomycota; class Sordariomycetes; order Ophiostomatales; family Ophiostomataceae; genus Sporothrix; species Sporothrix euskadiensis. The sequence goes on along the minus strand of JADHKQ010000010.1, from coordinate 714,631 downwards.
GACCGCCAGGCCGCGACGAGAGGAAGAAAGAGAGAGTGATGTGGCGTTGTCGCAGAGTTGTTCCTGCTGGTCCCTTCTTTCTGTTTTTCTGTCCCTTGTCTGCCTTTCTACCTTGGGCCTAGCGCCAGGAACGGAGGTGGGAGCTAGGGAAGTGCCTGCAGGAACCATTTTGTGTTTTCGTGCAAGACAAAGAGCGACAGAGGCAGAGAGCAGCGGTGTAGCTGGTACAACGAGAGGGAGCATATTTGAGAGACACAAGAGGTAGACCTACAATTGGCCCAGTAACAGCGGCACATTTTCATTGGGTTGGGACCTGAAATTGCACAACTGGTACTCCGTAGCTGTCGTGTGTCCCAGACTCCCAGAGTTCATGTCCGCGTGTACGACGTACAAATGAAACTTTGGGGCGGAAAGGAACAGAAAAAGACAAAAAAGACATGGGATGCTCGAAAGGGCCGCAACGGTTGTGTCGCGCGACATTTGATGATGAGGCCCTTGCCTGCTCTTTCCCTTTTTCTTTGAGGTTTTCTGTTCCTTCCTTTCTGAATCGTGGTCGTTCTGCCGATGCGATGGCGCCTGCCTCCGATCGCATCCTTCTCGCAATTCCCCTTCCTTTTGAGGGGGAAATTGCGGTCCCCATCTTGCGCAATGGTGGCGCTCTACTAAGTCGAATGAGTGGTGTTGGAGGGGAAGCAGTTACTACGACGTAATTACTCCGTGCACCAGCTAACAGGACGATAATATGCCATGCACACCCAGTCAATGGGCCGGCGCCAGATGGTCGAAATTGAACGTCGACGTTGGAAATTACAGAACGCACCAAATAGGAAAGCGCAACTGTCTAGAAGGAAATAGCACGACCAAAGAAAGAGGGGAAGAAGGGCCTGGACGTTGAAAAAGGAAACTGCGATCAACGCGTCGACGAAGTATTACTCCGAAGATGAACAAGAATTTTGTGTTACGGGGAATGGGGAAAGAACGATCAGATCGATTTTCGATTTTCGTCTTTCGCGAGGAAACAGCGATCCAAGAATTCCTCTCTGCTCACTGCTCTCTGCTCTCTGCTCTTTGCGCACAGAAAAGGGCCTGCTCAGGTGCAGTCATCAGAGTTTCACGACCCTAGAAGGTGTACGACGACATGCCCCGTACTATGCACGCTCACGATACAAGCCACGAGCGTAAAAGCTTAGAAGACAGTCAAGGGCCCCTCTCTTGGTCCCTCGTCGTGGGAAATGAGAAAGGGCAACCGTCAAAGGGGAGGGGCCAGCCAGAGCGTGACCCAGAGAGGACCACGAAAAGGGAAACAGCGCAAAACGGGCAGGTGCAGGGTGGTCGCTGGCCTGGTCTTGCGGTCTTGCGGTCTTGCGCTTGCGGTCTTGCGGTCTCGCGGTCCCTCTTCTTGTGCCTTAATTTCCCAGAAACCGTTTCTTCTTTTTACTGTTTATTCTTTTCTTCCCTGTCTTTCTTCGCGAACCAGGTTGCGTGTACTTCCTTGGACAGGGTGCCAGCGGCTAAAATGCAAGCAAATTTCCTTGCGCCACCAAGTAGCTTTGACCTCGTGGCTTGATTTGCCCACAGACGTTTGTTTGGGTTTGAGAGAAGAAGACCCCCTGCTTCTTTCTTTGTGCTCTTTCCGCAATATGGCGACAGCGCCAATGTTGACGAGGCGTTTTCTCCTTTCTTCTCTTTTAAAGCTACCAAGTAGACTGTCCCGTCGCATAACAGACCAGGGTCGTTGCAAATGGATACCCGCTGGCGCAGGCCTGGGGCAGGGTGTTGGGCTGTTGTTCGCTGGCGGCCCACTCGTAGCGGCTCGCTGTAAAGTTCTCATTCAGCGTTCTTAGCGTTCTTAGCGTTCTCGGCGGTCTTCACTCTCTTTGTGGCGCTCTTCAGTGGTCGCCAGCAGAGTGCACGCCAGCGTGTTAGTGCGCAAGACCGGGCAATGTGGACCCCTGCCACAGACCGGATCCACACTCCACACACCCACTTTTCCGTCTTAGAGACCCCCCCCCTTCTTCTTTACTCTCTCTCTTTTGTGAGAAAAGAAGAGAAGACCCAAGCGATGGGCGATCGTGGGAAAGAATCTGGTGTTGTCTCCCGTCCGCTGTCCCTCTTCCTCGTGGACATGCATCAGTCTTTGGGTTCCGCCCTTTTATTACTCCGCCTTCCCACCACCTTTGCTTCTCCACAAACCTTCTTTCTGTTCCCTTTTTTGCTTCCTCTTTTGGTCTCTTTTTCTCACCTCTCTTTACGTTCATATATTCTTTATATACGTCGTACACCGGGCTTCGTTGGCAAAGTCCACCTCCACTCATTACTCTCTCACTCAGAAAACGAAAATCAAAACAAATTCAAACGAAACTCTCTCGCCACGCCAGTCGTCGGACCATATCACAGCTTTTCAACATCAACTCTCAAATCAACATCACGATCATCACGATATCTGCGCTTGCTCCGGAAGCACATACGGAGTACATGACTCTTGAACAACACAAATAACAACACCTCTCTCACAACCCACATTCAATATGCGCATCTCGGCATTGACTTCGGCCCTCCTGCTGGCCGCCGCTTCGAGCGTCTCGGCCACCGCCGCTGCCGACGCAGAACTCACCACAACCACCTGCACGTCCACCAGCACGCTCTACAAGACCATTACCCTGCAGCGTATTGTCGCTACAACGACGGCCACCTGGCACAACGCCACCACCAGCTACCAGGCGACGGGCACGAACTCGTTCCGTGTGTCGTCGGCCACCCATGCGGCCACGACCTCGGACTCGGCGCCCATTGCCAGCGCGACGGCGAGCGGTGCCGGTGCGGTGCGCAAGGTCAGCGGTGCTGTGGCCGGTGTGGCCGCCGTGGCAGCCCTGTTCCTGTTGTAAGCTGCAAAGCAGCTACTGTCAACACCTCGACCGCCGTCACCTTTCCTTTGTACGCAGCGAGGCATGGCTCCTCGCGCTTATTGTCTCTTATGAGAATTACGACATCACCATCCATCATCAGCCTGTTTTGAGCGTTCAACGTCAACTGTTTTCATCCACCAAAAGCTCTACCAAAACAACATCCACCTATGCCTCAAACGATATCAGCAATGCAGCCGGGAAATGCAGCCTCTTTCTCTTCAGTTATCTCGACTGACTTGTAGGAGCGATAACATCCATTCTCCCCAGGCTAGCGATACCGTCACTTCCTCATTTTTTACCTTTACTTCTTTACCACTGCATGTGATTTGCGGCCGAGCCTTTAGCTTTGTTAAAACTTGAGAGGCCTGGGGCGTTTTTCATCTTTTTTAACAACCAAAACTACTTTACAACCTTCTTCTCCTTTGCCCTGTCGACGACGACATCAGAAATCAAAATCAAACAAACGCCACCTGCCAACAAAATCAGCTTCCGCAAGTTACTTACTCCTCTGCTCCCGTCCAACCCCCTTTTTACTTTCTACTTCTTCTTTTACCACAATTTCGATTCACGCCAAACTCAGTCTTGTCTACATCCTTGATGAAAAGGACAGACAGGGCGAACCCTTTTTTCCGATACCCCCTTTTTCAAAACTTTTACTTCTGGTTTCCAATATTTGGGTTGGAACCACACTCACTTTTTTTTTACTCTTTTTCCTCTTTATCTTTTTTTACCACCCCTTTTTTATGACCGGTACTTTCGATTTGCATTTTACTCTACTTCTTCATTTTTTTCTACCGACTCGACTGGGCGTGCGAGTCAAACTTTTACAAAGGGGATGGACAATTCACGGAAGCAGTTGGGAGACTGGAGGATACTATATTTTGTGCTATGGCCTTGTGTGGATCTCATATCTTTTGTTCAATCTCTTTGATAGTCACTTTTTGCTCCGTCGACAGAACAAAGTTTTGCAACTTTTACTCTTTACAGCCTCAGCTATTCCGTACAAAATGTCGTGATACAATGTGTTGTTGATCTAGTCGACTGTTGTCGCAACCCCAATTTGCCCCTATTTTCGCAATTGTTTTGTTTTGCGTCCCGCGAAGCAAGGCGGGGGATTGGCCCGGTGTCTCCCTGGCACATCGCATTTTGGCTCAGCAAGGGAGACACTTTCTTCACTTCTTCTCTCAGTCAACAATTACGAATGAAGGGGTCCTCTCGCTACCGACATGCGACACGCAATCTATAGACTTTGCCTGAACTCGGCCAACATGTGAAATATTGTCTTTCTCGTACGGTCTCAACACAACAACCAATCGTAGAATTTCTTCTTGTTCAACTGACAGGTACTTTTCAAAAAGAAAAGAGGAGGACAAGGTGACGCGTCGGCAAGGCCCGTTTCTGCAAGCCTTTCCCTTTCAAAAGAATTCCGACTTCATGTCAAAGCATGTCAAGCAGACAAGCCTTTCCCTTCTCTTGCTAGGCTTTATTCCAGCCCGGTACGTCCGCACCGTAGTGGCGTTTCTTTGGAACTTCAAGGACGGGAAGCACGCAAAAGACAAAAAGCTTGCGGGTGCCGCGTATGTCGCTCGCCACGAAAACATAATCTAGAACGGGAGGCACCGAACAATTGACAGTTTTGGTCTATGCAACACTCGGCGGATCATGCACAGATGGCATGGTGCACACCAGTCGGGGAATTCAAAAGTGATCGCGGCGGTATGGTCTGCACGAGCAAAGTATGTAGTCTTCTATGTCGTAGTACGAACGTACGTCTTGTGAAAAAATCTGGCGTTTAGATGGTGCACTCTCATTGGAGCGCAGACTCGAGTTTTGTTGACAATGCCGAGCGACTGGAATGTAGAATGCGGTAGTCGTGTACGACGAACGTGATAGTCACTTCTAGCGGGCGATAGCGGGTGCTGCCGTTTATGCATCCACTGTATTACTCTGTATAAAACAGCCACTGAGCCACTGAGACCGAGCCACTGTAAAGCCACACAATCCACTGGAACCCACTAAAGCCAACTGTAAAAGCCACCACCCGGCGAGCGTGAGACGCCAAGACGCGCACAGAGGATTGGGAGAGACTGTGTCTCCTTCACCTCCACTTCTCCAGTCCACCTTTCCTTTGCCAAAAAGCTTATTGCAGCCCTGTCACCTCGTATTTGCCTTTGCATCTCTTTCCCTGTCGGTTGTCTACTTTTCACCTTGATTTACCTTTGTGCGAAAGCCTCCCCACAAAGAGCAATCAAGATCGCCGGTCGATCACAAGAAGATTATGATTTACAGTGAAATACTCCGTAGGAGCCAATGTAAACAAACGAGTTCACACAAAGATGTGCCAAATATCTGATCACGCTCACCAGCGACAAACATGCATTGCAAAAAAAGAAAAGGCATCGATAAACTACGTTTGCATGTCGCACGCGTGAGTTCGTGCCTCTCGCTGTGCGCATCCATCGCGCACTCGACAGCTTCCACACTTCCACATGTCTCCCAAAATTACCCCCAACATAATCATCCACATCCATCAACATGATACCCTCAATGTACCAACGGATCAGAGCCCTTCCGTTCAGTACATATCCCACCTCCTATCATTGCCTCCCGTAAATATGTTGGAAACAAAGGACATGCGACAAAATCAACGCATCTCGCCCTACTGGTATCCACCTCACCAGGTATAGTTCGCGTTGCAGTCGGTCTGCGACGGCACGGGAAGAGGGAACGCTTGGCCCAGCGTCGGCATCAATGTCGTCACAAGCTCCGACGATGTGGACGTCGGCGTAGGCGGCACTGTCACTGTCACGTTGGTCGTCAACGTTGTCAAACTCGTTGCTTCCACCGTCAGATCAGTCAGCACACTGGCTGCTGTAAAGGCACTGACTGCACTTTGCGAGTTTGCCGCCTTCAACTCCCTCCTGAACTGAGGCCGTCTGAAATTCTTTGCAATTGGAGGAACAAACGCATTCTGGTGAGAATCAGCGCCGCCGGCAACTTTCTCCATTGAGGACGTGTAGCCATTGTCATTGTCCTCGTTGCCGTTTCTGCGCTGAAGGTCGGATCCCGGCGTGCCTTCGTTCTGCTAGAACTTGAACAAGGCAACACATGCGGTGTATCCGGCAATGTTTTCTCTGTACAGTGCCACGTCGGTACCCTGCCGGTTGATCATGCTCACCGACCCAATCGTGTTCAGATTGTACAGCTCGATGCCCACAATGTCCACCGTCGAGTTGCTTTGACTGCTGGTCGGTGAGGATGACGGTTGGGACGAGGCTAGCAGTGACGATGACGATGACGATGACGATGACGATGACGATGACGATGACGATGACGATGACGATGACGATGACGAAGGCGAGGACAGCGACAGCGTAGATGACGTTGCGAACGTCGACGAGATTGACAGTGGGTATGAGGACGACAGCGTAGACGTGACTGGCAGTGTGGACGAAAGTTGAAGCGTAGACTTGAGCAGCGTAGAAGTTGGCAGCGGTCGCCCAGTTGAGGTGGCATTGTTGACTTCGCTGGCCAAGACACCTGCATAGACCATGCGTGCTTGGCATAGCTCCCCATTTCCCGGTGCACTGCAAGAGGTATCGTAGTTGTTGAAGAACGAGTATAGACCGGCTCCGTATATGCTCACGTTCTGCGAGTTGACAATACGCAGGCCCCAGGCCATCGCACATGGCGGTGTCCCGGGGAGCTGTCCAACACTGGCATCAATGGCAGGATTGCAGTCGGTGTCAAAGTCGGGGTCGTGAATTGTGGTGTTGACTGGGTTGAAGGGCGCCGGTGCCGGAGGGTTTGGCTGGTAGTAAGGGGTCTCTGTCTGGATCATGCCCATCCAGATGTTGCGCGTGTTGGCAAGCTGGTACTGGTACTTGACATGGTGCTCCGCACACGTGGCCACCATCCAGACGCGTCCTTTTTGGGATTCCACGAGAATTCCGCGCCCACTGAACACCGAGATTTGCGAGCTGAGGGGATCCTCAATATCGTGGTCGGCCGTCCAGATCCAGTTGTTCTCCAGGTACAAATTGGATGCAGATCGGGTGATATGAAGACCTAGGTACGCTGCAACACAGGCTGGGTTGACGTAATTGGCAAGCTGAGGAGTCTTGTTGCACTGCGCCAGCTGCAACTGCGAGCCGGCAAATCCTCCCACGCGCACATGAACATCCCACATGCCGGAAGGCGGGTTTTCTGCCATGCATGGCCCGGTGGGTGTTTCAAGATTGTACTCGATGAGTACGGCACCGGCCATGGGGCCTTGCGTCGAAACAATCATGTCGGACCACTCAACGTAGCCGACCTCGCCAGGATATCCGACCTGCACCACTGGGTATGGCGCGTTCATGTCTTGGAATTTGGGTCCGGTGCCCAAAATCACAGAGGACAACGCCTCGCCCACAATGCGCACATTGGGCGGGATCCGGATGGTGTCGGTGACCAGGTAGTATCCGGCGTCGACAAATGCAACCGAGTCGGTGAATTCATTGGATGCTTCGTGGAACAAAGCGTTCAGTGCGACCGTGTCGTCTGTGACGCCGTCGCCCTTGGCACCAAACTGCCGCGCTGTTAAGAAGCTGGAGACTGGGACATTGTCGTACTGCGGTTTCGAACGCTCAAAGTACTTGTTGCCCAGCCTCAGCTCCGACAGCTCGGGAAAGTATGCGTCGTTGGAAGCTTCGTAAATATTGGGTCCGTTTGGTACATAAATATTGCCCTGCAAGGAAAGAGTAAATATCATTGTTAGTTCTATGCGTGGCAAATGTTGACATGGCAAATGTTGACATGGCAAATGTTGACAGAAAGGGGGCGAGGAAAGGGGAATACAAACATATGCGAACCCCCTTTTCACAAGGGTGCCTGAACTGTCGCCGTCCACAACAGTGCCTTGTGGTCCCATGACTGCCACGTTGACCTGCTGAAATGCGACGTTCTCCATAATGAGAGAGCCTGCGCCTGGTTCTGTTTGATTGCTCGGCGTACGTCCAGAAATGATGCCCACGGGTGTATTGTAGAACAGCGAGTCGAGTAGCGTGACAGAGCCAATGATGGGTCCGGTCATGTTGATACCGATTTGGCAGTCGTAGACGTAGATGGACTTGTACGTCCAGGCCCAGTTCCAAATTTGCAGAATGGCCGTGTTGGAGCCGAAGAAGGTCATGTTGCGCATGGTGTACTGCTGGTTGCCCAGCTGGCAGCCGTACGTGCCGCCGTAAAAGACCAGGTCATTGAACAGGCCACCGCTACCTTCTTCCATGAAGATGCCAGTATGCTGTCTGCCTGGGTCTGGGGATAAGACGAAGACACAGTTCTGGATCGACGTCGCTTGGGCCGACGGCCAGTGAACAGCGGCCACGGCACCGGGCACTTCGGTTGTGTCGAAGCGGATGTTGCGCAGCTGGCGGAAGAAGACGTTGGTGGAGGTATACTTGAGTTCCCCGGTGACGTAGACATCGCCGTCGAGCATGCCGATGATACTGGGAACGAAGCTGGCCATGGCCTTGATCGTAGGCATGTTGCGGGGGTCGCCGATGATTTGGGTGTAGTAATAGTCGACGATGGACGAGGAGATCATGTAGGTTCTGCCATGTTAGCGCAAGAAGACTGTGTAGGTAAACACGGCTATCGATGTCCTCGATGTCTTTTACCCAGCTGGAAAGTAGACAACAGCGGGTGTTGTGGTCGAGCCGACGCATGCTGTAAGCCCACCGCAGCGATTTCCGGCGCTGATGGCAGCATTGATCGCGGCCGTGTCGTCGGTGACTAGTAGGTCAGTATTCTGCAATAGAAGCAGATCATGGGGTCAAACCGGGGCGCCAGCTTACCTCCGTCACCGACGGCTCCATAGTCTTTGACATTTCGAAAGACCGTGTAGCTCTTGTCTGGGTTGAAAGACGCGATACCGTTGTGGGCGATGCCGTCCATCCAGTATGGCGTGGCCGGGGCCTGGGCGACTGCCGCCCCGACAAAGGAGACGGCCAGCAGCGCGAGGCCTCTGAAGAGATGCATGTTTAAACAGAAAGTGTCAGCATGGACGTCAGTGTGCTATCAAAGCTATCTCAGATCGTGGCTAGATGTCGCAAATCGAGTACCGCAAAGCAGGTCGATGATGTCAATGCAAGATATAGCAGGAAGCAGGGTAAGATTTGAAAAAAAAAAAAAAAAAAAATACGAAGCCAGAAGAATCAGTTCGACCGGAGAGCAGCGCGTAGATGTGTAGATGTGTAGATGTTGGGGAGAGGAAGCAACAGAGGCAACACAGGAAGTAGCGTCGCCAGTATTTATCGTGATGCAGAAAAAGGGGGCAAAACTTCGAGGGGCTCTCTCTCTCTCGAGGCAGGCGTGTTATGTTTGTGTGTGTTTTTTTTTGTTTGTGCACTAAGCACCTGCTCCTGCTTTTATGGTCAAATTTACAACATGAGGAAGGAGCGACGCAGGGGCACACCGGACACACTGGACACACGAGGACACGCGCTTGCGTGTGGTGCACAGAAACACGCAAAGAGGGAAGGAGCGAAGATGGGATGAGCACTCCGCCCTCTTTCCTGAATGGGACAGTTTGTGTCTACAAGAAATCCACTGTCGTCACAAGATGGCCAAACTAGGCAACAGATCAAAGACGATGACTTCATTTTGACTGGGAAGCGAGGCAGAAGGCTGTCACATGGATGAAAGTGGGTAGTAACGATGAGGATGCAGCGATGTTTGAATGGCGGCCTACGGAGATCCGATGTCTCGATCATATCAGCAAATGCCTCAAGAAATTTGCAATGAAGATGAAGCGAATCGAGGTAGATTTTAAACAGAGTGACTGCAGGATTTATTTATTGCAGAGAAAAAAGAAAAAGAAAAAGAAAAGAAAAAAGGAGGAGAAAAAAAAAGGAACTCTTTCAATTAAACAACAAAGACGGCCGCAGTCGCGTTGTCGGGTGTGTCGTGTTGGATGCATCCATTGCTTCCCATTGTTTGGTGGTCAAAGAAAAACGGTGATGGCGGTGCAACGCGAAACAAAGAGGCAGCCACAAAGAAGCCGACAATGAGAGTATGAGAAATGTCCGTTTACATCCTCGTTTGATTTTCTGTTCTCTTTTCAGATTATAAAGTAAAGATCTCGTCGTTTTTCAAGCTGTCTACTAATTTTGCATCAACAACAACCAATATTACCAACAGGCTATTCCGCAAGATAAATCACACTCAACGTCAAGAACAATTACCACCCATAAAACCACGACAGAAATGCCCCTCGCTATCAACCAGTTCATCTACATCCCACCGCACGAGTGGGAGAAGCACAAGCGGCTGGCCGCTCTTCTCCGCGAAGCGTACCCCGAGATGGCGCTGCCGGCCAAGTGCGCGCAGTGCCAGGGCCAGACGAGCAGGTCGACGCAGTCAACAGACTATACCACATCGACCAGACCGACCAAAGAGACTGCACCTGTGGCCGTGCCTGTGGCCTCCGCTGCTGTGGCCGCGCCTCTGAAACGGAGGGCTGCACAGGGTCACAAGACTACGACGAAAGACACAAGCACATGCACAGCGACCACAACGGCAAAGAGCACCAAAAGTACAAACCCGAACATGGTGACCGCCAACAAAATCGGAAGGAACAGATGGACATCACTCGGCGACGGGTTTTGGTATTCAGCGGGCCCGACGGTGGCCGCGCCGTGGCGGAAGTGGACCTGGCTGGACGTGGGCAAGCAGGTGCTGCGGTGGACTTTGGGGTGCTGCATTGTGTTTGCGGTGCTGTGTGCAGCTAGGGTCAAACTCGAGTTGATATAGTCACGGAATACCAGGCGAAGAAAGAGAGTCGATGTACATCATCGCATTGTCTAGGAATAAGGTGTCTAGTTTGCAAAGGCAATGAAGGGAAAGAATGATGAAGCAATAAACAGAAAAGAAAGAAAAGAAAAGAAAAGACAAGAAAAACTCCTAGCCATGCGCCCAGAAAGTGAAAACCAAGAAGAATATGCAAATCCAAAAAAGTGTGTGCAAGGAACGACTCCAGAAAAAGAATGAAGAATGAAGAAAGCAGAAACGTCAAGAAAGTAGAAAAGAAAACGCTGAAGCGTAGAAAATATACGGAAATATCTATAGACTTTTTTTTTCACCTTCTGTCAACCTCCGCCTTAGTGGGCCGTCACAAAGAAGAGGTTCATGGTCAGACAGACAATCATGACGCAGATGCCGTAGATGGCCAAGCCCAGCGCCATTTTGCGCAGCAGGCTCTCGTTGATGTGCTCCAGATCCCAGCGCCACTTGGTGCGGCGGCGCAGACGGCGCGACAGCGAGCCAGAGGCACCGCCGATGCTGGGCACGCGGCCACCCGTGGACAACAAAGACGCTTCGTCGGCGTTGAGGTCGGTCTCGTTGTCGTTGTCGCTGACGTCGGACTCGAAAGCGTCGTCGTCTTCTTTCAGGAGACGCTGGTGGTGCCTGCTGTCCGGGTCGCTAATCTTGTAGTAAAACAAGCCGGGCAGGATGAAGGAGATGGACGTCGAGCCGGTGCTGCCGACGTAGGCAAGGACGCGGTCGAGACTCGAGACACTGAGGGCCGTTGCGTAGCTGGCGGCAATGATGAGCGTCGTGAGAAGGGCAAAGCGCATGTCAGACATGGGCGAAACGGGAGAGCCGTGGCTGTCGGTGGCTGGGGCGGCTGGGGTGGCAGCGGCCGAAGACGAAGACGAAGGGCCGGCGAGGTTGGCAGAGCCACCGCCACCGCCCGGCAGAAGAGAGCCGGACGAAGAGCCCGACTTGTTCGGGCGCCACTTGAGGACGGCGTCGAGGGAGGCGCGGCAAGGGTGGATCTGAAGAGGGATGCTGAACATGACGAGGACGACAATGGCAGCCTTGCCGACGGTGGAAGCAAAGTTTGCGGGGTCTATAAAGTTAGCGAGCGAACAAATCACAATCAAATTTGAGGCACAGAGAGTGAGAGAGTGGGGGGACATACACATCGACACAATGTTGCCGACGACGTTGCTGCCAAAGGTGAGGTAGCCCGTGACGGCCACGAGGATATAGATGGACGCCGCCGAGCCGATGCTCGAGCCGATAACGCCCATGACGCTGGCGGGCGAGTTGTCCTTGAGCTCGTTGAGAATGGAAAACATGTTTTGGTGGCAGGTGTAGGCAAAGACAACAACCGGCAGGCTGCTCAACAGAGCGACCGGGCCGTGCCAGCGGATCAGGTGGACGTCGCCGCGCTCGGCAGGCGAGTCCGAGGCAAAGTGGTACACGACCAGCACAATCAGATAGCCAATGGACACGAGCGCAATGACGCTGGTGTACTTGAGCGAGTCGAGTCGCCGCAAAAAGGCCAGGGGGATGATGACCAGCATAAACGCCGTAATCCAAAAGTTGCGGTCGACCAGAAAAGGCACCGAACCGGCCTCGCTGTTGAAGCCCAAAGCCACGCCGGGCATCAGATCGCCAATGATAATCAGGTAGGAGACACCGACACCAAAGCACTTGACGGCAATGGCCGTGTCAAAGACGACGGCGGCGTTGGGGTAGGTGATCTGGGACAGCGCGAAAAAAGAAGACGTGCCGCGGTCGAGGTAGCGGGCACAGCGCGACTGCAGGTAGAGGCCGAAAGCCGACGTAAGACCGGACCACAGGATCACAAACGTGCCGAGAGCCACGCTCATGTGCGACATTGCCGCCGGCATAGCGAGTGTGCCCGCACCGACAATCGTGTTCAGCAAATTGATAATGCTGCTGATCGTGGTGGCCTGGCCACTGCCACTGGCGCCATGCTTGGGGCTGCGGCCACGTCGCCGGCGGGCCATGTCGTCGCCGTTGCCGTTGCCGCCGCTGGGACTGGATCGACCCGGATCGGAGGAGATGGTGGAGTAATTCGGCATTGGCGCGGCGGGCGCACAGCTCGTCGCGGGTGAAGTGAAGAGGGGGGGTCGAGATGGAAACCGGCGCTGCTATCGGAGGAGTCGTCGACTCGCGGCGAGTGCATCAAGGGTGAGGTCGGGGCCGATGGAAGTGGTGGTGATGATTAATAGCGATCAATGGGAGTCGTGCAATCGAGTGCGTCGTCGTTCGGGTGTCGTTTGTTATGTCGTCGGCGTGCGACGTTTCGTCGGTCGTGTCGTCGTAGGTGAGGTGTACAATGTGGTGTGTACAGAGTAAGGTGAAGGATGGTGAGGAAGTCTTAAGATGCAGACGCTCTTTCCCTTTGTAAAATGATGTGGAGGATGTGTCGTCTTTATTCTTTCCCTTTTCTCTTTGCCCGCATTGGCACCTACCAAAAGAAGACGTAGGCTCACGAAGACGAACTGGGATTGGCAAAAGCGGCTTCCAGCGGGCAAGTCCACGCGAGCCTAGCGTCGACCAAGGCCCGTAGCGTGCTTTTTTAACGAGTCCGTCTTTTCCTCCGTTCCCCACAAGGCCGTCGCTTTCTCACCAGTCTGCCACCAAATGCAGTTCTTTGCATGTGCTGACGGCCTTAATCACCCACACTCGCCCACCCAAATCCTCATAGCGCCTAGACAGCCCTGAAGATGGCTTCTGGCGTCTTTTGACGTCTTTTGACAGGGCTCTTGTAGGCGATTCTTATCAATTCACAATCCGTCATTTGTATGTCGAAATAAGAGCGGGAAATCCTATTCTGAGAGTTGTTTTGCCGCATCTCACAAACATTCTTCCGACTGTGAAAAGTGTCCTTATTGTCGGAAAGACAACATACTGTGCATAGTTAACCACTTCATTTGCTTGGCTCCCCTGTTCAATCGCACTTCCAATCTGTCCTTTAATATAACGGAGTAATACGTCGTACTCGTACATTAGGTAACCCTTATCCTGGGCTCAAAATCCAAAAATACAGGGGCAAAAGGGCGCAAGGGAGGGCCAAGAGGGGGACAATATTACGCAACACAAAGCTGTGCCCAGAGAAGAGTGAGAAACAGGCCATTCCGACAGTGCTAGGCGGACAATCCAGGCCAGTTCAGGGGAGCCAACAGCTAAACAACACTCGACCAATCACGAAGCTTCCTCGACGACAGCCTCTGTTCCACTCTCAGAGACATTGCGAATGGCTTCACCGATCGACGAAGGACAGTCAACGCGATACCAAGTACGGAGTAAACATACATCTTCCACGACACCAGCTCGACTCACTTTTTTATCTCCGCCATACTCACCGACATGGAACAAACGAGCCAGGCCACGCTCGAACTGCTCGAGTCGCGTGTCCGCCGCGTCGAGCATCTACTGTATGGCGGCAGCGGCAATACCCCCGACACCCCCGGGGACGCACACGCCCTGCCGGCTAAACCGACCGTCGACGCGCTCGCCGATCTCGAACGGCGGTTCTCGTCGCTCGTTTCGAATGTGCGCGTGTACGCCGAGCTCCTCAAGATTTGTACGTGCCCCGCGAGCTCTTCCATGCGTAGCATACAGACTGCTTTGCAAAGGACTGTAAGGACTGTCAGGACTGTAAGGACTGTCAGGACTGTAAGGACTGTTTGCTAACTAGCCAGACAAACTGTATCCCTCCCTCTTCCAGCCACCACCGCCCGACGTCCCTCCGACCCAGCTCGACCCTGATGGGCTGAGAGCAGTCGTCCTCAGTTATGCGAGCGCCTTCCCGGCAACGGCTTCCGCCTTGAATGCCGCCCTCGTCGACACGCCTGTGCCCGAAGCGGCACTGAGTGCCCAGCTTGTCGGGCTGGTGCCGCGGATGGAGGCGCTGGCTGCATCGCAAAAACAGCTAGACGCCGAAGTGGCCTCGCTTCGTGGCCGCAGCGAGAGGCTGGTGCGGCAGTACTACGAGCGGCAAGCGCTGGGTGCGTCGAAAGTGGTCGCCAACGTGGAGGCACGCGTCGAGCGGGCCGAGGGCCGTGTGCGGCGGCTGGAAACGGCGGCGAAAAAGGCCGAGCAAGAGGGTGTGTGAGTGTGTGCTGGAGGCCAACAGCACACGTCATCAAGCTCACCACTACTTCCTCTCCCACCGCTGCGGATGGTGTGGCTTTGCTGAGGAATACGGTGTCGTCCAGCTGGACGTTTTGGACCGGTTCAGCCTCACGGATATCGGACACCGCGGACACCACGGACGTTTCTTCATTTGCGACAGACTAGCAGGCAATGCTGCGCACGGAGAAACATGGCCGACAACTGCCGGTGAAACAACACCGGGACGCCCAGCATGTTCCCGACGAAACACTTTGTTGACACAGAGCTTGCATCTCTCTTGAGACAGAAACATCGCCTCTTCCTGACTGCCTGCCTTTACCCGGGCAGGTGTTTGGCGAGAGGAGTTATTCTCCGTGGAGGAAACAAAAGACTACCGGGCAAGAAGAACATCGAGACAGTACGGAGTATGGCATGTCGAAAGACATACCAGATCAGATTCTATCTTCCAACGAGGCTCAGCTCTTCGACGTCATTTCAGAGGGAATATATTCCATGTCTTTTTTTTCACCTTTCAGCTTAGCATACATGATACCATTTTGTTACTGTTTTGCCTTGTCTTTGCCGTCCAGTCGTATTCAGTGCCTTGTTCGCTCGCTTCTCTTTCAACCTCCCACCAAGCAAGGCAACGCCAATGAAAGAAAACCAAGTCGCGTTTCTACAATCCTGGTCCTGTGACGCAAGAATGAGAATACAGAGCAAAAAGGAAGAGGGCGGCCTCGAAGCGCCGGACGGGGTGTTGCCGTTCCGTGTTTCAGCTTTTGCCTTTTTTTTCTGCCTCGCCGACAGTCCTCCCAGCAAGGCGACAAGACGACCAAGAGCCATGGAACTGTGAGAGGATCTTCTTTTACCAGCATGTGCAAGGCGTGGTACTGTGTCGTGTTTGAAAAGTGTGCTTTGTGCCGAGCAAGGGGTTCCCACAATGGCGTTCTGGCGTTCCTCCCCAAACGTGTAAACGTGTTTGTAAACGTGTTTGTTAACATGTGCTCCTGTTCCCCTTCTGTGAACACGGAAGACGGTCCATCACTCTCCTGCTTTACCAAGAAAACATACTTTCCAAGATCTCCCCGACCTTGTCGCATGAAGATGCAATAAAAGCAATCAATATTACTCCGTACGTCGTACTCGAGTCCCGGGAGACGTCCTCCACTTTGAAGTCATTGTTCTCCATTTCCACCTAGAAAGCCTCAAGCCACTCTCTCACTGCCCAAAAGGGGACTCATTACGACCTTCCGGGCGTTGTTCCGCCAGGTGGGGTCTTCAAGATCAAATCAATTGAGGTCAAAGTTCTTGTTGTTGAAGTGGTGACGATGGAGATCAGACAAGGGTCCCAGATTCATGCACGGAAGATATCTTCTGTCTTCCGATGGCAAACCCTTCTCTCCTTCTCTCCTCAACAAACTTCTGCCAGCCTTGTCTACGAAATCGTAGCCAGCACTTTGGCATTTTGATGAAGCCAATCTGCTGGCCATTATGCCAGCCCAAGAAAAGCAAACAAGCACAGCCAGAGCTTCTCTGCCAACCCGGTCTTTTCTTTTCACTATATCAACGTCTCCTATCTGGCTGTCTTACTGTCGTCCTTTTGTTTCTCCCTTGCAGATGCACCGTCTTGGAAAGAAAAGAGACGTCACAGTTCTCGACTCTGAGAGGCCAATTGATCTCCCCTCCCAAGCTCCAGGGCCTCCCTTTCGGTCTCCCTTGTGCGGCCAGTCGATCGGTCTCGATACTCAGTAATACGGAGTACACAGTATGTGTACGGAGTAATACGTCGTACTGCGAAAACGTGAGGTCCACGCACAGGCGCAAGATCTGGATCATACTCTTTTCTGTCCTCTTTGTTCGGCTCCTGCACATCTCCAAAAGACTCCAAAAGAGAGCCAAGATTTTGTGAGGAAGAACAGAAGAGAGAGTACTCCGTAAAAATGTCGAGAGGGAAGATTGCATTTCACTGCTTCGTACGAGTATTGTGTGAGAAAAAGGTACATGAGACTAAGTGTAGATGGCCACTCACCGCATGTACTCTTCCTCCCACCGTCTACTTCGTAAAGTCACAGGACAATGGGTGGAGACTGTTGAATACGTGGTAATACTCATTAAATAGTATGTTTAGAACGCGTCAACCACAGAGTTTATCGTAAAGTACTTTTCGTCGCGGTGACGTCTCCCGCGGTTTTCTAGGTCTGCTCCGTAAAAAGTAGTTCGTACGGGGAGGGATTCCACACTGATCCACTGCGCCCACTGAGCCCACTGAAGCCCACTGAAGCCCAATGGCAGTGTTACGACGTATTACTCAACAGCTCAGACACTGAAAACAGACCACCAAGCAGTCTTGGCCTCGACCAACGAGCCAAACTCGAGAGAGTGAAGAACGGTTCGATAGGTCGAGGCTGTTCTCTTGGTTCTTTATTTCTACTGTGTACGAGATGAACTGAGACATCGAAAAGGTTATGAAAGAACGGCAGCCTTTCAACTCTCAAACGTTTCCACGGCCAGTCTCCCACTGTGGAGCCGAACCTCGATCGAGTGTCAGGGCCAAAAAGGCGAGGTGCGCTAGCGTCGAAAACGGCAAAATTCAAGGGGACGCGTTTTGCACCAAGCGTTTCCATCAAACGTCTAGCTTCCCCTTCCCCTTTCCCCTTTCCCCTTTCTTTCCCACCCGTCGCCAGCCAATGGTTGTAGCCCGCCGAAGCCGTCTCGCCGTCTCGCCGTCTCGACTGCACCTGCATGCCTTGCCCCTGGCATCCGCAGCTTCCTGCATTCCTTTCTCTCTTCCAAAAAAGTTCTTTCCGTTTGTTTGCCACGAGCGTCACGATTGCACGCGCGGCGAGAACGAGGGGAACGACTCGCTGCCCTTTGCTCCTTCTTTCCAAAAAAAGGCCTGGCCGCGACTTCCGTATGCACATGCAGGCTGCTCTTCGGCGAGGCCCCAACAAACGCCCACCGTCCAGTCTCGTGAGATCTTCTACGTCGTACGAAGTAGATATTCATCCAACATACGGAGTACTACCGTTTCGACATCTGACGGCCTCTCGTTCTAAATGTATCAGCTTTCTGCAAACAAACACGCTGCTAGGATCTTGGAAGCCGTTCTTCGTTCTTGCCTCAATTGCTGCCCTCACGCGGGCCCTCCGTTCCTTCCCTTCCCACATTGCTCCCTTCCCTTCCTTCCATTTTTGTGTGTCTCTCTTTTTCTTTTACGGAATACTTCGTACCATACGACATACGCCCTGTTCGCTCTTGCCCTCGTTGCAATCGTTGCCCTTCGTTCCTTCTTTTTATTTCGCATGTTCGTGCTCCGTAGTCGCGTGCGTTGTAGACTTTGCAGAACGTTCTTTCTCTTTCCGGCGATTGTTTGTGCCTGCCCTTTAGGCTTTTGAAGACGTATGCCGCCCCTCCTTTTTCGTCTCCCTGTGTTGATGTTTTGTTTCGTGGTCTTCTCTTCTCTTTCTCCTTCTTTCTTTCTCCTTCTTTCTTTCTCCTTCTTTATATCCCCTCGTATCGCACATTCGATGTCGTACTCTCTTTCTTCACATCTCCAAACATTCCCGACTAAACCAAAGACGGGACGCCTGCTGCGCAGACTCGATCAACCGTCCACTTTCCCCACGCAAACCAATTACATCGGGCCCAAGCCTATCGCATCGACCAATAGACAACACCAAAGAGGCACATCACCAATCAAAAGGACAGAAAGAACAAGGACAGAAAGGCACAGGACAAAAGCCTTCCGTCACTTCACATTACGATCCTCCAGCCTCGACGACAGTCTACAAACCTCACGTTCTTTCACACCTTGCCACATCGTCCTCTTCCTCGACTTTTCTTCGTGTTCCATACATCCATTCACATCGCCACCAGCAGTGATTGGCATCTTCGCGACATTCCGGACACGCATCCCGTCACGTCACGTTCACTCCTGCTCCGTGGAAAGCCTTGTCTCGTCTTCAGTCTCGCTTCTCTTGAAGAACTATATCGCCCCGCTTGGCAACACGCGCTCCTCTCATTCCAGAAGGTAAGAAACAGATACCGTCCCTGCGTCCATGTCGTCGACCCTCTCGCTTTCTTACCCAGTACGCATCCCTACCCCTGTCGCGACAGAGTCCACTAACAGCCAAAACTGCAGAAAGAGGAAACGGCTCAAACGCTCAAACAAACCCACACTCCAAGCCAAAACGCTCACCCTCAAACGCCCTATCACGTCGTACCGTCTTTGCCCCGTCCTCGACTCTCAGGCACTGCCACATTTTGGCTCACTTTTTTTTTTTTTTTTCCGTTCTCGTCGCGCCTGCGCCCAGCACCACCCAGCACATCCTCTCCACAAACACCCACTTATTCAAGGTCCACTTATTCGATCTCCCGCGCTCGCTTTCCTCTCGTTCCCTCTCCCTTTTACGCCTTTTTCGCCCTTTTTCGCCCTTTTTTCCTCTCTCACACACCCCCTGCCTCACTCACCTCACTGCCCAGGAGCCAGCCAGAGCCAGCCCAGCAGTCCAGCCAGCAAAGCAGGGACGCCCGCTGCCTCTTTTTCGAACGGGAACCAGCCTCCACATCCAACTGTCCTTTTTTTCCCGCCTGGTCTTCTAACCCCTTTCTGACCTCTTTCTCTCGCTTTCTCACTCGTTCTCTCCTCTCTCTCTGTCTCTTTCCCGTTTCTTGCATTTTCTTCATTTTCTCATTGCCTGGTCTTTTTTTCTTCGCCGTATCTTTTTTATTTGTTTTCTCTTCTTTCGCTCTTTTCCGCTCCTTTGGCCATCCGCTCCTTTTTTCGACTTTCGACTTCGACTCAAAACTTCGACCTCGCCATCGACGAACAGCCTCGCTCTCCCACCGAGTCCCCGACCGTCCCTTATGCCCTCCTACGGCTCGCTTCGTTCACCGTCTCTGCGCAAAATGGAACAGTCTCGCGTCCAGTACGGACGCCGGAACGGCATCAACCTCGGCAACATCATCGGCGACCCCTTCGCCCTGGCCACCATCTCCATCTCCTCAGTACGTTCGACCAGCAGTGGCAGTGGAGCGACGACTTTCAATTGCAAATGACAGAAAGACAAGACTGTACGGTCAATGCTAACATCGCTTTTCCTTCCCAGCTTGCGTGGATTATTTCCTTCATCTCCTCCATCGTCGCCCAGATTCAGACCAAGAGCGCCTTCCCAACATACACTTGGTGGACCGTCGTCTACTACTTCTTCGTCATTGCTGGCGTCTTCGTCGTCGTCGCCTCCGACACCTCCCAGACCTACCATGTCGCTGTTGTTGGTTACCTGGCCTGCGGCCTCGTCCTGGCCACATCGTCTGTCAACGGTCTCGTTTACTCCAGCAATGGCGCTAAGGAAGCCGCTGCTGCTGGCTTCATCCTCCTGTCCATGGTGACGGTACGTTGAGCACTCTGCTCTGGTTAGCAAAACAGTCGCGTCGTTGGTGTATTTACTAACCCTCTCCTCTCAGATCGTCTGGATGTTCTACTTCGGCTCAGCACCGTCTGCCGTTCCTCGCGCCTACCTGGACTCGTTCGCCCTGGCTAAGGAGTCAAACACGAACCGTCACACCATGACTGGCGCCTACGGCGTCGGCCGTCCCGAGACCTCGACTTCGGCCGCACCGCCGCAAATGTACACCTCCGCCCAGCTCAACGGCTTTGAGAACTCGTCGCCCGTTACCGGCATCCCGACCGGCCAGCGCAACTCGGCATTGAACGGCGGTGCCTTTGGTGCCCAAACCGGCAAGGGCCCTGGCGCGCCCGGCGGCACGGAGGGCGAGATAGTGCCTCCCACCGAATACCCGTACCGCGCCAAGGCCATCTACAGCTACGAGGCCAACCCCGACGACGCAAACGAGATTAGCTTCTCGAAGCACGAGATCCTGGAGGTGTCGGACGTCAGCGGTCGCTGGTGGCAGGCACGGAAAGAGAGCGGCGAGACGGGTATTGCACCAAGCAACTACCTGATCCTGTTATAAGGGGAATGAACCTTGGCGTTCTCTCTCACGCTTTTCTTTTGTCTTTCTGTTTATATTATATACATATACCCACATCTACGCCACCGCCGAGTCTGATCCTTTTCCCGTTCCTCTTTTCGTCCGACACAAACATCGACTTGATGATTAGCGTATGAGATTGGAGAAGGATTGGACACGTTTGGCCGCCAGGTATACACAGGTGTTTCAGGTTCCAAAACCAGGCAACCAGGCTTTTGACTTTTTGGCTTTTCTGGCTTTTGACTTTTTCTTACTTTGCTTGCGCTCTCGACTTTTATGCGTCCTCTTCTATCTTTTGGCCACAACATTTCTTTTGTTATTTTTGACTACCGCCCATCCAGTCTATGTTGTTTTCTGTTATACGGGGTCCTTGTTTCTCATGTCAGTTTTGCTTCTTATTCCCACTTCTTTCGGCCGTGTCGTGTGATGGGATTGAGTGGCAACTCATGCCACTCAATCCCATCACACGGCCAGCTGAGCATTGTATTTTTCACACATTTTACACCCCCCCTTCGATTCCATGTCCCTCCTGTGTGAGGCTTCCCCTTTTTACCCTTCATTTCTGTTTTCTTCTTTTCTTCGTTGTATATTTTCTTTTACGAGATGAGTTTACGGCTATGGGTAACAAATATTGCAAATTACTACTACAAACCAACACCCAAGAAAAAAAACCCGAGGTCAGGTTTTCTTTTATTGGTTGGAATTGAAATTGAAATGAAAAAAAGAGAGAAAAAACTATCCAAATCGAGACGGCATTGATAGGTAATATGTGTTGACATTGTGTTGACATTGTGTTTTATCTACACTGCCATTGACAAACTAGGGGCTGCTTCTATCTAACGAGGGGACAATATGCATAGTAGGTTCTGCGAGAGTTATCAGTACACTCGATCCAGCTCTGAAGCTCAAGCTCAAGCTGATGCTGCCCTCCAACGCGACCTCTAGAGCCCAGTATCAAAATGTCTTGGAGCTATCCCCGCTTTCTCAGAGTTCCCGTGCCAGACGACTGAAGGTGGAGCCTTGCAGCTGAAGTTGGAGCCTTGATTGTTCGGCCACTCCGGCCACTCCGCCCCCACCATTGCATGCCACACGTTACTGGGCATGTGACGGCCTCGGGGTGTTGCAATCCATCCGGGCCGGACTTGTTCGTTATCGGTGTCGTCAAAGGTCGGCTTATAGATACGACGGCGTGCAACAATAACGGCGCGAAAGAGTTGTAGTCGGCACCGTTCAGTGGGAGGGCACTGCAGCGGTGTATCGTTGTCTCCAGACCGCACCGCCCTGTCGGCTGTCGCGTCAAACATGTCGTATCATGCTGTATCAGAGTTGCCGACCATGTGTCGTTTGTGTGTATCGTGTTCAGTCGTCTCGACGCGCCGTCGGGTATTGTGCTCTTCTTTTCTTCCTCGCAATGCCTCCCTCACTGCACCGTCGACTGCCGCAGTCGCTGCCGCAGTTCACGCTCCTTCTGGGCGACTTCCCGCTCCAGCCGCGCCACACTGTACTTGAGCTGCTCCTTGCGCTGGTGCACCATGCGCGCGCGGAGGGGGTCGACCGTCTTTGCACTCTTTTGCGCGCCAGCGCCAAAGGCACCTTTGCGTCCGCTGCCGGCCTTGGCCTGCAGCCCAGGGCGCGACTCAGACTCAGGCCCGCTGCCCTCGAGTCGCCCCGCCTGCAGGGCCGCCCTTGCCTGCAGCGTATCGATCCGGCGCGCCTGCCGGGCCAGCTGGTGCGATGCGCGGTCCAGCAGCTGGGCGACGGCCGGGCCAATTTCGGACTGGAGAGACTGTTCGGCGGCGGCGAGGGTGGGTTGCGGGACGAGTTCGTAGTGGCGCACTGTCCTCAAAACACCAGCGAGACGGGGCATGTCGGCGACAGCGCCGGTAGTGCCGCTACTATTCGCATGCGGGGAGGTGGTCTCGGCGGCCAGCGTCGCAACAGACGATTCGAGGTAGGCAAGCGACGTGCGGAGGGACGCGACGCAGTCGCCGTAGAGGGCGAGGGTCTGGGAGGGCCCGGCAGTCGTGGAGTAGAGGGACATGCTGGCGTGTGGATAGGTGGTCGTGTATCTGTCTTTTGGTGGGTTGAATGGAGATGTTGTCGTCGTAAATGTACGGAGGACGTCGTACGCGGTTGACGTTAAGTGCAGAAGCAAGACACGCGCACGGGCCACGCGTAGGTCAGGCGAGAGAAAGTAAACAACTGGCTCCACTTTATTTTCCCCAAACTTCAGACTCCACACAACGGCTACGACTTCTAATCGTCCATGAACAGATGGTTTATTATTTATTAAAATTCTTACGCAAACGCAAATGCTGCCCCCTACTCAGCCAGACCGCCATTCTCGTCTATGCATCAAAAACAAGCACAACACCGTCGTCGCCGGCCGTCACGACCCGCTCGCCCGTGTCGCCCTGCACGAAACCCAGGACACCACCGCCCTCGCCGTCACCGCGATGGCCGCGCCACTCTTTGACCAGACCATTGTCGCCGGGCTTGTCGGGCGTCACGTTCTTGCGCAGGTCCCACCGCCGCACGACACCGTCCATGCCGATGCTCGTCAGCAGCCACTGGGCCGGGCCGCCGACACCCGCCGCCACACCGCCCGTGAGAGATGCGGGTGCAGACTTGACCCACTCGACCTTGACCACAGAAAAGTCGTCGTGTGCCAGGCGAATGTGCCGGCGAAGGGCAAAGGAGCGTGTCACGTCAAAGACGGCAATGCTGCCGTCCACCGAGCCGGCGGCCAGCAGTGTCATGGGCGGCGGGGCAAATGCGAGCGTCTCGACGCCGTCGGACTGCACTTCCAGAGAAGCGAGAATGGCACCAAACTGGGCTGGGTCGGTGGCGGCGGCACCGCTGCCCTGGCCGGCAGGTGTGGGCCGTGCAGCGCCCTTGGCAGCGGCGCCCTTGCCCTTGGCACCAGCAGCGGCGCTGCCCTTGGTCTGACCAGCCGCCTGGGCACCAGTCAACCGCGGCAGGGTCACCACCTTGATCACACCGCCAGCACCGCCGACGGCCACGAGCGTGCCACCGGGCGACACGGCCACCGAGTACAGACCGCCCGGCACCTCGAACCGCTGATCCTCGGCCGTCAGCGACAGCAGCGCTTGGGCACCGCCAGGCACAAGACCGCGGCCGGCCGCCACACCCCACACATCCCACACCTGCAGCGAGCTGTCCTCGCTGACCGTGGCCAGCAGGTTGCCGTCGGGCGTCCACACACCGGCCGTGCAGGCGGCTGTGTGGCTAAAGAAGGACTGCACAATCTGGATGGGGTTGGGGTTGGAGTTGGCCACGTCGGCCGCGGGGTCAATCGACAGGACCCAGACGGAACCGTCCGAGGCGCCGAGGGCCACCGTGTTGGGGTAGTCGCGGCCAGGGCAAGGCGCCAGCCAGGTGATCTCGGGCACCTCCTGGGACTCGCCGACAAACTTGAAGTCGGCACGGCCGTTGCCAATCTTGACGCTGTACACACGCATCCGGCCGTCCATGCCGCCACTGACCAAGAAGTCGCCGTTGGGCAGCGTGAACGTCAGCGCATTGATGGAGTCGGTGTGGCCGTCAATCTCAAACAGCGGGGCCAGCTCCGTGCTGCTCGGCTGGCTGGCCGCTGCCGCGGGGTCCGAGCTGTAGCTGGCCGGCAGCAGCGGGCGCTCTGCGGCCGCCGACGTGTCAATCACATAGCCCTTGCCGGGCGACTCGTCGCCCTCGCCTTCGCTGCCGCCCGTGGCCACCAGCGACGGGTACTTTGGGTGCTGCGCAATCGCGAAAACCGAGTCCTTGTGCAGGTCAAAGTACGCAATGCTGTCGTTGTGCAGCACGAGCTCTTCATTGTCGTCGTCGTCGCCGCTGTCCATGGCGACATCCTCCCCATCCCCATCCACATCGCCGCCCTCAATCTCCTCGGCAGCATCGTCCATGTCCAGCATCTCCGGGCCAGAGTCCTCGCCGTCGTCCTCTGCCGGGTGCTCGTCGCGCGCGCTGTGCGACATTGTGGTCGTGAAAGGGGGGTGTCGTTTTCGTAGAATGGATTTTCGTAGAATGGAAGATCGTAGAATGGAATATCGTCTGCTTCGGGGAGAAAGAAAAGAAGGGTGACGTATGTCGTCGTTGTCGCAATCGCACTGCCGAATGTGGCCCGTAGTCGAGAATTGCCTCAAAAGAGCGTTTGAACCGGAAAGCGAGAATCGCCAATGGTATATATACGAGTGGGAAGCAGAAGCAGGGACGTGACGTTTGAAAGTCGGCTCGTCTTTTCGTCGAGGTTCGCCTGCTTTCTAAGCGAAAGAAGAAATTACGGCAAGAGCGCTTTGGCTGGCTCTTGGAAAAGCAACTTTTTTTTTCTGCCGCCTGTTTTTCGCGGGGCAAGAGCCAACATGCGCCTGAAGTAGACCCCACCAGCAGGGAAGAGTCACTGTTGCGGGCGGTGAGACCGCTGAGTCCACTGAGTCCTGAAGGTGGAATCGGGCAAAGGTGGCAAAGGCTCCACCCGAGCTTACAAACTGAAGGACAGAAGAGAGGGAAAGAGCGAAAGAGGAAAGACCATTGTTGACATTGACCCGCACACTCAGAATGATATCATATTGAAGCAGCAGGCAGAACAGACCGGTGAGTCTTGTTTCTTGTGAGCGTTGGTCAACATTGTCAATGTCGCCACGTTATCTTTAGCTGTAGTCTTTGTTTTTCACTTTTGAGGAATATGTCAAATAAACTGTGATTTTTTTTCTTCTTCTTCTTCTTCTTCTTCTTCTTTTTTTTTTTTTTTTTTTTAATTAATTTATTATTATTATTATTATTTTATATATATTAACAAAAAAGAAAAGGCACGCGGAAGCGGGAGGGAACACAACGAGGGCTTTTTGAAGCGTCCCATTAAAATATCTGTAAAAAAAAATAATCTAAATAAAATTGAGATGCAATAAAATGGCAAACCTAAAAGTAGATAGCAGTAAACTCCGGCAACCACTTTCCACATCCCCTTGCAACTCCTCTTCTCTCACGAAACCAAAACAAATGCTACCCCATCCTTCTACCTACGAGCTCGCCTCAACGTCTACAGTCAGGTCGGCCGGTGACGCCCTCTCCCACCTGCCGTCCTTGAGCACAAACGAGCCCTCCGTGGCCTCCTTGGTGTGCAGGGGTAGGTCCACCAGGCTCGGGTTGCGGCCCAGCAGCCACGAAGCTGCTGTCGTCTCTTTGCCGTTGCTGGAGGTGTTGCCCTCAACATACACCAGACTGCGCAGACCGGCACGCGGCTTCTGGAAGTACTCGGCGACGACGGCATCCGAGGCGGACGGACCAGAGGCCACAACAGCAACCTGCGGTCCACCGAGACGTGCCGACACAATCTGGGCGAGCAGACCCGGGAACAGCCACGAGTGCTGGAGCATTTCGACTTCGAACGCGTGGATAGTCTCGCGGGCCAGGTGGGTGTAGTGGGTGTCGCCCAAAACGCTGCCGAGGCGGAACAGGTTGCTGGTGGCGACGGCGTTGGTGGCGGGCAAAGTAGTGTCCATGCCGTCCTTGAGGCGGAGGAGGTCGACACTTTCTTTGGAAGACTCCTGGGTGCGGTAGAAACCGCCGCTGGACGAGTGTGTCTGTGTCGGCGGCACATCGGGGCGGTCGTAAAAGAGGTCGATTTGCTGTTCTGCGGCACGTTAGTATGACACTCAGTCTGAATAAAGGAGAGAGGGGGGACTCACTCTGCAGCTCATCGGCCCATTCGAGCCACTCGGACTCGCCGGTGGCCTCGTAAAGCTCCAACAGACCCTCGACGAGATAAGCATAGTCCTCGGCAAAAGCCAGCACATCCTCCCGCTTGCCGTTCACAAACACGCGGTACAGCGTCTTGTCTTTGCTGTCCTTGCTGTCCTTGCTGTCGGTGTCCCACAAACTGGCCTTGATAAACTTAGCCGCCTGCCGTGCGGCGCCAATGTACTTGTCGCCCTTTTCCGTGTTGTGGCCGCCATACTTGAGCGCCGCACCCACGCGCGCCAGCGACCCCAGCACAATACCGTTGCCGGCCACCACCACCTTGTCGTCCACCACTGGCCGCACACGCTCCTTCTCGCGGTGCGCCGCCAGCTTCTCCCGCGCTTCGCGCGTAATCCTCTCCACATTCTCACGCGGGATGTTAAACTGCCGCGCCAGCCCGGTCGTATCCTTGTTGATGTACAGCGCGTTCTGGTTGATGAACTCGTCAAAGGGGTCGTTGTCGCGGTCCACGTTGCCGTCCTGCAGCACGTTCCAGTACGCCGCCGCCACGCGCGCGTCCATGTCGTTGTGGTTGTTGCCGCCGCCGACAACAGCATCAAACTCGCGCCGTGTCCAGACATAGTAGGCGCCCTCCCGCATATGGCTGTCGCCCTTGCGGTAGTACGAGTCGGCCGACTCGCTGCTGGCGAAACCACCACCCTCCAGACGCACGGGCGCGCTCGACAGATAGTCGGCCAAGGAATACACGACATCCAAAAACTCGGGCTGTGTGCCAGCGGCCGAGCCGCTCGGCAGCTCCGATTTGGGCGCGCGCAACGTGTACAGCCATGCGTCGAGGTACAGGCTCAGCAACAGACCGTTGTCCGGGATCAGCTTCTCAAAGTGCGGCAGGGTCCAGTTGATTGTGTGGCTGGCCCGGCCAAACCCGCCAGACAGGTGGTCGTGCAGCGCGCTGTTGCGCAGTTTCCGCAAGGTGAAGAGCGCCATCTGCACAATGCTTGCCACCTCGGCCTCGCCGACAATGTCCTGGACAACCGACGGAAAACTGCCCAGCTGCAGTAGGAACGAATACTTGGCGGGCGTGACAAACTTGGGCACGACACCAAAGCCGCCGTTTACCGGGTCAAAAGTCTTCTTGAGCTTTGTGTAGGCGTCGTCGAGCTGGTCGATATCGAGGTCGAGCTCGCTCGACAAGTAAGCCTCGCTGCCCTTGGCCTCGTCCTCGCCAGGCTTGAGCAGGCCACGAGGGCCGAGCGTGCCCTCGGCAGCAAATTTCCGCAGCTGCGTCACCGTCTCCTTGGCCTCGGCCCGGCACTGCGCCTCGCGCTCCGTCCACGATTGACGCAGTTTCTCCAGCACACCAAGAAAACCAATCAGCTCGTCCTCCTCGCCGTCCTCGCTGCCGCTCTGCTTGTCACGGCCGCTGGCCTCGGCACCCGGGCCGGGCCAGTAGCTGCCGCCAAACACTGGCTCGAGGTCGGGTGTCAAGAACACGTTGATGGGCCAGCCGGCGCTGCTGTTGACCAGCTGCAGGTAGTTCCAGTACACGGCGTCGATATCCGGGCGCTCTTCGCGGTCGACAACGATAGGAATAAAGGACTCGTTAAGAATCGAGGCAATGTTGGGGTTCGAAAAGGAGTCTTGTGTCGTCAAACGGCAGTCTGAAGAAGAGTTAGCGGAGAAAACAACAGCTCTAGTATGCGCCGGGGGGACTTACAGTGACAGGCGAGGAAGCCAATGTGCAAAAAGATGGGCTTGTTCTCCTGCTTGGCACGGTCTATGGCCTCCTTGCCAAACAGTTGCCAGTGCACAGGCGTTTCTGCTTGCGCGCGAACATATGGGCTGTTGCTCTCGCCGGCGCGGTTGGTGAGGGGAGTCGTTTCGACGACGGGGACTGGTGCAGGGGGCGCGGCCGGCGTCGTTGCAGCGGCGCCGAGGGATGTCGCCTCGCTCGACGAGCCAGAAGAAGCCCCGCTGGCCTTCTGTAGCTGTGCGGCCATCATTTGAACTGGTTGGTGTGTGGGTTGTCCCCTTCAACTAGAGTAGACGAAACAGATGAAGGTGGGATGGGTTCTCTCGACACGCGACGATGTGTGCGCAAGGCTAGCGAAGTGGACTCTTTTTGTGTCGTTTGTGTCGTTTGTGTCACGAATATGACGAGGAGGTACGACCCCAAATAAGATAGAGAGCAGTAACAGAAACAGATAAGCGATCTCACTGTATCTTTTCTTGCTGCAGCAAAGTCTCGCTTTCTGTCGGGCTGTTATGCGACCCCTCCAAAACTGTCTGATAACGGGTAACAAAAAAAGTGTTATCGCAATCTAATTCGCAAGGTGTGTTGTAGGCGGGATGCGGTGTGATCGTGCAGCGAAATGAAAGGGCGAATGGGGGTTGCAGGAAATGTCGTGCAAGGAATTATGACCAACAAATCCAAAGAAAGTGAGGCAGAAAAAGCGGCAAGAAGAGAAAGAAAGATTGGAGAAGAGGAGAAGACGATCCGTGCAAGTCCACAAGGGAAAGATGCGGAAAGAACAAAGGGGAAATAAGGCAAGAGCGAAATGGAATAAGAGGTTAAGCGGGAAGGAGGAGGGGCAGAAAAGATGACGGTGGCCACCACTGACCAGTATCAGGAAGGCGCAAACCGCTGGCCTTTGGCTGGCGCACCTGCCCGCCCCACCCGGCTTCCCTAGACTTGGGAACGACGCCAGAGTCGCTCTTTCCCTTTCCTTTCCCTGTCTCTGTTCTAAACAATATGAGTCAGCCAAAACATTATGTGTATACTTCCACATGTTCCTTCCGTCTCGAAGAAACAAACAAAGCCATGTGAGACAAACGTGCGTGCTCGCGAGCTTCGCTTTACGGAAAGAGCGGTCGTGATAGTTACCTCTTTTGAACGCCGCAAAACAGCCCAAAACCGTCGTCAGGGGGCGACTAACAGTAGCAGGTGGCGTCCCAGCTTCCAGCAAGCGCCGACTCTTATTCGGAGCGCCCTTTACCCACTCTGCCACTGTCCCGGGTTGCGACCACAGGCCAAAGGCCCCTCTACTCCGTATTAGGCGCCTGAGTGCTGCCTTGACCGCCTGCCATTTTCAGGCCTACAGCTGTCAGCGCCTTTCAGCAGCTACATGATTGGGGCAACTGATCATGCTGCGTTCAAAACAAAACATTGTGGACATCAGAGGAAATATGAAGTCCCACGTAGTATTCTAAGCATAGACATCAACTGCAGCGACTTCAGGGACAGGAGTCGGCTGCTTATACAGACGTTGAAAGATACAACAGCCTTGTGATAGTCACGTGATGTAATTTGACGCTAAGTTCGCGACGGCAGAAAAGCTTCAAAAGAAAGCTCCATGAACTTTGGCAGCCTTGTCCAAGACAAGCAAACAGCAAACGAAGGAGAAGCCGACCAGCCGCCACAATGAACAAGATACGGCAGATACAAGAGCTCAACAAGAAGGAGCTTGAGCAGGGAATGTGAGTACACCCGTTTGCGACAAATATCCTAGTAGCTCTCTCCCTCTCAAGGCAGCACAGCTAACACATCTCGTCTTTCTGACAGCTCTCCGAATGCTTCCTGGCACACCGACTACCGCGACACGGCCTTTGTCTACTTTGGCGGCCTCCCGTACGACCTGAGCGAGGGAGACGTTATCACCATCTTCTCGCAGTATGGCGAGCCTGTCTTTTTGAAGTTGGCGCGCGACCAGGAGACGGGCAAGAGCAAAGGATTCGGCTGGCTCAAGTACGAGGACCAGCGCAGCTGCGACCTGGCAGTAGACAACCTGGGCGGTGCACAGATTGGTGGGCGTATGATCTCGGTTGACCATGCCCGCTACAAAGCACGCGACGACGAAGACGCCGACGAGTTCAAAGTGGGCTGGGCCGACATCCAGCGACGGCTGGGCCACGCAGACGGGGCCAAGATTGCTGCCGGTGACAGCAATAACAGCGACACAGACATGGGCGAAGCCACGCCGAGTGAAGACGAACGCAAAGAAAAGAAAAGGATCCGCAGCCGAGACGACGAAAAGCATCACCAGCCACTGCTGCGCGAAGAGCGCGAACTACAAAAGCTGATTGACGAGCACGACGACGAGGACCCGATGAAGGACTTTTTGATTGAAGAGAAGAAGAAGGAGGTGGACGAGGCCAGAAGGTTGCGCGACGCTAAGGGCGCCGAGAGCGACCGGAGACACCGGCACCGGTCGCACCTGTCGCACCGGTCGCACCGGTCGCACCGATCACGGCGAGACGGCGACGAAGAGCGATCTTCAAGACGAGATGACAATGAAGGAGAGAGGCGTGGGCACCGACACAGACGGAGAGACGATGATGATGGGGAACGCCGGCGAGAGAGAAGCGACAAAGACAAGGATCGGGAACGGGCCCGCGACCACGACCGTGACCGGAGGAGGGACGACCGGGATGGCGATGACAGCCGTGACCGGAGACGAGACCGAGACCGAGACAGTGGCCGTACGCGAGATCACGACAAGGAGTCGTCCCACCGGAGACGAGACAGGGATAGGAAAGACGACCGTGATGACCGGGACCGAGATCGGGATCGGAGACACTGATCTACGGTCACTAATGCGTCTTTGCTTGATTTACAGCGTTTTGTCAAATACTTCTAAATCCACCCGATTCGTATATATCAAAATATAAACTTCATGTGCAGCGTTAAAGCGCAAGCCCCAACCGAAACGCCTTGTATAAATGCAGCAGTATTCCAGGAACGCCGCGACCGTGTAAACAGCAAGGAGATCTAATAAAGAATGTACCCCCGAAACAAAAAAAAACGCCATCCGCTACCCAAAAAAAAGAAGTAAAAAAAGAAGTGGTTCTCGCCTACTCAGAGGCATGCATGTTGCCGTCCCTTTCCCTCAGGCCAAGTCCATGTTGAGGTAGTTGGCCCATGCCTGGCGAACACAGACACGCTGGCCTTCGTTGCCCGTCGAAATCACAAAGCGCTCGTACTTGGGCTCCACTCCAGTGCCGAGAACGACCACGGTATTGTCGTTTGGCCATCCAACAGTACCCAGTGGGAGACGTGACCGACCCATTGCTGTTGCTTCGTCCGCCTCACGAACTCGGTCGGCACCCGGGCCGTCGTCCATGGAGAATTCGGCACTGGCAAACGAGACTGTATCACGGAAGTACTTGGGCATAAACGGAATCTTGCCGAGCACGCCCCAGCGACCGCTACCGCTGTCCTTACTGCGGTTCGGGTCTGATCGCTGGTCCGACGAAAACGACACGCCGCCGTCCGATTCCTCGTAGGCCCAATCTCCGCCGACGTCTGACGGGACACCGCCAATCTGTCTGCCACCACCCGTCAATCCTGGTCCATCACCTGTCGCCTGGTGTGGGATATCAAAGATGTGCAGGGTGCCTTTATCGGAAGTGCACGCCAACAGGGTACCGGACGGGTTGAAGCCGAGCGAGAAGATGGTGACCTGGTCGACGCCGCGCCGCAGCTCGGCCACGCGTCCATTGTTGGATGTCGAGAAGACGCGGATCAGCGTGCCCTTTTCGCTCGCCGTGGCCAGCAGAGACCCGTCGCGGCTCAGAGCAACGGCAGCCAGCTCCGACGAGTGCGCCGGGATGATGCTGACTTGGTGCGTTACGTTGTGGACAATCTTGACATGGCCCGGGATCTGGCCCAGGATGGCAAAGTGCGTTCGCGAGACGGCGCAAAGGCCGGCCGGGTTGGGTGTGGTAGTAAAACTGTGCTCCTGGACGGGGTTGCGGTCAATGGCGTAGATGCGGACCTCCTCGTCGAGGACGACCACAAGTTTCTGGCCCAGCACATGCACGCCCCGGATGGGCCGCTGGCAGGCCACTTCCCGTGTAAACTTTTCGCGCTTCTCGTCCCACACGACAATCTTGAGCGGATTGTGCACGGGTTTGCGGCCGCCGCCGACGAGGGGGATGATGTTGGTGCGCCCGACGATCTGGATGAGGCCGACGCCGCCGCCGGCCTCTTTAAAGACCCGCCGTGCCAGCAGTTTGCAAGTAGCTGCGTCGAAGACTGCATGTACCTGGTTAGCTGTATCCAAATACGTAGGTAGAAGAACGGAGTCTTACCTCTCAGCCCCGTGTTAGTGCCGACGACGAAGCAGTCGCAGTTGAGGTTAAACGATGCTGCCAGCGCGATAACGTTGCTGGAGCCCTCTATAGGTGTGCGAGTGTCCATCTTGTTATTGTCGTGTAGTTTGCGAAAGAATATGGGACGAAGAGAAGCTTGGGGTGTGTTCCGGGGAAATCAACGGGAGCAGCTCGACGTCATGGAGATGGAGAGCACAAAGTGTGGGGCGGAGCGAGGCTGATATCCGTAAAGTGAATAGCTCTGGAGATAGGACCTCTCTAGAGAGCTGCCTAGTCACAGTATCCTGCGGCAGGAGGCTGGGAACGAGGTAGCGAGTCGCAGACAAGGTGCGAGAAACAGTGAGTGGTAAGCGAATCAACAAGATGGTTCGTGCAGGCGAACGACAACGAAGTGATGCAGATAGAGGAGCTGTCAAAAGGTCGAAAATAAGCTTCGCCTCCTTCAAGTGAGTATTGGTGGCCTAACGGTATTCGGAGGCTGCGAATCGCGCGTATCCATGTCGAAGCATGCTCCGCAGTAGGATGATAATAGGCGCCGTGGGAAAAGCACCAGGTTTGATGGCCGACAACAACGGTGGTACAATACCAAATTTCGTGATTGATGAAGAAAAGGACGAAGCGATTCAGTCAAGTTCAATATTGGAAGCAAGTCGTGGAAGGAGGTCGGCTGGAGCTCTGTCACGCGTCATCATCCAAGCTAGCTCATGCGCACTATGGCAGGTGCCGTGACAAATGGCCCAGCGCCTGCCAGCTGGCACTCCAGCGGCACCTCTCTTGCCAGCTGCCAGCTGCTCTTTGCTATCCGGGCCATTCCAACCTAAAAAGACGCCTACCAAGATGGGCTTGCGTTTGCTGCATACATCTCGTCCTTGCATCGAGTTTTTGCCCAAGCTTCTTTCCCCCGATATCTAGCGCTCTCACAAGGAGCAAAAAATGAGCCAAAAGAGCCCACCCGTCAAAAAGGACACGGCGCAAAGCTCGACTTTCGCCCCTGTCTCTCAGTGCAGTTTGGGTCAGTTTGTCGCCTTGGACACAAAGAGGCCATGAGCGCCTTTCCCCCTTTTTCGGACTTGGAGCGCCTTCCCTCTTCAGGCCATGGCGTGGACAATAAGCCGGCCGGTGCTGCCTTCCCCCCTGAATTTTGCTTCGCTGGTGTGCGACTGGAGCCGTGCTCGTCCTGCGCTCCGTGCACGGCCCACTTTGTCTACTTGTGAGTGGACGGCAACGGCCAGCAGCCAGCTATTGTTTCTCTTCCTCGTCTTTTAGAGTGCATCTGCGTTTTAGGGGTTCCTAGGTCCCTTTTAGTGCCCCTTTTGCAGCTTCTCGTTGGCGTGGGTAGCACGCTTGTAGCTGGCCGTTGGTCGCCCCCTCGCCCCTTCCCCAATTGCGATCCACGGCAGAGTGCTCCTTCCCCTGACTTTCTCTTGTCAACGGGGGGACTGTATCGTGCAAATCGTATTACTCCGTAATACGTCGTACACACACAAACACCACTGCAGGTCGCTCTTGCCCACTGAAATTACCGTGCTGCGTGCTGGCCCCTAATTTTCTGGACCGTCCCTTCCTTATTTCTTTTTGCTGGGTTGCGACCTTGGGTTCTTTCCTCGGGCTCCCCACTCCCCTCTCTGGTGTCCCCCCCCTTCTTTCCTGCTTCGACGGCCACCGCCTCCTTAAAATTAAATTCAACGTATCCCAATCCGTAAGATACCTCCTGAACTTTCCTGTGTCCCCCCTTCTCGAAGTTGCACGCAAAACAAAACACAAAACATCACACACCACAACTCTCGCCCACTTTCTTTTTCTCCGCCAACTCGACCTCGAAACGAAACACTTCGGTCGAAACATTGAGCAATTGCACGCCTGCTTCGTGAAGCTCTTCTTCTACGCCCCAGAAAGCCGAGATCCCACCAAAAACACACAAAGCGCCTTTCAGCCCCTTTTAATCCGGCATCATGTCGTCGCCTGCCGTACGTCTGCAACTCGTGTGCTGCCTCACCAGACATCAGTTTGGGGTCCTTTTTGGCGGTTTCGCTGCACTTGATGTGCAGCCGAACCACATATGGGACGAAGCATCACGAACCTCCTTTCTGGCCGACATACCTTACCCCTGAATAGCCTCGTTTTTGCTAACACCAGCTCCTTTTGCCTCCACAACAGAAGATGATCCGTCGCAAGAAGAATGTCAAGAAGGGCATTCAGTTCTGCCTGATGGTCTGCGGTGCCTCAGGAACTGGTAAGTTGTAATTGTTTAGTTGTGACCGGCGCAACCCTCAATCCTCAATCGCATAGAGCTGTGGCCTCGTCCGATGTCCGGGAAGAGCTAGAATGGCACAGACCAAGTTCACAAGCTTCAAGGTCAAGCTTCGACGAAACATTCAACAACCAGACTTGCTAACCACTCTCTCGCGCAACCACAGGCCGGACCACCTTTGTCAACACTCTGTGCAGCAAGGGCGTCTTGACACACAAGGAGTCGGACGACCCGAACACGGCCCATATCGAGGAGGGTGTCAAGATCAAGCCCGTCACCGTCGGTACGCAAGCAATCCACAATCCACCCCGTCCCCCGACTGCATGCCCCGGACAATCCATTCTAACAAAAAGACCTCACAGAGCTCGAGCTGGATGAGGAGGGTACCCGCATCTCCTTGACCATCGTCGACACCCCCGGCTTCGGCGACCAGATTGACAACGAGGCCAGGTACGCCCACCAGTCGCCCCGTGCCGGCCAATGCCAGACCTTCCCCCCCGATGCATAGAACTCAGCTAACACTCCCTCCTCCACAGCTTCTCCGAGATTGTTGGCTACCTGGAGAGACAGTACGATGACATTCTGGCTGAGGAGTCGCGCATCAAGCGTAACCCTCGCTTCAGAGACAACCGTGTCCACGCTCTTCTCTACTTTATCACCCCCACTGGTCACGGCCTCCGCGAGCTCGACATTGAGCTCATGAAGCGCCTTGCCCCCCGTGTCAACGTTATCCCCGTCATTGGCCGCGCCGACTCGCTGACCCCCGCCGAGCTTGCCGAGTCGAAGAAGCTGGTCATGGAAGACATTGAGCACTACCGCATCCCCGTCTACAACTTCCCCTACGACATTGAAGAGGATGACGAGGACACCGTCGAGGAGAACGCCGAGCTCCGTGGCCTGATGCCTTTCGCTATTGTCGGCTCCGAGGACATTATCGAGATCGGTGGCCGCAAAGTCCGCGCTCGCCAGTACCCATGGGGTGTTGTCGAGGTCGATAACCCGCGTCACTCCGACTTTTTGGCCATTCGCTCGGCCCTGCTGCACAGCCATCTGGCTGACCTGAAGGAGATCACCCACGATTTCCTCTACGAGAACTACCGTACCGAGAAGCTTAGCAAGAGTGTCGAGGGTGGTGCCGGAGCGTACGTGATGCCCCTACCCGTTTCCGTTCTTTCTATTCCCCCATCCATGCTGGTAATATGCTAACCGCCAAAAGTGACAGCTCGATGAATCCCGAGGATCTTGCCTCTCAGTCAGTCCGCCTCAAGGAGGAGCAGCTCCGCCGCGAAGAAGAGAAGCTGCGCGAGATCGAGGTCAAGGTGCAACGCGAAATCAACGAGAAGCGCCAAGAGCTCTTGGCCCGCGAGTCTCAGCTCCGCGAGATCGAGGCCCGCATGCAGCGCGAGGCCGCCGCCGTTGCCGCCCAGCAGCAGACAACCACTCCCCTGGAGTCGAACGGCGAGCACGACGGCAACTAGAAGCTGCCCGAAACCAGCCAAGTCACGGCTTAGGTCGAAAGTCATGGCTTACGTCGTGGCTTGATGCTCGACACGTCTTCGTCTACGTCTACGTCTAATTGTCTTATCAGCAAAGCTCGGACCAAAAGGGGAGATTAGGTTTTGTTGCGAATACCAGCACACGGCGTTGAGATCCGATATTTTTTTTCGTGCGGCTTGAAAAGAAAAAAAAAGAGTTAAAATATCCGGTCATCGGCATATTTATTTTTGGGTTTGAATCAATACGGGGCATTCAACTACATGAAACTTACGACGAGGCGGGTCTTGAAAAAGGAGAGCAGTTTTATTGCAAGCTTGTTTGCAGTCTGCAAGTGGGATTCGGGGGAAAGACCTTTGAGTTTTAATTGCAGGATGCAAAGGGCTTCGCGACGATTGGACCACAGGGGCAACAACTTCTTTTGATTCCCCGCCCAGCCTCTTGTCTTGTTTGCTCTTTTTTCTTTTTCTTTTTCTTTTTACTTGTTTTTTGACCCTTGCCGTTTTGCGTTTAATCTGCGGTCGGGCATTGGCTGTTTTCTTACCCCTTTACCCCGTTTGCTGTCTGCTTTGTATTTTCTTATTTTATTCCTCTTAGTTGTCTCATTCCTTTTTGTAGTGCGTGTTGTTAATATTCTTTCCTATGAGATTTCTAATGCAGATATCCCCAATTCAATACTTCTTAGCCTACTCTATAAGTACTCCTGAGTACGTCGTATAAAATAAGCGATTTGGTGAGCTGCGGGCGATGCGCACGGTTCACGGACTATTGATTGACGTCTTGTTATGGGTAGAAGAAGACTGATAATATTGCTGCTCAAAAGTAGAAACGAAAGGAGGTAACCAAAATAAACTATGTACAAGATGCTACGCAATAGGAAAGCAAGACACTGACAGATATCAAACAGACGCAGACAAAGAAAAAGGCTCAAGGAAATAGCGAGTAAGAAATAAAGCACCAGTGTAACGCAAAAAAGCAGTCAAGAAACCACGGCATCAGTCTCTTTCTCTTATTATTACAGCCGATGTTCACAGTCCATCCAAAATCCGATCTGCAACGGCCTTTTCGTGTTTATCCTCTTTCGTTCTTCCAGCTTCCTTCCAGCTTCAGCAACGCCTGGGTATCGAGTGCATACGAGCTGTTTAGTTGTTCTGCTGGCTGTTGAGGATGCGCAGAATGGCCAAAAACAGGTTGATAATGTCCAGGTACAGGCTGATGGCGGCGGCAATCTCCTCCTCAACGTGGTGCTTGCGCAAGACCAGCTGGGTGTCCACCAGAATGTAGCCGCTGAAGATGAGGGCCGTGATGCCGCCATACACAAGTTCGGTGGTGGAGCTGTAGGGGAAGAACATGGCCATGAAGCCGAAGAGGATTAGGGCCCAGAGGGCGCCGAACAGGTAGGGCATCCACGAGGTGAAGTCGTACTTGGTCTGGCAGGCAAAGAGGGTCAAAAAGACAAAAATGCCGGCCGTCAACACAACAGCGTTGAGAACGATGCCGACTTCGTAGAACGACACAACAACCGAGATGCTGTATGCTTCCAACAGAGTGAAGCCGCCGAGGAAGAGCAGGTTGGCCGGGTAGGACTTGCGCTTCCAGTAGGTCAAGCCGAGGAAGCCCATGGCGCCGAAGAGCTGACAGGGAGTTAGTAAATAGTCGTCATTGGGGACGTGGAAAGAAGAGGGGGGCGGGAGCGTACCGAAACAAAAACGAGCGCCGGGTGCGTCTGGATCCAGTTCTTGTACCCTTCACTCAAAAAAGAAACAGCGCCCAGCGCGCTCGTCGCCAGCAGCTGGATCGTCAGGATGGCGTAGACCTTGCGCACAAACTGGTTGCGAATGCTAATGGTGGCCTCGGCCACCGACCCACCAAACTTGAAGTCGTCGGGCAGGTCGGCATCGTCATCGCCATCGAGGCTGGCGCGGGGGGCACCCGAAAACAGACGCTCGTGGTCGTCGTCGGCAGCAGCGCGGGCGCTCGCGCTGGCTTCGGCCTGGTAAGAGGGCGGCGCCTGGGTGTAGTCGAGATGCTCGTCCGGGTCGACGGTGGCGGCCGGGCTGTACTTTGCCGTGCTTGCCATTTTGGAAGTCGTAGTCGGAGCAAAGGGCGTTTATGGAGGTCGTGTCGGAGTGCCGATGAAGATAAAGATGAATCGACGTTGATGCGAAACAAAACAAGTGCAAGTTCGTCTCGACGGAGTGTCGTGGGAGAAGGCTGATAGTTCAATTTAATCACGGGGGGCGTTCCAGTTGCCTAATGACGAGTGGCGTGGGGAGGCGAGGCCGTCTGGCGAGGCAGTGTCGGCGCTAAGCCCGCCTCTGCTTGGAACCCGGTCATGTGATGTCAGTCTATCTGTGTCACGTGAACAGTCCTCAACAATCGAGACAATCGAGCACCAAGAGGCCGCCAGCTGTCCAATTGCCCGCCAGAGCTTCCGTGTAAGTTGCTCCTTCCGACATTTAGATGGTCAGCACACACTCGTTCCTTGTTGTTCAAGCAATTGAGGTGGAAGGTACGAGCATCTCCATAAAGAAGGAGCATCCTGCGATGACTACAGTGCGTCCCTCATTTATATTACGACTTTGTCCTGGAAATGAAGCATCTTGTGATTCCTCAACTGAACCGATTTTTTTTTACTTTTTGTTGAGAAAAGAAGCAGGGGCTTGTGCACAGTATGCATGCACGGGTCATACACGCGAGCAATCGTGCGTGCCGGCAGAGCTGCCTCTCATTGGAGGGACCTGCTGCAGGGCATTGCTTCTTCTCAGGAGACGACCAACAGGCTTCTAGTCAAGTCTTCCCCGCCCGCAGACTCTTTGCAATGGCTCTCGTTTCGATTTTCGTTTCGTGCAGATTTTTGTGCAGATTTTTGTCTGGCTATCGTCCTGTTTTCTGTCTTGTGTCTTGTTGGTTGGACTCTTGTTGGTTGGACAATCCAGTTTGACCTCAATCCTTCCTTCCTTTTTTGTCCATCGTCATGAAGTTTTGAGCAGCGCGGCTCCTTCCTTTAGATCGCGCCAGGTGGAGCCCCACCACAGGAAACCAAAATGTCGTTGCCTTGTACGAACTACGGGGCTATAGCAAATGAACAAATGAGAAGATTGATTTTGACGAGCTCTGGCCTTCACCGCTCTCATTCCCTCTTTCCAGCCTTTTTCATGCAAGCTCTAGTGCGCCATTGCCGCCAAGACACTCCTGAGCCTCTCTATTTCAGTAGGAAATACGTCGTAATTACTCCGTAGACTTGTTGCATTTGCGGTTAGATAGCGGCTATGAGAGGAGAGCAGCAGGCGTAGTCGGGGTAGATAATGGCTGAGGAGGAAGCAGCCGCGGCCTGAGTCCGAAAGACATCCTTCCTAATGTCGCTATGAGCATCTCTTTCCTTTTCGAGTACACCCTTGGGACGGGAAGCGGGGAAGCCACGACGGAGGGAGGGAGGGGATGGAAGGAGACGACGGACCAAAAACATGGTGCGCGGCAGGAGCGAGGCCCGTGTACGGAGTATGCGTACATCGTATGTGTACATCGTATGTGTACATCATGTGTACATCATGTACTTGCCAGTCTCACAGTATCACAGTATCACGGCGGGGAAGTTGCGAGACAAAAAAGATATACGAGCTCCTTCCGCGCACGGTCGGCAAGATACCTTTGTAGCCGCGCTCAAGGGAAAGAGGAAAGAGCGATTGAGTGTTCTTGCTGCGCGGGCGCTGTAACGCAACCAAGAAGGTACGGAGTACACAAAAATGCGTTAAGATAAGACTCCAAGTCCCCTAAAATGGAGCCGCAGCCAGCACTGGCCAACGGCGCGCCCTCTGGTTCGGGGAAGTGGTGTGCAAAAACGTGTGGTATGCCCTTTTGCCCCTTTTTGACTTATTTTTGGCACTGTTAGCACGGAGCCCCCCCGCCCTAGGCCCCTAGCACTCTCTGTTCCTTCCTGCTAGACAAAGGGAATCAGGTCCCGTCCTTCTACGTCGTAATACGGAGTAATTACTGTGTACAAAGTTACTCAATCGCACCTTCCCCCGTCAATCCCCCTCCCCAACTCCCACTCAACAAAGCCGTTGGCCCAATCAGAGAACAGGGAACTCGCACTAGCGCCGCTTTTTTTCGTCCAAGGGGGAGGGGCTTTTTGGCTTTTTTTGCTTCTTTTGGCTTTGGCCTGTGACGCTGGAGCCCTGGAACGGGTGCAGCGATTTCTCACCGCCTAGACCGGAAGGAGGACCAAGCTGGGAAAGAGCGAGGAAGGAGAGGAAGGAGAGCAAGGAGAGGAGAAGGAAAGAACACGAAGCAGCTTGACCAAGAAAACCTTGTGAAAGAGCAAAAAGAGGGTACTTACAGAGACAACCTGGCCCCAGAACCAGAACCAGAACCAGAGCTACAACCAGAAACCAGAACCACTTTGTCCAAGAAACGAGGAAACGAAAGACGAGAACAGACCCACTGCTCTGCCGTGCGACGATTGAAACGCTCGCTGTTGGGTCGCTCTTTCTCGAAAGTGGACTAGTCTTACATACGACTTGAGGGAGACGAAAAGAAGAGAAAACGCAAAGATACAAAAGAAAGACAACATCTTTGCTTTTCTGTTTCTCTTGCTTTACGACGTGCATCATCTCGATACTCCCCAGCAGCTCCATTGGACAGATTGACAGACGGCTACCCCCTGTCGCAACCCTCTTCAGCGACACCGCCCAGCTCTTTTTGTCCCTTTTCCAATTCAGGAGGCTGGGAGACGGACGACAGCCTCAGCCGAAAGACTGAAGAGAGAAGACAGACAAGCATCTATCCAGCTTGTTGCGAGACTATCCGTTATCTGCATCTACGACGTACATTGACCTACTTTGCCAATTCCTCCTGGTTGAGGAACTGCAGCAAACCATCACCACGTTTGCTTCTTGTCTTCGCTTTGACAGCGAATAGCTTCATCCTCGACGACAAGCCAGAAGCAGCTCCAGCTTGCCACGCAGCTTCAGCTTCACCCGATCGACACTGCCGAGACATTGCAACACCGAAACATCTTCCAAGACCGACATCCTTCCCCCCTTTCCCTCTACCCTTCACACATCATGGCCGCCGTTGCAAGCAGCGCCCGGCCGACTGCGGTGCCGCTGCCACCTCATCTCAAGCGGGCTACCAGCAGCAGCAGCAGCACAAAAACCAACACTAGCTCGCCCACGCCGGCATTCAAGGCGCAGACGTCCAGCAACAGCAACGCTTTGGCACTGCGCCGCAAGCGGAAACAGGAGACGCCCACGAAGCAGTTTACACGCTGGCTGGTGAACAACCAGACGGGTATGCCCAGTGTCCCGTCGGACGCAGATGATACATTTTCAGTTACGACGATATAGCTAACACCGCGTTTACAGGCCTCTCTGGGAACCTTTTTGCCCTCCTTGTCCTCACACACACGCTCTTCCCCCGCGCCCGCGAGCACACCAGCAAGTTCTTCACCCTCTCCTACTTCAACCCGGCCACCGGCCACTACAACCTCGGCGCCGACGACGTGCCCTTTGTCCTGTTTCTTATTGTGTTGTTCACGGGCCTGCGCGCCAGCACCATGGACTACATCCTCTCACCTTTTGCCCGCGGCCAGGGCCTCGACAAGAAAAAGACCATCACCCGCTTCGCCGAGCAGGCCTGGCTCGTCATTGTCTACACGGTCTTCTTCCCCCTCGGCCTTTACCTCTACTACAACTCGCCCTACTTTCTCAACATGAAGAACCTGTGGACGCACTGGCCCAGCCGCGAGATGCCCGGTCTCTTGAAGGGCTACATTCTCATGCAGCTCGCCTTCTGGCTCCAGCAGATCATGGTCATCAACATTGAGGAACGCCGCAAGGACCACTGGCAGATGCTAACCCACCACTTTGTTACCGTCTCGCTCATTGCCGCCTCCTACCGCTACCGCCACACGCCCGTCGCCAACATCATTCTGGTGCTGATGGACCTCTCCGATTTCTTCTTGCCGCTCGCCAAGTGCCAAAAGTACCTAGGCTACACCAGCATCTGCGATGTTACGTTCGGCGCGTTCATGCTCAGCTGGTTCGTCTGCCGCCACATCTTCTTCACCATGGTCTGCTACTCTGTCTGGGCCCAGACCCCCACCATTATGCCCGATGGCTGCTTCCGCGGCACGCCCCGCGATCCCACCAACCCCCTGGGGGTGCCCGTCGGCGCCGACGAGGTCTCGTCGCTTACCTCGACCATCTCCAAACTCGCGCCCTTTCTGAGTGCCAACACCAGCAACAAGCTCGCCTTTCTCGTTGAACCCCTCGTCGACTCAGAGGGCGCCGTCTGCTACAACCCAGCTGTCAAGTGGGGGTTCCTGTCCATGCTTCTATTTTTGGAGCTCATTATTATCGTCTGGTTCTTAATGATTGTCCAGGTCGCCATCCGCGTCGTCCGCGGCAGCGGAGCCGACGACTCCCGC
This sequence comes from Sporothrix euskadiensis, assembly GCA_019925375.1. Lineage (NCBI taxonomy): Eukaryota > Fungi > Ascomycota > Sordariomycetes > Ophiostomatales > Ophiostomataceae > Sporothrix > Sporothrix euskadiensis. The sequence goes on along the minus strand of JADHKQ010000010.1, from coordinate 671,811 downwards.
AGTGACGATGAAGAGGACGAGGAAGAAGAAGACGAAGACATTGAGGGCGACGACGAGGACGTCAACGGCGGCGTCGCCGCGCCTCTTGAGGAAGAGGTTGGCGTTGAAGCGCTCGACCTCAAGGGCTGGGAGCGCCGTACAGGTGTCAAGCGGGCAGCCTCGACGACCACCGGCGTCAGCCTGCCGGGCCACCACAGCGACCGCAAAGAGCTGCTGAATCGCATTGGTTGTGAGAAGCAGATTGATTAGAGGAGATGTTGGTAGGACAGGGGAAGGAAGAGGCTTGTTTGTACTCACCGAGTGGTAGAGTGCTCAAAAAAAAAAAAAAAAAAAAAGACAGTCGCAACGGTGTGGTCGTCGGTCGTTGTCGACAGAAAGTGACAAAAAGGAAGAGATGTATTTTGGGTTTGCAAAATAGCAAAATGGGGAGTTCTTTCGTGTTGTCTTTTTCTTTTTTCTTTTCCTTTCTTCTGTCTTTGTTTCCATCTTTCCTCATGCCTCATGTAACGACCGGGCATTACCCTTCTCGTCTGTCTCTCGTCTCTCGGTGACCCATGGGAGGGACTGCCCTCCAACAGGAGTTTATCTTTTTGTTATCTTGTGTGTTCTTTCATCATCTATGTTTGTTTGTTTGTTTGTTTTCTGTCCATTTCATTGTCTGTCTGTCTCACAAAAAAAGGGCTTTTCAATAGGAAGCAAGTCTTCTACGACGTTACTTACCCATATCCATCTCTGTTACATATGTATTTCGGGAATCCAAAAAACAAAAAAAAGATCAAGGCAAACCTGCTTAACTGTGTTACCGAAATCGTGAAAATCAACGTCGCTTGAATGTCGCTTGATGGCCCGTCTCTTCTCGTTGATACCTTTCCCATGATCTGTCGGAGGTATGGAGCATTGGCAAATGGCTCTTTGTCTTTAGCAACGATCATGTTCACTGGACTGGCACGCGACTCGACAAAAGGGACTCGAGACAAAGCAGCGAAAGAGGTTGTCCAGTCTACTAGTACTCCGGACTTCACTTTCAATCACTTGCATTGTGCACTAGAGACCACATGTCACTTTTTCACTTTTTGGTTAAGTTTTTCGTAGCAGTAAATTCAGTGTTGTCCTTTGGCCATGTTCTTCTTGATAGATCGTCACAAGGTTTTTGTTTGAATGCCCGAGTTAATATGAGAGAAGAAGAAGAAAGTAGGAAGCTGTCCCCTCAGTTTCGAAAGTACAAAAAAGGCTGTAACTAGGACATGGGAAAAAGAGAGCAATAAGGACCAAACGCAATACATTGCAGCACAATGCAATGCCGGCCAAGTAAAGCAAGGCGGCGCTCCTCATCTCATCCTTAAACCTAGAACATATATTCTGCACAACCTCCCTGAAAAGAAGCTCCCTAGTTTTTTTCCGCCTCTCCCAAAATTTTGAAGAAAAAAACCCGTCCCAGCGAACTATGCGCATTGATGAAAAGAAGAGTGTAAAAAAGGAAATGAAAAAAGTGTGTGGATAGAAAGAACATAGATGAAAGTAAGAAAGTAAAAACAAAATTGACCCAAAGAAAGAAAAGGTTTCAAAAAATCATCAGATGAGGAGAAAAATGGGGGGATGCCAATACCAAAGTAGAGGCATAAAGAAGTGAAGAATAAAAAGGGGCGGGCATTTTCATGGCTGAACGGTGTTATTGATGTTTTCAGCCACACATCCAAGTCAAGAAAGGAGACATGGTTATTTTTCAGTACTTTTCGTGAATACTTTTTGTGAAAAAAATAGAGGTGGGGGAAACACATCACGTTTAGGCCGTGACGGTAGCCTCGCCCAGGGAAGGCAGGACGTTCTCGCCGTAGCCGCCGCCCATGTTACCCTCAGAGCGGTAGTCGCAGACGGTGAACCACGAGCCCATGCCGCTGTAGATGGTGCCGGGAGCGCAGTACTGCGAAGCGCAGCCGATCTCGGTGGAGGCAACCCAGACGACCTGGGAGAAGTGACCCCAAGACTCAAAGTTGGACATGTCAGGGTTGCTTTCGCCGTAGCCGTCAGCAGGGAACTGCCAGACCTCGCCGTTGTACCACATGTCAGTGATGGCCTGGGCAACGATCTTGGAGGGGTCGATGCTGGAGACGTCGCCGGAAGCGCCGTAAGCAGCAATGTTCTGGCCGTACGAGCCAGTGGAAGCACCGGGGGTCCTAAAATCAAAGTTAGCATTTGTTTACTTGGTGTATAGCAAATAAAACCAAGCTTCGCTGGGAAGAGACATACAGGTCATGGGCGAAGACGCAAGAGGCAGCAACGGTGGCGGCGTAGTCGGCCAGGTCGCTGTTCCAGCTCACAGCCGGGGCAGAGTGGTTGGAACGGTGCAGGTTGTGGTGGTAGACGGCAGTGCTGCCATAGTCCGAAGAGGTGGAAGCAGCCGTGGTGGCAGCAGCGGGGGCAGTGGTCGAGGTCTCGACCTCAGACGGGGCCTGGGGAGCAACAACAGCCGCGGCAGCGGTGGTGGTGGCGGCAGCAGCCGGGCTGCTGTTGGCACCCTCAGTGATGGTAACAACCTGGGGTTGGGGAGTCGACGTCGTAGTCGGCGTCGTAGTCGGCGGCGGCGGCGTCGTGGAGGTCGACGTGGTAGTCGGTGCCGGAGGAGGCGTCGAGGTCGTCTTGATGGAAGTCGTCGTCGACGTGGTGTGTTGGGTAGTAGTAGTGTGGTGGCGGTGGTGCGTCGTCGGCTTGGTGGTCGGCGCGTCGACAGTCACGGTAACGACCACCAGGTCAGTGACGTACTTGGTGTGAATGGCACGCTTGTCGATGGGGCTGGCGACGGCCAGGATGGAGCCGGCCAGGGCAAGGGCAAAAGAGGCCTTCATATTGAATGTGTAAAAGGGTGGAAAGATATAAATATCGGTTTCTTTTGGAGCGAATGTTAGCAACAGATCCAGTCTGTTATGATTGTTTTATGCTTTGGCGGATGGTGTTTTCTTTGGATGCAACGAGGTCGTGGGGTAGATGTGATATGTTTCGTGATCATGTTGATCTTTGCAGAACGGACGGAAGAAGAAGAAACCGTATCAAAATATCAAAATTGAAAACCGGGAACCCGAGCCATTAAAAGAGAACCGGGGGAGTACTGTCAGGGTGGACGAGGCGACGTGATATTTCTTTGGCTCCTTTGTTGTGTGAACAAGATCATAGATCTTGAATGGCTCGGTAGTTGAGGGTGTTGCCGATGCTACTCGACTAGCGAGTGTTCTCTTTGTTGACCTGACCTCTCTCACACGCTATTGGATATGAAAGACGATGCAACAGTAGGACTGTGTTGATTGTGGCGCAGAGTCGAGCCATATCGAGTAGTCGTTGGAAGAAAGGGACGGAGCACGAAATAACAGAAAATACCAAAGCACCAAAGCACCAGATATATTGACGCAGGATCACGATACGCAGTACATACCTTTTGTTGACGTGTAAAAGGTCACGGGGCAATCCAATCCAGGGAATGCAGTCTCTTTTTCTTGTCGAGGTATCGAGTTGAAGAAGAAGACGATGGGGATAGATATATAACAAAAAGGTATATATCTAGTTGGGTTGCGTTTGGCGAGATGCGAGAGTTTGTCGTGTGAGCAGCGCTGCTGTATAAATCCTGGTGACCCGTCAAGGATGCTGTTGGGGAGAAACGATGTTTTGGTTTAAGGCGAAAAGTGAGCCAATATGAGGTAGAACAAGGGGGAGAATGTTCTAGGATATTGGGATGTCGTAGACGATGTTGGTGTTTTGTTGTTTTTGATGCTGTAGACACAGTCTGGGGCGGCCCTGCTGAATGAGGGTGTGTAAAGGGAAATACGAAAAAAAGAGAGAAAAATCCAAGAACTGAACAAATAAAGGAAGGACAACTCGGCTGTCTTCTTGGGGACGTGTCGTGAGAGAACGTTTGGGGTGATCTGGCAAGCAGAGACGAAGCGCGAAGAATGCGGAACGAGCCAAGAGGCGAGAGAAAGGGAGACAAGAGGTCTGGTTAAGTTTAAAAGGAGTGGAACGTGTCTGATGAGACAACCGGCCAGAATCTGCGGCCAAAAAAAGGAGTGTGAGGATGAAGAGAAACGAAAAACGGGTGGTGGGAAAAAAGAAGGAAAAGAGAAAAAGAGAAGGGAAAGGGGAGAGACGAGGTAAAGAGGGTTAAAAGAAGGATGCGATGCTAATATGTGAGCAAAGGCCAGAGAGGAAGGAGCGTTGCACAACACAAGCGTCCATTTGGGTAGGTACGGCAGTGAGGTAGACGCTAGCGCTTGCGCACATACAAAAGGTACATGTATGAGAAAGGAGTGGAATGGGAGGGTCCCTTGCTGGCTCCAGACCGACCAACAAACCCAGCAAAGCCCTTCCACTTTCACTTCCTGAGAGAGTCCGCTTCCAGGGAAGGAGCAACAGAGGTGAGGAAAGTGGAGGCACGTTTCTCCATCCACCTGCACCTTCCTAGGAACCGGGCATCCAGGCCCAGGTAGCCCTGTCTCTTGCCCTCTGCTGGTCTTATGGCGTAAATTACGGAGGTTTCGATTTCAGAGAGGGGCAGAGAGGGATAGGAGAGACCGAGAGAGAAGGACAGGAGATGCCAGCGGGACTTTTTGTGAGGCACTGGAGGCTTGGATGTGGGTTTCTGTGCTGGCTGGGCATTGTTTATTCATCTCTTACTGTACGCATTATGTACTTATTCTGTTTGTTTGTCTGGGCCATTTTGCTTGGCCATCACTTGTACGAGTCTCGGGCAGCACGAGTCGGTCACAGGGGGAAGGTACGCCAGGTGGGCGGGCAGGTGCACGATGTAAGAACGTAGGAAAGAAGGCACGAAGGGCAAACAAACGAGGAAATTGACACGAGGGCAAGAGCGTAGAGGGAGTCGAGACCACCAGAGCCAGGGGAAGAAGGAGCGACCCAGGGGTGCAGGCCTGCAGAGGAGGAGACACTCACTCGTTGCAGGCATTTCTACAAAACGTTTTTAATTGAGCCAGTTGAGCTGCAGAAAATCAGACAAAAAGACAAAAAGACTGATGAGCGGACCAGGACCCTGGCCTGGCTCGCCTGGGTTGCTGGTCGGTGCGACGACAGGGATCATAACTGAGAATGTCTCTGGCTCTTTCCTTGAAGAAAACGAGAGAAGAAGATAGAGAGAAGCCTGAGGAAATCACAACGTCAATCCCTGGAGAGAGAGCACAAGAAAAGAGAGCAAGGAAAGAGCGATGCGCACTGACGAAAACAAATTGGCCCTCTTTGTCGCCGCTCTATCGTTTGTCAGTCGCTCCTGCCCTGGTGTCGTTTTGTGGTAGCTTGACGAAAATCGCAAATCGTGGATGGCGGCTGATCTCTTTTGACGACGACGTGGATGGCAGGTGCGACCCGAGCAGACAGAGAAGAGAGAAAGAGGAAATAACGTTGAACAGTCTTTTGTGGTGACGCTGTGCCCCAGCTTTTGCTCTCACTTTTTGCTCTCACTGCAACTCTTGCAACTTTTCTCGTTCGTTAGCCAGGGGCAGATGCACCCACCACACACCCCTCCTTCCCCATCTTGCACACCCCTCTTCTTTCCTTGTTTAAATTGCACACCCCTGGCGGGATTCTCCCTCTCTCACTTTCCTCGAATTCTCAGTGACGACAAATTCTCACAGCTCAGTGGACAAAACCACACATATGCTTCACCTTGGTCGGGCGGCAAGCGACAAACATTGTTGTCGGCGATGCAAAAGCAGGTATTGGCTGTAGAAGGAGACAGAGTCAAAGAAGAGGAATTTGAATGAAAATTACGGAGTAGAATGGGAACGGTAACGAGTGTCAGCTCTTGGTATTCTGGGGATTGCCTCGCTCTTTCCCAATCTGGAGCGTTTATTCTTCAATAACGAAAGAGCGCATGTCAGAGATGAATTCTCCGTGTTGGTATGCCCAGCATAACAACGGCTTAGACCACTAAAATGGAAAGGGCGACCGCGTAACACTTCTCTCTAAAAGCACACAGAACATAGGGGCAAGAAAATGAGGCCAAGAGGCAGGCCAAGCAGCCAAGACGCTCCAAAGCGTTGGCAGGCACGAGGCGAAGGAAGGAGCAAGACGCCTCGACAGAGTGCGTATTTCCAGATGGCATTTTAATGCTCATTTTCTCTTTCTCTCATTTTCTCTTTCTCTCATTTTCTCTTTCTCTCATTTTCTCATCCCTTCATACCGTCGTTCATTTGGACTTATACCATCGTCGTATTTTCACATCGTGTTCTGACACTGCAACATTCCTTCGGCTCTTTCGGGGCGTAGCTTCCATTTACCGCATATTTTGCCCATTGCAATTTCAAATCCAATTATAAAGATAGTGAGAAACGTTAATTTTCAGACAATTCCCAACGGTGTGCCTCTCAAAGTCTCAACTGTTTTACTTCGTCCCTCTGGCTTCTTTCGGCTTCGTTTCGCGTCGTTGGTCTCCATTGGTCTCGCACTACGTCGTACACAGTAGAACTGCCGTCTGCCGTCTCTGCGCTTTCTTTTTTCGTTTTTTTTCTTCTTATTTACCCTCCAAGAGATCGAGAGATACGCCACAGGGCCTATGAGGCTTCCGGAGGCTCTGCTTTACGCTACTTCGTTCACTGCTCATCGTCGTTTTCGCTTTTAATTGCCGTCTTATCGTCGTCCTCACTTTTTCCTCTTTCTAGCCTCCTTCTAGCCTCTTTTTCTTCCTCCCCTCACGTTGCCCATTTTATTTGCTCAAATGGTGTCATTCAAACTACATTCATGAAGCATGTGCCGATGTCTGTGGCCGTTGTGCGCTCGTTCTGCTTTCCCTGTTCCTTTTTGCCCACAAACTACGGGGTAATACGGTCAACTATCATCAACCGTCGACTGTCAAACAGTCTAGCAGGTCTAGCAGGTCTAGCAGGTTCAACAAGCACAAAGTCTCGCCACTGGTTCATCGAACCGCCTGCTTTTCCTGATATCTCAAACAGCACGAGGGCAAGCATGCGGCTCTTGGACGTTGGACCCTGGACCAAACATCGTCCCATGTTGTCAATATGCGCACATTTTTCATCATAGATCTAACCGATAAAACCCAGATTTTTATCCCAGATAACGGGGTCCCGTCTAGAATCTCTTTGAGACGCACCGCTGTCCCGGAAAATCATACTATGATCCTGATATTATGACGGCGCAATAGCAAGATGGAGAGAAGCACTGGGGTAATGAGGGGCATCACAGCACGGAGATATAAGGATGACGGGGGAAATGGAAAAGGACCACGCAAAAGAACGATGGAATAGGGGCTTCCCGCCCGCTCCTTCCTGTTTTGTTGTTCGTAACGGCCTACATTACAGTGACAGCGGAATGATTACAGTGTCATACCGAAGAGGCCTGAAGCCTAACGCTCAGTAACGCCTAATAACATACTGGCATGGTCCCAGCGTCAACGGCCCCATGTCTACTCAGCACCCATGTCGCATCGTGAAATCGCCTCTGCTTTTTGTTCGGGGCTACGAGCCGCTACGGTCGCACCTTTTGCTTTTTCTTGCCGTGTCGCTTGAAAATTAGAGTGGGAGAGTGGCCCGAGTGGGACTTTGCGGCAACAGTGGATGCGGTGACGGAGTTTTAGGTGCATGGAGTCCTTTTACAGTGGGTGTGTTCCGGTGGACAACGCCCCCATCCTTCCCGGAACGCCATATCGGCCATCTCAGCCATTTTGCACCATCGTTACGAACATAGTGGCGCCCGGGCAGTCGTTCCTTCCCAAGAGCTCTCATCGATTGGTCTCCAGTGATTTGCTCCCAGGGTCAACGAAAAGTGGCGACTCTCCACAACTGTCTTCACCTGGATTTTGGTGGCGCTCTTGGCCGAACATCAAGTGGGGTCCGCCCAATGGCGACCCCTGGTGTGGTCGTTCCTGAAACAAAGTTAATTTCGACCCCAGGAGCAGACGCTTCTTCTCGAAAAGCGAGCGAGGATGACAGCAAGAAAGAAGAAAAGCCGCACAGACATCGAAGCGACGCTGCCAACAGTGCGTCCAGTGCATTGCCAATTTACCAAAAGACTCGCCAGACTGCCCAGTAGCACCGTCAGAAGTTTAATGGCCACTCGTCTGTTATTCCAATATCGTCGACAAAGTACGTAGCCGCCGGCTGATTTCTATGGGTATCATGGGTACCTGAGACGATGCCCTGTGCTTGTTCTTTGTGTTGTTCTCCATCCTCATTTCCGGGACTAGATGCCAAAGAGGCAAGGAAGAGGAAGGAAGAAGAAACGACGTCGTGATGGTTTCTTCGTGCCTAATTTCTGAGGTCCGAGAGCAAGGCTCGACTTTAGGAAAGAGAACATGGCAAAGACCGAACAGAGTTCCAAAGAGGGCTTTAAGGTTGTGTTCCCTGCGGAGTATGAGATGGGTACTGAGTACTTTTCGGCTCCACGCCCATACTGGTGCTGGACCTTCGCCGAAGACAGACTCCATTCTGTGTGCTCAAGCCCGAGCACAAGATGCTGCTGAGCTCCAAGGTGAGGAGAAACGAAGAAAAGAAACAAAGAAAAGAAACAAAACAAAACAAAACAAAACGACCAGCTGAGCCAGCCCCGTGTCCCAGCATGACAAGACGAAAACACTCCAGCTCGTCTCCGATTTGACGCCTCCATCTAGATTTGTTTTTGTCGATTTGTTGCGTCGTTTGTTTCATTGTTTCGTCTGTTGTTCTGTGCGTGCTTTCTTTTTTTGCTGTTTACTAAGCAAGAGTTCCATCCTTCTCGTCAGGCCTGGTCGTTTCACATTTTCGGCGAGAGGGCCACGTTCCCACTGCCAGCAAAAAGAAAGCAGAAAGAAAGCAAAGTGAAAGCTGAAAGACCAAACGCACACTCGAGAACCAGTCAGATCAATCCGTCGTACGGAGTACTCCGTATGTTTACAGACTTCAGAGACATGGCCGCGTCTGGCCAGACCCGAAGAATGGGCCAGGACGACGTGGCCTGGCCTTCTCCAAAACCCCTGTAGCCAAGACCGCGGAAGCACTGGCCGCAGGAAGGAGAAACACACTGACGGGAAACTGGAAACAAACTAACGGGTACAAAAGTACCTACGGAGTACGGAGTATTACGTCGTACAGAGTGCATAATGCCTGCATCTGAGATTCAGAGACTTTCAAGAAAAACTTGAAGAAAAAGAGGGGCCTGCTATGTCTGCGACCAAAAACAAGGCTGCGTGCATTGGAGTACCGACTGGGAAGAGAATAGGGGTAGCCCGCAACATCGAGAAAAAGACCACGAGAAAAGACCACAAAAGGGGCAAGGACAAGCGCGGCCAGACCTTCACTGACATTCCAAGCACCAGGCTGACAGGATCCTACCCTGGCAGTCTTGAGAAAGAGCCTCTCCGCTGTCCAGAGCCCAGAGCAGTACGTCGTACAAAATACTTTGTTGATCACTTTCTTGGCTTCTCTGATGGAGAGAGATTCCAGGTTCCGTAGGGAGCCTCGATCGTTTTCTCCAAAATAATTACGGAATATTACGGAGTACAATGTGCTATCTCATCGATGCCGATCTTTTTTTTTCATGATTTCGTTATCAACGTCTTCTCTGCTTGGTGGAAACGAGACTCTCATAGACATAGTTGACGACAGGCATCGATATCGAGGATGGTTGTCAAGCTCGAAACAATCGTAGAACTTTTGTCCTTGACAGACAGCGGGATGTCTGCCTATCATGTTATGTGGCATGTTTGACAATGTACCACAAAGTACAGAGTATACAGGCAATGGAATCCTATCACATTGTGTGCATCGGAGCAAAAGTACGTACTTTCTGTCCTCCTCCCTCGTCGGCAATCTAGTATCATCCTCCCCCGGCTCAGCCAAGGCGGCCTTTACAAAACTTTGACAAACACTTTTGCAGGGACTTTATATGTGAAACAAGTTGACAGAGCTCGAAGTCGAGGGAGAAGGAAGGACCGCCCGGGAAGGGGCCGACAGGTCCTGAGTAGACAGGGGCCCGAAGAGAAAAGAAAATCTCTGTCTGTCTGTCTCTCTGGCCGGGGCTGGCCGAAGGCTGCCTTGCATATCAAGGTTGTTCATGGCTGTCTGTAAGAGCTGTTTCCCTTGTTTCTCCGGACCACCCGCCGGACATGGGCGGAAAGGGGCCCGGGAAGGCAAAAGGCAAGGGGGGCATGGCTTGGGTGACGGCGTCAACAATCCCTCCTGCATCTCTCGGCGAGAATTCTCGGCGAGAATGAAAAAGAGGAAAAGGGCAGTGGCTGTTTACTTGTAACACTTTCCTTTCCGGTATGCTTGAATGTTGGATGCTGTGCGAGGCTTCTCATGGACCAGCTACCATCAGCCCCAGTTATGCTGTAAGGTGTTTTGTGTCGGGTGGCAGAGATATTGGCAGATATGTCGGCAGATATGTCGGCTTCCGGCCGACCGTCGCTCATCACCTTCCTCTTTTCACGACTGTCTGGCCTTCCTCTTTTCATGACTGTCTGATTTTGTCCTGAGCTCGTGATATTTGATTTGAAGAGTGCAAGGGGATACCAAATGATCACAAGGCTAAAAGTCGGTAATCATATTGTACAGCTCCCTTGCATCGTGACCCCCCAAACTCTGCATTACAATCAAATGACGGCGTCAAAAAGATAGAGCTTGGGTACGCCATCTAACCCGCTGTCAAGTATTGATTGGTGGTTGTTTGCTGTCACTGTCAGACAGTGATATCGGCGTACCTGCATACATTTGTGTTTCTGTTCAAGTACTCCTTACGCGTCTACTCATGCGTCTACATTGCATACAGAAGGATCAAGAGTCCTTGATACAGCCCAACAGCCACGACGATGCAGTGCTGATGTGCTTCGGACCGTCGTATGCAGGTCAGCCTATGCAGGTAAACGCCATTTCGTTTCAAGAGAATAGATTTCGAGATGCACATGTGTTCGACAGAGCGTGTATGTTAGGCCTCTCTCTTTTTACCCGGGAAAATCCAGGCTCGTGGGTGCGAGGCCAGCACTCGGCTGTATGCAACACCCACAGCAAATGCACTTCGTGCCGAGCCTTCTTTTTTCTCGCCTTCATTCTTACCCCCTATCCCGTGCATCTAGAAAATTGTGTTCCTGATTCCATGTCTGTGTGGCCGATATATTTTTGTGTCCCTCAAGCATCAATCTACTTTAAATTGTGTGGATGTGTGTGGCTTCTCGTTGAGGCAGATATCGTGACATGTGCAGTGGTGAAGAAAAGAGTACACTGAAAACTAGACAGTAACAGGTAGCACAAAATAGAGTGCCTGCCACATTCCACCAGCAATAAATGAATCGAATAGGGGCTGAACAAGGCATCCTCCATGAGTGTTTTGGGCAAGTAAACTCGTGCTGTGCTCACCGTCGGGCAATACAGACTTGCCAGGCGTCGAAATACAACTGTGTCTGGGATCAGAGAATGTCAGTGAGAATATGGTTTCTTGCTGTGATAGCTAGCATTTGTTTCGTACTTGACTTTTTTGTTAAAGAAAAATATACATCTCTCTAATATACATCTCACTTTTACTATTTATTATACTTTTGGAGAGAAATAAATATGTAAAGCCAAAAAAATTTCTAACAAAAAAAGAAAAAATAAGAGAAAGGAAAGAACATACTGATAATTAGACCATAAAATAAATGGAAAGCGAATATCGATAGTCTGTGTACATACCTGAAAACTTCGATAACCTTTCCATATTGACACAGCCGAACATGGCAGGAGCCAGGAGACCTCCGTGTTTGAAACAGACTCTCGCCTGCCGACGCCGATGTCTTGTCTAAGATCCAGCGTGATCCAACATGATCCAACGTGCTCTTCTCCGTGCGTGGCATTCATCACTTTGCAAAGGTTGTGGAAGACGCCTTCCATCTCGCCTCGCTGTAACATAGGTGTGAGCAGGTATGTCCAGAGTGTCTTGACATTGTAAACTGGAAGCCTGGTGGGTAAGTTGACGATACTACAGATCGTGCCCAAGAACGGCTGTAGAAGCCCATCTGATTATTAGAGCGAGACACCGTGCAAGGCATTAGCGAGACACCGTGCAAGGCATTAGCGAGACACCGTGCAAGGCATTAGCGAGACACCGTGCAAGGCATTAGCGAGACACCGTGCAAGGCATTAGCGAGACTGTCTCTGATATCTTGAGCCTTTGCTGGCCGCGTGGCTCGTTCCGCTCATGGAGTCTGGCTTGGCTTGGATGACGTTTTTGTCAACAATGCGATATCCTGCTGTGAGTATTGCCATGTGCGGGCGTCGTCATTGTCAATGTCGAAGCTTGACTGAGGATGGGAGAGTCATATCAGCTTGGCCATATCTTCGCCGAGATCATAGACGTCCAGAAAGACAGATGCCGTCACTGAGGTCGGCAAGTGCCGATATCACGACAATGTCACCACATCACACGACCAATTATCGGCAGCTGGACCGAAGTTGGAGAGAATCTAGCGGACAAAGACGCGTCACCAGTGTTTGACATCGACGTCACAACTGTACAGCACACAGGTATCATGACAATCTGGAGACAAAACGTTAGTCTCGGCGTTGTCGTGAAGCTAGTTCATCTCATATCATGCTGGACTCCCTCTCCCTAGACATTCCTCCATTCTCTGTCTTCACACTGCTGGACCTTATGACCTTTTGGTTTGGCCTTGACGGTAACCTAGCCGTGTATTTTTCACTCGATTGTTGTTTCATGGCACTCGCCGTGGTCGTGTATATTAGTACGCGTCATAGAGTTTGGCCGAGACATAAACCAGCACACACCCCATCACAATGTCCTGTTGCTTTCGTATGATGTAACTTTTTTTTTGTTGGTATTGCTTTTTTTGAATTAGCCTACATATATACACAAAATGGTGTGCTCTCCCATCGCACTGTCGTTGTGTTTCCACCTCCGTCGATGCATGGAGCACAGAAAAATGCTGTCCTGCGTCCTGCGTCCTTTGCCCGTCTGTCCGCGCCTTCTGTCCCCGCACACAAATGACTTTGTCGGTGTTCTGTCGATCTAAGACGACGGCGCCGCAGCCTCGGCCGGTGCGGCCTGGCTCTTCGGTGGGACAAAGACGTCGCCGGGTCGGTTGTAGTGTGCGTAGATCTGGGATTTGCGGAGGTGAATGGGTGTGCCCTTGGCAGCATTTGGGATCGTCTTCTCGAGGTTCTAAACAGTTAGCGAGAGTTTCGAGGGAGGGGGAGATCTGTTTGAATACCGGAGATGGGACTTACCAGCTTCTCAAAAACACACTTGTTGAGCGTCCACTCTTCTGGTCTGCACTGCCACAGCTGCTGGTTGTTGTTCTCGAGGCACTGCCAGTGCTGGCGGAAGGACTCGAGGCAGGTCTTGTTGATGTCGTCAATGACGCTCCGGGCGCAGCGGGTGACGCGGCGGCCCTCCTTGAGACACTCAAACTCGCCCTTTCCCGGGTTGTCGTTCTTGCACTGCATATAGTCGTCGTTGTAGGGCTGGCAGCGGGCGCCGATGAAGAAGGAGGCCGAGAGCAGCGGGGCGGAGCTGGCGCCAATCTCCTGGACCTTGGGGATGGACTCGGGCAGCGCGGTGGTGTCGTACAGCACCTGCTGGTTGAAGCTGGGGGGTGTTAGCAGCGATGCCATGCATTGCCATCAACGAGGACGGCTCCCGTCCGCACCACCGGAGGTGGTGATGATGAGGAGGAGACGGAGGAGGCCGGCTACGTACGCGGGTTTCCGGCTGGCCATTGTGACGGCTGTGGTGTGGATTGGCCGAAAAGAATACAAGAATACAAGAATCAGTTAGAAAAACGACAAAGCGATGCCGTCGTGTCGTAACAAGGGCGCGGTGACGTCGTCGGTCGGGGTGGTTGACGTTGAGGTTCGGAGTCGGTTTTTTGACTGCGCGCAAATGGGCAAATGCTCTCGGCTTTTTTGGGCCCGCCTTTCCTTTGGCCTTTCGCTCTTTCCCAAGGTGAGTATGGGAACGGGGTTGTCAGCACCCAATTACGGCCGCTGATTGGCTGTCTCCACACCGAGCCAGCCTTTCGGTGACGAGCCAATCAGAAGCCGCTAGGCTGGGTCGAGCTTGCCTTGAGGCTAGGTGAGAGGCGTGCCAGCGTGCCTGGCCGCGCCCTGTGCCTGCCCACTCTAAATATTTTTGCAGCGAATCGCTTTTGATGCAGGCAAGCTCCAATCTCCATCAGGCGCGTTGTTTTTCTCAACCACAATCCAGCACCTTGATATCCTTTGACGACCATTGCGACCTGCATTGCGTTTGAGGAGAATACGACGAGCAATTTATTCGACGAAAACGACAAAACGACATTCTGAGTGCTCCCCCTTTCAGGGACGCGAAGGAAAGCAACGAGTGTTTTGTTGACGCGACAACAGAGCAACGGCGGCGGCGACGACGGCTCTCGACGACAGCTTTTACACGCTCCCCCCCCTCAAACACCATGTCGCTGTTTGGCGCCAAGCCTGCCACGGGCGGTCTGTTTGGCAGCAGCACGACGGCCGGTGCATCGCCCTTTGGCCAGTCCGCAGCGACGATGACGACAGCCCAGCCACAAACGGGCGGTCTCTTTGGAGCTTCGACACAGACGGCACAGCCATCAACAGGCGGCCTTTTTGGTGGAGGTGCACAGCAGCAGCAGCCAGCATCGACGGGCGGTCTGTTTGGTGCATCGACACAAGCTGCTCAGCAGCAGCAGCAGCCTCAACAGCAGCAGTCAGCATTTGGTTCGAGCTTGTTTGGCGGCTCGACGTTTGGCCAGAACAACCAACAGCAACAGCAGCAACAACAACAACAACATCAGCTACAACAGCAGCAGCAGCAGCAGCAGCAGCTCCAGCTCCAGCTCCAGCAACAACAGCAACAGCAACAGCAACAGCAACAGCAACAGCAGATGCAGCAGTCTGTCAACGGATCCAGTCTCTGGGGCACCTCCGTATGGCAGCCCGGCCAGCCAGTAGCACCTCGTAAGTCACCCCTACTGTATTCACTCTTGATACCAGTTGCTCACATTTTGCAGTCGAAAAGCCCATCCCCGACCAGATCGCCACGCTCATTGGCAAATGGAAGCCCGACAACCCAAACACCGTCTTCAAAGAGTACTTTTACAACAAGGTCGACGAGAACCGCGTGCCCTTCTTCCAGCCCCAGGCCCACGAGAACCCCCGCGAGTGGGAGGAAGCTCTCCAGAACAAGCCCGCCCCAGGGTACCTGCCAGTCCTGTGCACCGGCTTCGACGGCCTGGCCACCCGTCTCCAGCTCCAGCGCCGCACCGTCGCCACGTTCAACGCGGGCCTCCACGAAATCAACACCAAACTCGACGCCATCCTGTCGCAGCACGACCTCCAGACCAGCGTCCGCGCGCTCGCCGCACGGCGGCGCCACAACGAGCTGAGTAAGAGGTGCCTGGCGCTCGCGGCCAAGACCCAGGTCCTGCGCAACCGCGGGTACGCGCTGTCGGGCGACGAGGACGACCTCAAGCAAAAGCTGGCCGCCCTCGAGAAGACGATGCAGGACCCGGCGCTCAGTGCGCGCATGGAGGAGCTGTGGAGCCGGCTGATTGTGCTGCGCAACTATGCGGACGCGCTGCGCGTCGAGGTGAACAAGCGGGGGATCAAGGAGGAGGAAGGTCTGGGCGAAGACATTGAAGCCAAGGCGAAGAAGGTAAGCTGTGCTCCTTGTGACTCTGGCACTATGACACCCACTAACGACAACAGATCGTCGAGGACTACGAAAAGCAGCTGCAGCACCTCAAGAAGGAGGTTGACCAGATCAACACCGACTTTGACCAGTGGCAGAAGGAGCAAAAGTATGCATCGTAAGTATGTATACTCTGCCGTTGCTTTGTCTTGTTGAGGAAAAGAGAAAGTGGGGTGGGACGGGGCGGTAGAGGGAGCGTTGGACGCGTTGGACCGCGGATGCAGCTTACGACTTGCGTCTCTCTTTGTTGCTTTTTCATTTCGTAGTATGTTTTGTCGTCTTTATGTTTTTATCAAGGGTCGCATCTGTATTATACTTGAATGGAAGAATGGAATCTACATGCTCTTGTTTTCTGGACACGCAACGCTCAGACACAGTTGTCCACAATGCAACTAATGCAGCTGTTGCTTTTTAGGTCATTGCTAGTGGTTTTCATGTCACCGGCGGGTGCACCAGCCAGCGCTGCCTTGGCCGAAATGTAAAGAGAGGACTTTTATATTGTTTTGGTGTTTCCCATCGTATACGGGACTGTCTATCCATATCCTAACCTTGCCTAGGACCTTTGTAGTGACCTAGGCAAACATATCCCGGATCTAGTTCCCAGTTTTTATACTTTCTTGTACGTTGCATTTTTTTTCGTTCGCTTTTCTGAAACGTGACATATATATCGTACATGGTGCCGTCGAAGCGTCGGAGAGGGATGGGAAGTCGAGTTGTCGCTTGTGGACAGCGTTACGCCGTCTACCAACGGCCACTCAAGAGATCCCTCCACCTTTACTCCCGTCGTAGCCACCGCCTCTCGTTGTCTTCGTTGGTGTTGGGGTTGTCGGCTTGCGTTGAGGTGGCTGCCAACTTACAGCAGCTTCCAGATCGTCTCCACGGCAAAGGGAGCTAAACAGTCAGCAGGAGGCCAATGGATGCCAGCCAAGGAGAGAGCACCTACACAAATACAAGAGAACCGACGTCACGACAAACTGGCGCATCGTGCCGGCGGCCTCGTTCTCGCCGCGGACAATGTCCTCCTCAGAGTACTTGGGGGCTGCGACGTGTTAGTAGGTGGCGTTCGCAAAGAGCGAAAAAGGCAGGGACCGCTACATACGTGCTGCGAACATGTTGATGGATGTGGGATAGATGTGGGATGGGGAGTGCCGGTGGTGGTAGTCGTGGTGGCAGGTCGAGGTAGTTGATGTCAGTCGTCGCTGTCGTGTCTCGTCCGTCGTTTGTCGTCACTGCGGCTTTGGCCTAGCATTATTCGAGATTTTTCCGTAGGCGCAAAGGCTGCCCGCCATTTGTCCCGCCTTAAGTTTAATGTGGGTCCATCGGCCAACTTCTCACAGCCGCGCAACTCCACACTAAATCGAAAGCCTTGCCAGATTTGAGAGTCTGTAACACGACAACAATCTTTCTTCTCGTAAATATCTTTTTGACAACCTCGAATTAAGCTTCGTAGAATTCTGTGATACTGATATCTTGCTCATGCTTCTTTTATGGAAGTAGGTGCAGTAAGACTGTATTGGCTCCTGTCTCTCCAGTACGACCCATCCTAGAAGACCACTGAAACATGAAGAGTGAGCATTTCTATCTTCTCGTCATAGCCCAATGCACAGACAGTGCTCCTTTGAAGAGATTCTTTGGGATATTTTCTCTCGGTCTCGTAGCAATGAAGCTCTTCTTTGGGCCATCTTTGCCATCAATTTTGGTGTATCGGAAGTAGAGTGTGTACCTTTGCTTAGTCATCTCGATTTCTTCATGGTCTTTTGCGACTGCCTGCTATCCATCAAACAACTGATAAATCATTACAAGATATTAGGGTAAACATCGAGAGTTCCTCTAGAACACGGCCAAAGCCTCAGCCTCGCGAGTCTTACTTCCATGGCTTTTCTGTCGCCACAAGACAACGACGGTGTGGCGGACAAAACAAGCACCTGATTGGCCAGTCTATTTTATGGAGATTTTATGGAGGAAACGCTCAGTAGAGCGCACGGCCAGGCGACCCGAGGAAAAGTGCGCTGCTGCTAAGCCGTCCGAGAATAGCCGTGGCACCACCACTGCAGACGGAGACTGGAGCCAATTCTGCACCACCTGCTGCCTCTTTCAGTAGAAATGCCGTTTTAGGAAATAACTACTGATGGGGAAAGAAGCACCAACGGTCAGGCCCAAGCCGACCCAGTTAGCTGGGGTACGTGTGGAGCACGATTTAGACTTCGAGAGTGAGCGTCTGTGAAAATATTTTAAGGAAGATGTGAAAGTGAAAAGAAAGAAATGGAGAGAGAGAGAGAGGGAGAGAGAGAGGGAGAGAGAGAGAGAGAGAGAGAGAGAGAGAGAGAGAATAAAAGCCATTATTTTACTTGAAAGAGCAATAATAGAGGGAAAGAAGAAGGAAACAACGAGGGGCAGTGGCAGTTGCCATAATGTACCATTACTGGAATCTGTGAGGTTCGAACCAATGTGGAAGGAGCCAGCGAATAGGGCCCGCTGCTCCCCGCAACTCACTTTGCGAAGCACACTTCTTCCGTATCATAGGATGATCGGCTGGCGGCTGGCGGCTGGTGGTTTGCCTTTTTTTCTTATCTGGCGGAGCACCGAGTTCAACAGTGATACACACGCTCGCACGCTCAGCACGCTCACCCTGGCGCCGTGCCTGGAAGCCCTGCATTTCTCCAACGTAATTGTGTGTCAACCTCTCTGGCCATGATTGATGGTCCTTCCTTCTGTCGTTTTCTGTCGGTTGATCTCCGTCGCCTGCTCCTGCTGTTTGTGGAATGCGACGCGTTGCAACTGCCCGTTTTTCGCTGTTATTTCTCTGGCGTCTTTCATGCTCCTTCCCATTTCCATTGCTAATTTATTTGTAGTTATTGGGTCATGGGCGCACCGGTCTGGGTAGTGCCTGCCCGATCGCTCATGGTCGTGCCTTCCTCTCACCGTCTCCTCCAGAATTCGCAGTCTCCTTCCTCCTCCGGCATCGTCCTCATGACCACACTCGCATGCCGTGCTTTCCTCTTTTATATGTATCTCCCTGGCTGTAGACCACCGATTCTCGCTCTCCAGCATTCCCTAGTAATAAATTGTAGACTTTCTCGTACTCCGTAGTTTTACCCTCAACAGCGCCAGACGGCGACTTTCAACCAAGTGGCGGATCAATGCTAGCACATGTCATAGTCCAAGTCCCTTGTGTTCTTTTCATTTTACCCCTTCCTTAGCTTCTCCAATCTTTAGTCCTTCCTTGGCCGATTCTTTCCGCCTCCAAAACTCTACTACTACTCACTGATTATAAGTCTCTAATTTTTTTTTATCTCTTATCTCGGTGGTTCCTTCTGTTTTGGCCTTTTGGCGGGCGCATCCCTCTTCTCAACTCGTTCCTTCCCTTTCCCCCACCATCTCTCCTGTTTTTTTTCTTCCCTCTCCTTCCTCCTGTTCACTTCTTCTTTCTTTTGGTGATCTCTTTTTTGAGCTTCATCTTTCTCTCGTTTCACCCCCTGTCCGCCAGCGTCGCCCTTCTCCAATTTTCTGCCCCTCCCCTCACGACCTGTCGACCACCCCCATCTCACATACCGCATACCACTTACAGCAACCATGCTGAGTCGGGGACTTGCTGCCTCGCGGCACTTCTACCCCAGCCGCCTTGCTCGGGCAGGCGCCAGACTCGCTGTTCCGCCCTCGTCTGCCTCTTCTACGTCGGCAGCATGGGCTTGCAAGCAGTGCGTCCGCAGCGTGTCGAGCTCCTCGTCGAGCTCCGCTGCCGTCTCCTGGGCCACTTCCAGCGCGTTCGCCAAGAAGTACCAGGCACTCGATACCTTCCAGCGCCGCCACATTGGCCCTGACCCGTCCGAGACCGAGGTCATGCTCAAGGCTCTTTCGCCGCCGGCCAAGAGCCTGGACGACTTCATCGCCCAGGTTGTGCCCCCCGATATTCTGACGGAGCGCCCTCTGTTCCCCAAGGCCCAGTCGGCCCGCGACGATCCCATTACGCGCGCCGTCAACGAGCCCCTGCCAGAGCACAGCGTCAAGGCCTACGCCGAGGCTGTTTCTTCTGAGAACGACGTCAAGACCAAGAGCTTTATTGGCGCCGGCTACTACGACACGCTTGTCCCCGAGGTCATTAAGGTCAACGTCCTCGAGAACCCCGCCTGGTACACCAGCTACACTCCCTACCAGCCCGAGATCAGCCAGGGCCGCCTCGAGTCCCTCCTCAACTTCCAGACCGTCGTCACCGACCTGACGGCCCTTCCCATTGCCAACGCCAGTCTGCTCGATGAGGGCACCGCCGCTGCCGAGGCCATGACCCTTTCCATGAACATGCTGCCCGCCTCGCGCGCCCGTCGCGCAGGAAAGACTTTTGTTGTTTCTCATCTTGTCCACCCCCAGACTCTGGCCGTCCTGCGTGGCCGTGCCGACGGCTTCGGTATCAAGGTTGTCACTGACGATGTTACTGCGGCTGGCTTCGACGACACGCTCGAGAAGCTCGGCGAGGACCTTGTTGGTGTGCTTGTCCAGTACCCCAACACCGAGGGTGGTGTCCAGAGCTTCCGTGAGCTTTCGAGCCAGGTCCACAAGCAGGGCGCTCTGCTGAGCTGTGCGACCGATTTGCTGGCTCTGACGGTCCTGACGCCGCCTGGCGAATGGGGTGCCGATATTGCCTTTGGCAGTGCCCAGCGCCTCGGTGTGCCCATGGGCTTCGGCGGCCCCCACGCCGCCTTCTTTGCGGTTGCCGACAAGTACAAGCGCAAGATGCCCGGTCGTCTGATTGGTGTCTCCAAGGACCGTCTCGGCAACCGTGCCCTGCGTCTGTCCCTCCAAACCCGTGAACAGCACATTCGTCGCGAAAAGGCCACGAGCAACGTCTGCACGGCCCAGGCCCTGCTGGCCAACATGTCCGCCCTCTACTCCATCTACCACGGCCCCGAGGGTCTGCGCGCCATTGCCGAGCGCATTATGACCGGTACCCGCATCCTCGAGCGCGCTGCTACCCAGCTGGGCCTCGAGGTCAAGGCCACCAACTCGCTCTTTGACACTTTTGTCGTCAAGACCCCCGCCGGCAAGGCCGATGTCCTGCTGCAGGCTGCTTTGGATCGCGGCTGCAACCTTCGCAAGCTCAACGACAACGAGGTCGGTGTCAGCAACGACGAGGCCAAGTCGCACGAGGACCTGCTGGCCGTCATCGGCGCCTTCTACGAGGCCGCCCCTACCATCAGCGGCGCCTCGACTGCCGAGAACCTCGAGTCGTTCCTGCAGACATTGCTGAAAGAGGTCGAGGCCGGCGCCATTACCCAGACCATCATCCCCGACGAGTTCCGCCGCACATCCAAGTACCTGACCCACCCCGTCTTCAACACCCACCACTCCGAGACCGAGATGCTCCGCTACATTTACTACCTGCAGTCCAAGGACCTGTCGCTCGTCCACTCCATGATCCCGCTCGGCTCCTGCACCATGAAGCTCAACGGCTCCGTCGAGATGGCCACCCTGCGCATGCCCGGCTTCGCCCAGCTGCACCCCTACGTCCCCGCTGACCAGGCTACTGGCTACAAGCGCATCCTGGCCAGCCTGACGGACCAGCTCCGTGACATTACCGGTATGGACGCTGTTTCTCTGCAGCCCAACTCGGGTGCCCAGGGCGAGTTTACCGGTCTGCGTGCCATTCGCCGCTACCACGAGCTCCGCGGCGATACCAAGCGCGACATCTGCCTGATTCCTGTCTCGGCCCACGGCACCAACCCTGCCTCGGCTGCCATGGCCGGCATGTCTGTCGTCCCCATCCGCTGCGACGCCAAGACGGGCAACCTGGATCTCAAGGATCTCGAGGAGAAGTGCAAGAAGTATGCCGACCGTCTGTCTGCCTTCATGGTCACCTACCCCAGCACTTTCGGTGTCTTTGAGCCCGGTGTCCGCCGCGCCTGCGAGCTGGTTCACGAGCACGGCGGCCAAGTCTACATGGACGGCGCCAACATGAACGCCCAGATCGGTCTGTGCTCGCCTGGCGAGATTGGTGCCGATGTGTGCCATCTGAACCTCCACAAGACCTTCTGTATCCCCCACGGTGGTGGTGGTCCCGGTATGGGCCCCATTTGCGTCAAGGCACACCTCGAGAAGACTTTGCCGCCCGAGACCGAGTACTTTGCCGCCGACGGCGACCGCCAGGCCTTCCCGCCCGTCAGCAGCGCGCCCTTTGGCAGCGCCAGCATCCTGCCCATCAGCTGGGCCTACAACCTGCTGATGGGCGCCGACGGCTTGAAGGAGGCTACGAAGATTACCCTGCTCAACGCCAACTATTTGTTGAGCCGCCTCAGCCCCCACTACCAGATTTTGTACACCAACGAGCACGGCCGCTGTGCGCACGAGTTTATCCTAGACGTCCGGCCCTTCCGCGAGTCCGCCGGTGTCGAGGCCATTGACATTGCCAAGCGTCTGCAGGACTACGGCTTCCACGCACCCACCATGAGCTGGCCCGTGGCCAACACGCTCATGATTGAGCCTACGGAGAGCGAGAGCCAGGCCGAGCTCGACCGCTTTGTTGATGCTTTGATTAGTATCCGTGAGGAGGTCCGCGCCATCGAGGAGGGCCGCGTGCCCCGCGAGGGCAACGTCCTCAAGATGGCGCCGCACCCCGTGCACGACGTCATTGGCGACAGCGCCGACAAGGCCTGGGACCGCCCCTACACGCGCGAGCAGGCCGCCTACCCGCTGCCGTGGCTGCGCGAGAAGAAGTTCTGGCCCGCCGTTGCCCGTGTCGACGACAGTGAGTCATCCACCCAGTATTCCATTTATTTTGATTGTTTCATCACTAACAAATTTAGCCTACGGCGACTTGAACCTCTTCTGCACGTGCCCGCCCGTCGAGGACACCACTGGCGAGAAGTAAACCAACAACTGCCCGCCGCGATCTAATTTCTCTTGCATTTACTTGGCTTTCTTTTTTATTTACGGCGTTTGGCTTTTTGGCTTTGATTTGGATTTAGCGAGGGTTTCAACAACAATCATACTTTGCTCTAGAAAAAAGATTTAGAACACACACAAGCGAGTTTGCGAGTTACTTTTTTGGACTTGCCTCCTTTGTTCTGTCTAGAGGCTTCTTTTTTCTTTTCTTATTTTCTTTTCAACACTTATGAGTCCCAAGGAGGACCACAGCCGGATATATAGAAATCTTTCTGTCTTTCATTTCATATTAACAAAAAGGGGGCGTTTCAACAACTTTTTACTTTTAACGTCTGCATAGCAAAGAGAGATACTTCTGCTACCATTTACGACTTTCTTCAACAAGACGAAGTTTCTCTTTGCATAGAGGAACAGGCTTCAACCACCGAAATTAAAAAAAAATTACGATCTTAACACACGGAGGGCGATTTTTAACGTGCTTGATTCTTTGTGCGTTGTGCTTTGTATTTTGGTGTTGTACATAGATGCTGATGTAGATGTGTAGGGTATGGGAGTGTTTATATATACAGTAGAAGTGCCCCCTTTTCCGTTTCTCCGCCAATTTTTCAATATTTCATCCCGACGGACTGAAACCTTCTGATAGCGCCTATTCGTATGGTCGTGTCGTTTGTCCTTTCGGACTGGCATCAATGAGGGCATTTATGCCACATGCGCCTTGCATCCTGGTCTCGCGTTGCCGCACCACGCATACCTTCCGCCGTCTCGTCAATTCATAGTCGTGTCTTCTTTTACTCCTTCTTCTTGCGCAAGATGTCCGGCGTAAACGGAAATGGTATCGGGCCAAGCGGCTTCTGCGGCGCTGGCCGCTCCTTTGCCTCTAAAATGCCGACCTATCGTCGTTAGCTATGCTGTCACCACGGACGAGAGTTAAGCAGCCGCAGCAGCGTCAGCTGCTGCCGCCGCCGCCACTGCTTCTCCAGGTTCTCTCACCTTTGCCAATATCTTCCATGCTGCCGGCGTCGGCTGCACACCGCAACCAATCCAGTACTTGGCCCGCGTAATGTCCAGCATAATGTCCTTGTGTGCCTTGGGCGGGCCCAGCGCCGGGTCCCGGTTGTTCATCTCGTACGCATCGCGCCGCGGTGTCGGGTCGTATGTGCCCAGCACCTCGAGGGGGCGCTTCCGGTTCGCTGTCCGGTCATATGCCACGACAATGTTGTAAAAGGCCTGCTTGGTGCGGCCGAAGCGCGTGAGGCGGATCTTGACCGGCATTGTGAGGTGGGGGGAGGGAGTGTGAAGAGTCGGGGGGAAAATGAGTCAACTGGCAATGAAGCCGTCTGCTTATGTAGTGGTCGTCGCGATTGCCGTCGTTTGCCGTGTGCGGGCGTTGTCGGTCGTCAGATTTCGTCGTCAATGGTCGTCGTCTCTCGTGGTCGTGCGAGCATGCGAAAATCCGATGCCACGGAAAAAAAGCTGCGATTGATTTTTGGCGCCAGTAAGCTTAGTCATCATATGATTAGTCATTTTGAGTGGACAGATTGTTTACCACCTTTGGCCATCAATCTACGGAGTAGCCCACTATCTCCCTGCCGTTTACAGTTACTGTGTAGTAGCCTGGTAGCGTGGTTTCTCCTGTCCCCCGAAAACGCATGATGATTCAATGATGTCAAGGCTGCATAATTGCCTCCTCTCTGTGACCCCCCTCTTCCTCCTTTTCGTTGCAGTTATAATCAGACAGTCGTGCAGCTGCATTGCTTCCTCGAGCTTCCTTCCTCACTTTCTTCCTTACTTTCTGCCTTACTTCCTTCCTCGCAAAAAACGGCCACAACAAGGACTTAAGCCCGGCTTATGCAGGCACGGAAACATCACACTAGCACCTTCCCGCAGAACGCTTGCAGCAGAGTGCATATAGCAGCGAAACGCGGTAGCTGAGCTCCTTCCCTTCCAGTCACCTAAGAAGAACAAGAAGAACAAGAGGAAAGAGCGACGATCTATTACGTCGTTGCAGACGGAAAGCGTGACAGACAGCTAAGGAGCTGTTTTCCTCTTTCCATTCTTTCCCACTCTGCCTCCTTTTTCTTGTTTACCCCTCTTTCTGCCCCTTCCTCGTCAAGATTCTGCCCTCTTCAACATCCCCTTCTTTCTAACGTTTTCACCTCTTCGCATTGTCCAACAATCCAGTAATCGCCGCAGTCGCAAATTCAGACACCTCGACCACCATGGCCTTCAAGGTATGTTATAATGGAGTCAAATCTAGGTGATCTGAGCTATCAATGGCCGGAGACCCTGACTCCCTGACTTGGCAGCCTCTGCTTTCACCACATTCTTCCTTGTTTTCATCCCCGCCCAGGCTTTCCCAGGCCCTTTCCAAGAGCTCATTCCGCTCACCGATCCCTCCAATTCCTATATTCCCTTCGTATACGCAGTATGCTATTTTTATGCTATTTGAAGCTCAAAGGCTGATCTGCGTACCCTGATTCAGACGATTTCTGCCAAGGCAGCTGCAGCTTTGGACAAGGAGCTGATGAGCACTGGGGCTTTTTCCATTGACCAACTCATGGAACTCGCCGGCCTCTCAGTCTCACAAGCTAGTGCGTGAGCCCGCTTTGTGCTATTTCCCTCTTTTCCTAAACCAAACGGACCCCGATTTGGGTTGGTTGCAGCACCGGATGTCCATGAAACTGGCGCCAGTTCGCGCGTTGCTGCTGATCGTCCCCGGGATGGGCGGATTCTGCCTTTCCCCCTGACCATGGGATTTTTTCGGGGTCCATGGCATTTTCAGATGGGATTTCTTATCGGTATTTTAACTTTTCGATCTCACTTTTTAGTTTATCGTGTCCACCCTCCCAACAACGGACGCCGCATTTTGGTTGCATGCGGCCCTGGCAACAACGGCAAGTCAACCTGGCCTACTTTCTCCTTGACAGTTTATTTTTGAACTTGGACAGGTTTACTGACATGGGAACAACCATGCAGGCGGTGATGGTCTCGTTGCTGCGAGACATCTCAGTCACTACGGGTACCAACCTACTGTGTACTACCCAAAGCGAAGCAAAAATGAGCTCTATCAGGTAACTCCTTGTTTCTTATTATTTCTTTTGCCATATGCTTTCCCCCATTTTTATTTCTGTCAATTTGCTGCCACATCCCCTCCCTGCCACCGTGAACCACCGAGCCCGCCCTGTATTCCCATGCTTCAGTTTCGTCATAGATTTCATGTGCTGTCTATGTTTCTGATGTTTTATTTATGCCATGTCGATATCTTGCAAATGTATGACGTCGTAAGAACAAAAAAGGAGTGCGTCGCTTGTTGCTTTTGTTGATGTTCGTTCTCGATATCGTCTCTTATTAGATTCGAGTTCTGACCGTCGTATGTGCACCTGATGACAATCTCCCCACACCGTCCTCATGTTTTTCGTGTTTCATTCCATGATTTATGATTCTTTCGCTGTTGTCCTCTAGCCCTTGCTTTCGATATTGACGCAGATGCTGATTTGCGTTTGATTGATTGGCCCGCTAACCATCCCGATGATAGCGTTTGTCGAAGCAACTTGAAGACTTGAACATTCCCTTTACCGAAGACTTCCCAGCAGCCCTCGGTTCCACCGACCATGTTGTTGATGCCATATTTGGTTAGGAAGAATCCTGCTCCTGAGATGCAACACAACCTTGGACACAACCTTGGCCAGCCTCATGTGCATTTGCTGACAGTGCTTCGATTTTGACACGGCCAGGCTTTAGTTTCTCCGGCGAGGTTCGCGAGCCCTTCCCGGCAGTCATCAAGGCGCTGGAAGAAACAAAAGTTCCCGTGACCTCGGTCGACGCCCCTTCGTCATGGAGCATCGAGGATGGGCCACCTGAGTCCGGTGTTGGAAGCAAGTTCCAGCCTGCTGTTCTTGTTAGCCTAACTGCCCCCAAGCCGCTTGTCAGGCATTTCAAAGGCCGACACTTCATTGGAGGAAGGTGAGAGCATATCTTTACTCACCGTGACTGTTTGCCATCATCGTCGTATTGGTGATGATGCTTGCGTCCCTGGACCGTCTGGCGGAGTCGATCTTGTTCCAGACGCTGAGCTCACTAATATCCCCTTCCAATAGATTCGTGGCGCCGTCCATTGCCTCAAAGTATGATTTCGATGTTCCCAAGTACGAAGGCATCGACCAAGTCGTCGAGGTCGGGACCTCTGAAGAGAAGCTGTAGTGCCCGGGAATGATACGTCGTGATGTCGCCGAATGGTGGTTGCCGAACAATGACCACGATCCGAAGGGTCAAATGACTTGACAGCCGCCGGTTCGGCTGTTCGGACAGACTGGACTTGGGCAGTCTCCTTCGCCCATCTCGGTCACGACAATCTGCTGGCCGATGGGACACCTCAACAGCGGAGGATGGTATTCATGACAGAAAGCGATATAAATCAAGTACTTTTTCCCGCAAACTGGGCAGTCCGCGATGTGCTCAGTGCACATTTATAAACTGTTTTCGAACCACCGGGGAGATTGCGGCAGGAACAACTGGAGAGAGGGAGAGAGGAGAGAGGAGAGAAGCGAGAAGCGAGAGAGCCGAATAGGCCGCTGTGGCGCCGGGGTTTGTTCCTCCGTTGATGATATCAATGTCGTCGATGCTGGTTCTGTTGCCTTCGTTGTTGCAGCCGCTGCTGTGCAATGTTTGCTCTGGTGCTCTGATGCTGCTAATCTCGGCCTACCTCTAGGCTTGTCGGTTGGTGTCTTATCTTTTTGTTGGCTGCAATGAAGCGTCAAAGTGCTGATGCGATGGTGCTTCGTCGACAGCGTCTATTGGTGAGTGCGGTTTGTAGTGTTGGACGCTGTGATTTCCGTCGTGCTGATTTCCAATCTTGCAGTTTATCCCCAACCAGCAGCCCCGCGGGTGCTTATTTTCCTCCTTGGGCTCGATACTTATTTCCCTTTCTTTCGTGCTGGAAACCCGACCGGTTTGCCCTTCCTTGCCCTTCTCCGTCGTGGGCCGGGTTGTCGAAACCCTCGTTTGTTGCAGATGCGGACGTCTCAAGTTGCCTGATTTTTATTCAAAAAAAAAAACAATAAAAATCAAAAGGCAAGAGGAGAGCAGCAAGTTTTGTTGTCGGATGCTGAGGAGAGAGATGGACATCAACGGACGATTCTCTCCGGGCCAAGTTGTGGCTCGTTGCAGAGATGAATGTGGCTCCTCCCCGGTTTTTCATCTGGCACGGCTTGCTCCTCTTTCTTGTTCTCCTCTTTTTTTTCCCTCTGTCTCTTCACTGTCCGCTCTTCTTTGCCTGCCTGTCCTCCTGCTTGCCCGTCTGCAATGCCCCTGCTGTGCTGGGCCGCCACACAATACACGCCCCCTTTCCTCAAAAGCAAGCTTTTCCCGGGCAAGAAAACGTCTTGTCTGCGTTGAAGTGCAAGCGACACGTGATGCTTAGGGGGAGGCGGGGCGTGGCAACTTTTTGTTGTTGAACAGAGCCTGTTTGTGTTGTGCCGCTCTGTGTGATTGGCAGGCGAGCAAGATTACCGTTGGATGGCGTGGCTGTTCGTCTGTATGATGGATGGTGAATCCTGTATGGTGTATGGGAGTATGTTGCTTGGGTCGTCTGTTTTTTTCTTCTTTTCCTTTTCTTTTCTTCTTCTTTTGCTGGAGAGATGTTGAAAAGGTTGTAGGTGTCTCGTCTTCTGGGGACTGCTAGGTTGTCCTTGGTGGCTTGTGACTGCTGGCCAGTGTTAGCTTCGGAACCCCCCTCCCCGGTTGACACTTGCAGAAGTTCTTGGCCAGCTCCGCCAGCTATTCGTCTGCTTTTCTTTTTCTTCTTCAATGCAGCTGTAAGTCGGTGATAGTGGCACCTAACCAAGATCATCGGCAGCACCAGCACTCGTTTGGTGGAGAAGAGTATGGCGAGGGAGAGGCATACTTTTTTTTTGTGGTTCTGGGTGCCGGATTGTGTTAGGG
The DNA here is from genome assembly GCA_019925375.1 of Sporothrix euskadiensis. Classification (NCBI taxonomy): domain Eukaryota; kingdom Fungi; phylum Ascomycota; class Sordariomycetes; order Ophiostomatales; family Ophiostomataceae; genus Sporothrix; species Sporothrix euskadiensis. The sequence continues at coordinate 643,338 of JADHKQ010000010.1, read as the reverse complement.
CCAGAGGGGTGTGTATATGATTTTGAGTGGTTGTTTTTGGCTCTTTTTGTGTGTACAGAGCACGGAGCAATATTGAGAGACTGGGTGTATGCGTGCGGTCCAAAGGATGGGCAGGGTTGAAGCGGGAGACCGTCTGTTAAGTCGGAGGGGAAAGTGGCAAAGGAAATCCAAGGGAAGACCAAGAGACCAAGAGACCAAGAGAGCAAAGAAGGGCCAGGGCAAGTTCCGGAGAAGAAACCTAAAAGACCGAGGAAGGAAGGAAACGACGCCATGGCAGCAGTTATAACAATAGACAGCAAGCAGCCCTCCTTGTTCACGGCCAGCTACGACACACCACTCCGTACTCACTACAGAACTACACAGGACTGCACAGTACAAAGCTGTGAGCCCATCTTACCTTACCTTCCGAGGCGGTATATATTGGGGACAGCACGCAACGTCCGCAGCTACCAAGCTTCCTCCTCTTCCCTTCCATCTGCATCTGTCTCTATTTTTCAATACGGGGTACGGCCTGGCCTAGTTGGCAGTTGACCCGACACGGCCGGAGCAAAAGCTCCTTTGCTGCTTTGATAGGCTAGGCGCTATTGGGCGGCGCTGACAGGTCGGCTTGGTAGCGGGCCGGCGTACAGCAAGAAGAGCCAAATAGGTTGCGCTTTCCTACGCTTCTGCACTTCTGCGCATTCATTACGTTGTTCTAGATCGACACATTTCGCATTTGAGATGCATTTTTTTGGGGGGTCGTTTGAAAACGATCGTGATCCGTGATCCACAATCGTATTTTTCTACTCTCTTCCCTTTTCTTCTCTCTCCCTCTCTCCCCTTCCATCTCTTTTTCTTCCCGCCGAAAAACCTATACAACTTTCTGCTTGCCTGCTTGCCTTGGGACGTCTTTTGTGTCCTTTTATTTTATTCATATCCACATTGGACAGCCCGGCGAGTACGGAAGTGATTTTGCGTGACGGTTTTTAAGACAGAAATCCCAAAGACAGTTTTGTCCTTTTCTTTCTCTTGGCGCCGGCCCGCCCCCCGCCCCAGAACGCCAGAAAGGCCCCCAATGAATTTTAGGGTTTTTTTGCGCCGGCATTGTGTGTCTCGAACTCCTTCGTTTTGGTTCATCTCTTTTCTGGCGGCGCGAGCGCGCGAGGCAAGAGTGTCCCTTGTCCACCCTTTATTTTAGAGGCGGGCACCACCGACCGGCTCGCGTGACAAGGCGCAAGGAGGGAGCACAGATGTTGATTAAACAGTACTCAGTATTCGGGCATATGATTTTTGGGGGCCAGGCCTTTTCTCTTCTTTTCCTGTATCGAGGGTGCAGAACCAAACGATGTGCAACGGCACAAACGTACCCGAATAGAAAAAGTCGCTTGTCTCAGACGGGAGCTTTGCCACGTTTTGCCAAGCTAAAAGAGCCACCGAGCCTGCCGTCTGGAAAAGGACCCTTCCAGCCGTTTCGGCGCCGAAAAAAAAGAGAGAAACAAAATCACGTCGTAAGGTTTTTCATAAAGTGGCTGCCTATGATGGATTGGTATATGTGGCTTTTGCGTGACTACAAAAAACCAGGGAGGAGGCAAAAGAGAGGCCCTGAAACCAGGTTAAAAACAAGAGATAAGAAAATCATAGCCTTGAGCGCCACTTACAACGTCCTTTTCCGCCACAGCCGTCCCCGTGTAAGCTGGATCTACAGAGTAATACGACGTAGATATTACTTGCATCTTATGTTTACTTCTACTATTTATTTGGAAAAAGCAACACCCCTGTTTGTTACGTGGTTTGTTTCCTGTTTCCTGCTTTACGCAATAGTTACGAGGCTACCGTCTGGGCCTTTTGACTTTCTGTCTCGTCAACATCTCCTCACCCGGTGTCGTTTCTTGTCCGTTTTACGTCCGACCATCTCGGTGATTTATCGTTTTGTGCCACCGAGTTGCTGGGACGGCCTAGACCTCTGGAGACCCCGCAACCAACGCTACAGATTGAAGTGGCCACCTCCAGCACTCAATTGTCTCGACATTTCCCTGGTTTTCTCTTGTGATTCTTCTCCTCTATGCGTAATTTCTCTTGCCGGCCGCTGGAGGCAAAATGGAACCGTAGATCACAAGTTGAAAAAGGAGAAATAGGGGACGACCACTACACAGTAGACTAGTACTCCTCTCGTCTTCTTGAAAAGACACAGAGGTGGTGTGGTGTTGTCACTCTTTGGCAAATGTTCTATTGCTTCTAGAACGCCGCCACCGCAACCTAGCGCCTTGCGAAGTTTCAATGGTCTCCTTTTTCTCTTTCCACTCTACGGAGTAACCGTGCCACGCCCCACTTTTTTCGGGGCGAATTTTCGCGCCCTTCTAAAGAAGGTACTAACCAGCCTAAAGTTCGAACTAGCCAAAAGTTCGAAAAAAATTATTCTACGAAAAAAACATCACGACATTTCGGCGCGTCGCCGCGCTTCGAAAAATAGGCCGAATCGACTAAGAGATAAAGAGTAGATTGACCCTAGTTATTATAATAGCTAGGGAAAATCCTTATCTTCTTGTAGTAAAAGTGGCGCGGTAACTTAAGGTCGACGCGGTTATTTTACGGCGGCGGATAAAAGGCGTTAAGTTAATAAAAGAACGAGTAGTAACGTATAAATTATTTATAAAAGGTAAAGAAGAGTTTTTATATAATCTCTTCGATTAATATAATAATTTTAATTTTCCTTTAACGCGTAAAAATTTAGTAACGGTTATAAATAATATTTTAAAAGATTAATTTTTTTTTAATAATAGAGATTTTTCGATTATTAATATTTATTAAACGGCGCGTTTCGTTAAATATAAAAAATATAAAATTATTCGTTAAAAATACTTTAATATAAATAAAAAGAAAGTAAAGAATATAAAAGTTATTTTAAAATAATTTTAAAAGTTTATTAAAATATAAATAAAGCTCGGTATTAATTTAAATAATATTTAAAATTTTAATAAAATTAACTTTTATATTAATATAATTAATTAATAATTTATTATTACGAAATAATTAAAATTTAAAAAAAAAACGGTATTTAAAAATTATAAAATAATAATAATTATTAAAATTATTATTAAAAACGGCGATTTATACTTTTTATTTATTATTTTTAAAAGTTTTAAGTTATTAATTAATTAATATAAAATATTAAACTTCGTTAAATGTAGGTATTTTAATTAGGACTACCGCTTAATTATATAATACACAAGGCACGCGCAGGCGCGCGCCAGGCAACAAGGCTATTATATCGTAGATTAATTATAGATATTTGTTTATATCGAATAAAGGCTTAATTCTACGACGTTCTATAACACTTGCGTTTATACTACGATTACGAAGGAATAAATAGTCGGATAGGGAAATGGAAGTTACTAGAAGAAAGAGGAAGAAAAGACGAATAGAATTATAGTAAACGGGCGCCTATAAGTAGAGCCCTTTTAATAAGATAATAAATAAAAGCTAGAATAAAAGAATTAAATATTATTAATATTATAAAGTATACACTTACCGTAGGACTACTTATAAACGTATATAATAATAATAGTAATCTCTTAAAATACCGGTAACCCGATATTAATTAATTAAACGGTATTAATAATAAAGATAAATTAATATTTTAAACCGTTTTAAACTATATAATATTACCCTTCTTTTATCCCTTTACTTCCTACGAAACTAAATACTCTCTCTTTTATTATAATAAATAGTATATATAAAGAAAAAGGGTTTAATTAAAGACCCTTTTAAACCCCTCTCCCTATTAATTATTTCTTTTTATAAAACTAGAAAAGTAAAAGTATAACGTTTAATAAGTTATATATTATTATTAAGATTACCTTTCTTATTAATAATAACGTATAAAGAGAGTTTCGTAACACTTATAAAGGTTAAATTATTAATAATTTTAATAGTTATAAAGTTATTAATAAAACCCTCCGTAATACTCTTATCCGGTATAATACTTATATTAAAAGTTTAAACGTAAACGAGGTATCGATTAACTCCGTACTAGTAAATACTTTAAACGAATTAAAATAATATAAATAAACCGGATATTAACTTATTACTTTAATAAAGAAAGGGAAAATTAAAACGCGCGAGTATTATATTTAAAAACTTACTTCCGGTTATATTAATAAAGAATACTTTTATAATCTCGAGGAGTTAATTTAATTTAATTTAATTAACGATTATATTAATTATTTTCCTTTTAATTAAAACCTTATTTACTCTCTTAAACGTATAAGACCTTCTCCCCCTTAAAACGTACGAGCTTTAAATAACGAGGACTTAAATAAAAGACCTCGGTATAATAAAAGTAAGTTTATTAAGTTAAATAACTCGAGAGATTACTTTAAATAGTTTAAAGAAGGTAACTTATATAATTAAGGGTTTAAATTTATCCTTTTAAAGTTTAAAGGTCTTTTTACCGCTTTAAATAATCCTTATTAAATTAATTTAATTTATTAAAATAACCCCTTTTATAATAATAATAACTTATTATTTAATATAATTAACGTTTAATATTACTTAATAAAATCTCGATCGAATAAAAATAAAAAAGTTTAACGTACTCTCGTTATTATTTATAAAGCCGTTAATAACGAGAATAAATACGAGAGTAGTCGTAATAACCGAGGTTATAAGTATAAACTTTAACGCTTCTTCGATACTTATTTCCGTACGGGCCTTTTAGAATATTATCTCGTTAAAGTACTTTTAATTATAACTATTAAAACCGTTAAAGACTATTATATTAACTTTATATATAACTACCGTAATAATTAATATATAATAATTATAAAAATAATAACCCGTTTTAAAAACGAAATACGTTAACGCTTCCGCGAATCCGTTTAAATAAATATAACTTTATTTTCTTTTATAATTATTAACGAGAGTATTTAAAATTAATTTATTTTTATAGTTATTTAATTACTCTTCGAAAAATTATAAGTTATATAATACTCTTTACTTAAATACTTTCGTAATAAAAGTAATCTCCGTAACCGGTTAATAAGCGTTTACGAAATATACTTTAACGTTAACGAAGACGTAACTTCGTATATAATAGTTAATATAACGGTAATATAAATAATAATTACTTTATCGATAAAGATAATTATTAAAGAACGGATTAAAAGCTTTATAAACGCTTACTTAATTAATAACGAGTCGTTTATAACGGACCGTACTTATTACGGTATTACCTCTTACTCCTTTTAATATATATACCGCCGTAAACGTAATCGAGGCCGTAACCGTTACTTTAATAATTAAATAACTATTAATAACCGTATTAATCGAGATAAAAACACGAAGTATTATATTTATAAAAAAACGGACTATCGATTTTATAAATATACGAAAGAGGAATAAGAAAAGTATAAAGTTAAGTGGAACGCGTATAATTAAAATAAAGGTATAACTTACGAGAGCTTTATTATAAACTTCGAAGGACCTCGGAATAACTTTAAAGAGAAAAATAAAATTATATACGAAGAAGATTTTAACGAGAATAACGAGTAATTTAAGAGTTTCGTTATAAAAGCGTTTAATATTCTTTTTAATTAAAAAGCGATTAACGTCGTTTTTAATTTAATAAACTCTCGAATTTTATACGTTATAACTAGCGCTTAAAACTCTTATTAAGACTTTAATTAAGACTTTTATAAAGCTTTACTTTTAATAATACTTATATAACCTCGTTATACTTTTAATTACTTTTATAGTATTATTATTAATATAAGTGTAATTATATACTTTATTATTAAATACGAATAATTTTATATATTATAAGAGGTATACTTAAACGTTAAAATAAATATAATAAGTAATAATACCGTTTTTATAAAATTTAACGTCGAAAATAATAAATTTATAAAATCTATTACCGTAAAGACTTTAATTAAAGTTATAATATTTTATATAATATTAGTTAATACCTTTTTTTTACTTTACTTAAAAGATATAAATCGCCTTAACGCGTATTTTAATAATATTAAAGATATATTAATTACCGTTAAGAAATAAGTCCCGGTCACTCGCCGCTTTAAATACGTTTTTATCGGTATTATAAGCGCCGTAACCCTTAATTTCAATTATTTCTTTTTTAAATAAGAGCTTTAACGTCTTTATAAACGTTTTAGTTATCTCTTTATTAACCGACTCTAGAAATTATTATTAAAAGTTAAATACGACGATATAAGATAATTAAAAGAGTTAAAAAAGATTAAGGAGTTTTATTATTATTATTAAATTTATTAAGTAAGCCCTTAACGCTTTAAATTTAACTTAAAAGATAATAATAACGTTATTTTTAATAACTTTATTATCGTTAACGTAACGTATATTAACGGTAACCCCTTTTTATACGTTATTAACGAAGCTACTAATTACTCCGTTAACCGTTAACTAAAAGATATAACCGTTTAATATATATAGGATTACTTCCGTTAATACTAAATTAATACGTACCTTAACCCTTTAAACGTTATTATTTATAACGTAAATATTAACTTTATAATTAAAGAGTTTTATAATAACGTAGTTTTAAACGGATTTATTATTAAAGCAGTACTTATAAAAGTTTATAACTCCGTTAATTTTATTAAACGTTATTATAACTTTATTAAGCGAGCTTATATAATTATTACTATTAAAATCCTTAAACTCTCTCGTAATATAACTTTATAAATAACTTTTAAAACCGTTAATAATATTATAAGACTTAATAGACTTATATTAACTCTACTTATTTATAAAGCTTATTTACGTATCTTTACTATTATTACTTCTTTTTTTATTATTACTTAACGTAACGTAATAATTTAAAAGGCTATAAAAGAGGTATAACGTATAAAAACTTAACGGTAAATTATTAAAGTAATTCGTATATATAACGGATTAAATATAAAGAAAATTTACTCTTTCGTTATTAATAACTTAATTTTAATTTAAAGACTAACTTTAAATAAAGGAAATAATCGCTAAACGGGACTTTATAAATTATTAATAATATAAAACGAGACTTATATTATAAATACCGGTAATAGTAATAATATTAATATACGAAGTATATTTATTTAAAAGTATACTAGAGAACGGACTTTTAATTAAACGGCCTAGAAGGATATCTCCGTTAATTAACCGGCTCCCCCGGTATTAAAGGCCCCGCACCGCGGCCGCGGAAGACCGCGAAAAGTCTCTCTCGCCGCCGTATATATTATTTACGTATTTAATAATAAATAAATTTAATTATTAAAGCCGTCGTTTAAAACGTCTCGCGTTATAGAGATCGTTAAATTAATAAAAAAAGGAGTTTTTTAAGTAATATAACGCTCCGAAGTATTAAAGAGTATACGTATTTTTAACTTTCGTTTCGTCGATATAATTAAAAACGAGAGTACCGCGTAAGTATTTAAAAAGTCTCGATTAATCGTTTAAGTGTATAATAACGCTAGTAAAGTTATAATATTTACGTAATTATTTATTATTTAACGCGCGAGTTAACGCTTAATTTTAAGTATTATAACGGTAAGACTTTTAAACGAAAATACCGTTTTCTTCGTTCGAGATATCTCGTAAGTTTATATATAATCGAGTACGATTTTAAATAAAGACTTCTTTATTAACTTACTTAAAGTAATTCGTAATACCCTTAAAATTTAATCCGGAGAAATTTAAAAGGTCGTAAAGTTATTATATAACGTTTTAAAAGCGGGAAATTATTAATTTAATACGTATTATAATTACTATACGAAAACCCTTGAAATAAAAGTATTAACTTATAACTTATACCTTTTAATAATAAAAGGAGAGGCTTTTAATATAATAAGTTTATAAACCGATAATATATTAATCTTAGTAAATAATATATTCGTTATTAAAAAAGAAAAATAACTTTAAAAAGTTAAATTCTTCGTTAAATTACGTTAAAAGTTAATAATAAACGTATTTATTTCGTTTAATAATAGTTTAATCGAATTACTTAAAGATAAAAGTATTTAACTCTTTTAAGAGCGTTAAACGAAAGGACTCTTATAAATAATAAATACGGCTTCGTACGTAATATAACGAGTCCGTAAAGTTTATATCGCTTTTATATATTAACTTAAAGTAATATATAACTTATTTATTATAATATAATATATTAATCTCGATTAAAAAGCCTTTAAAGCGTTAAATAATTATATTTAATAATAAATCGATAATAAAAAGCGAAGACTTCGCTTCGTATTATTAAACGAGAAAACTATTTAAATTATCGTCTTTATAAACGCTAGCTTCGTAAGTAATACCGATTTAAACTTTTAAATTAATTATATAATCGTTTTACGAGATATAATAAATAAAGCGAATATTATTTATTAATCTTTTATTAAATATAAAAGAGTTACTTATAACGTTTTAATAATTAAACTTTACGTTATAACGAATAACTTCGATATCTCCGCCGCGTTAAAAGTAACGGTTAATTAAATCCTCGGTCGTAAAGTCCCTTTAATTATTTATATTAATTCGAAATCCCTTTTCGACTCTCTTATTAAACTTAATACGATTAAGGAGAAGCGCTTTATAATTAATATTTAATATATTAAATAAATATACGAAAGACGTGAAATTATAAAAGTTAAGTAAATTATTAACGTCGATAACTTAATAAACGTTATAACGAAGCTAAGTAATAAAGTATATAAGGCTTTATAAAAGTTTATTAATAATAATTATATCGAGCTTAAGGAGATTATTTAAGTAGAGAGAAAAGAGATATAATACTTTACTTTTATTACTTTTAAAAGAGTTACTAGTATAAGTATTTTAATTAAGATTACCGTTTAATTATATAATATATAAGGTACGCGCGGACGCGCGCCAGGCAACAAGGTTATTATATTATAAATCAATTATAAATATTTATTTATATCGAATAAAGGCTTAATTTTACGACGTTCTATAACACTTACGTTTATACTACAATTACGAAAGAATAAATAATCGGATAGGAAAATAAAAGCTATTAAAAGAAAGAAGAGGAAAAGACGAATAGAATTATAATAAACGGGCGCTTATAAGTAGAGCCCTTTTAGTAGGATAGTAGATAGAAGCTAGAATAGAAGAATCAGATATTATTAATATTACAGAGTACACACTTACCGTAGGACCACTTGCGGACGTATATAGTGATAATAGTAATCTCTTAAAACACCGGTGACCCGATATTAAAAGTATATATATTAATATATTATTAATTAATTATAATAATAATAAACTTTAATTTAAATAAATCGAGTACTTTTATAAATATATAAATAAATATCGTAAAAGTAATTTACGTTTTTTTTTTTTAACGGATTTAATTTATATTATATTAAAGAATTTATTACGAAATATAACGAATATAAAATATATTTATTCGGTTTCCTCTTTTATTTTATTTATTTACTTTAATTACTCGATATTAATATTTTTTAATCGTTAAAATATAAATATTTTAAATACTTTTTTATTATATATCGTAACGGCTTTAATAATAAAGTAAAAAAAACTTTTTTAAATTATATTTTAAAAATTAAAAAAAAAGGTTATATAATAAAATATTATTAAATTTATATTTAAAAAAATAAATATTAAATCTCTCGACGTAATAATTATATTAAAAGAACTCGGTCTCTTTAAAAGACTAGTTATATCTTTTAATAAATTATTAAATAAAATAATTAATAACGATAATAATAATATTCTCTCTTTTATTAATACGTTTAAAAACTCGCGTTAAGTTTATTTATTAAACTTAAAGTTTACTTAAATTATAAAGAAATAAAATATTATTTCGAAATTAAAAAAAAAGTTAATTAAATAACGAAAACGGCGTCTCGTTAAAACGTTAAAATTAATTACTTTTAACGAAAGATTAAACGTTTTTAAAGGACTCGAGAGAATTATAACCGGAATTATTTTATACGTAATTTCTAACTTTAATATAAAGGATCTCTTAATATTAAAAACGTACGTATTATAATAAAAAATCTCTTTTAAAACGAAATTAAAAAGATACGTAAATAATATAAAAAAGTTAAAAAGAAAGCGGAAAAGGAAGTAATTAAAAAAAGAAAAATAAAGGAAAACCGGCAGCGTTAAAAAGCTAGAGAGTAAGAGATTCGAAATTAACTTATAAAACAGTCTTACGATTTTTCTCCGTTTAGATAATTTTAAATAAAGTAAGGTAATTCGAAAAGTTATAATAATTTTTTTTTTAAACTTTTAACTAGTTCAAACTTTAGGCTAGTCAGCACCTTCTTTAGAAGGGCGCGAAAATTCACCCCGAAAAAAGTGGGGCGTGGCACGGTTACCTGGCTGCCCGAGAAAATATATATTTAAAAGCCAGACTCGTGGCCCGTGGCAAAGAGAGCTAATGACCCACCTCGCCCCTTAAAGCTAATGAAATGCAGGGGACAACAGATGTATAAAGTGTACAGTCCTTATATAAAATTCACAATCTCAAGAGCACTCGAGCATATGGCTGGGATCGAAATTATACTCAAAATGGATAATTATCGGACATGATTCAAAGGCCGAGCTTTCCCTCCAAGCTGTCAGCGATGAGCGGAAAAGATGAAGATGGCGTGCGGGAACATGCCACTTGGGCTTTTGTCTTTTTTTCTTTTTCTTTTTCTTTTTCTTTTTCTTTATTTTCTTCTTTTTCTTTTTCTTTATTTTCTTCTTAAAAAAGAATTGCACGAGGGTGATGACACACATCAATGTTTTCCGAAGAGCTAGGAAAGCCGATTAATAGAGTGCATTTAAAACAAAACAAACCAAGTGGTATTTACATCTCAGCGAGAGATATGAACAAATAAAAAACAGATAGAAGACACAGGAAAAAAAAAGAAACCCGCCCAAAAATGATTCGCTCTGTACTACTCTACAGTACACCTTCGACTTCTCCTTGTTTCGTTCTTCCCACAGACTGCTCATGACTTCCTTGTTTGGCTTGGCCGGTTCATGAGGTCCGCAAAGAAGGCCGTCATCTTTTCCGTATCGACGTTCTCGGGCGCCAGGGGCGCAGTGTCCGGTCCGTTGCCAATACCTGCGCCACCGGCCGCCGATGCGCCTGCCACGCCGGCACCCACGGACGCTCCGTCAGGGCTGCCCGGCTCCGGCGACGCTGAGCCATATCCATGGCGGTTCTGTACAGTTGTCAGTATTCAAAATAAATATGTCTGAGAGAGAGCGGGCGTACCTTGATCCGTTCCAGCATGTCGTCGGCGTCGACCTGGATGCCGCCAATGTTGAACTGCACAGGGCCAATGTGGCTGCTAATAACTTCGGCGGGATCTTCGCCGTTGGCGGCAGCTGCGTTGGATCCACTGCCGCCGCCCGTCGAGCTCTCCCGGCGCTTGGATTCTTTGGCCTCCTTGTCGCGCTTGGCCTCGTCCTTTTGGCGGAGCTGGTCGAGCAGTTTGAGCTGGTCGCCCAAGAAGAGCTGGACGTCTTCGGTCTCGACCTCGAGCTGCTGGCGCCGGCGACGGCGACGGCGTCTCTTTTGTGTGCCGCCGTGTTGTTCGCCTTCTTCGTCCTCTTCGTCAAGATCGCCACCGGCCAGGGCCAGCACATCCATACCCGGGTCGCGGATGGCGCGCTCGTACTGCGAGACGGCCGAGTCTGGATCTTCGTCGTCGTCATCGTCGTAGTCGTCGTCTCCCAGAGACTGGGGGTCGTTGTTGTTGCTGCTGCTGTTGTTCTTCTTTGCTGTGACACCAACCTCGCCTTCGCCCTGGCCCTCAAACGTTTCTTGTTCTCCCCCGTTGCTGTGCTCGCCATTGAGTGGTGGTGATGCTGTCCGTGAGATTTGTGGAGAATCATTCTTTGTCGTCGTCTGTGCCTGCGCCTGTACCTGCACGACAGGGAACGGCCGCTGCAGATCAATCGACCAGCCTGCACTGACCTTGTCCACCTCAAAGCCTTCGCGCACCACCAGGATCTTGGTCCACGAGTCCCAGTTGGACGGCACAACCACCTCGTTGCGCTTGATCACCTCGGGCTTGAGCGGCTGCCGCTTGAGAAGAGACGTGACGCCCAGGCACGCGTGGATGAGGGTGGGCAGCTGTGAGGGCACATTGGGTGTCGTGTAGATGAGCGACGCGCCGTGCTTTACCAGGACGGTGCGCAGGTACTGCAGCACCAGGTCGAACTCGTCGTCCTTCCAGCCCTGTGTCTTTTCGAGCACATCCGTCTTTTCCGAGTTTTGGCACACGACACACAGTGGCAGGCCAAGTGCATCTTCCCACTCACCCGGGCCGGGCGGCAGGGCGTCGCCGCCGTCGCCAGATGCACCACCCAAAGACTCTTTCCCGCCGCCCGTACCTGCCGCTGCCGTTGTCGTCCCGTCCAGGTTCCGTGCACCGCCGCGGCCGCGCTCGCGCCACTGCTCCATGGTTTCTTCAAGGGCCTCTTTGGCGGCCGGGCTCAGCGAGACAAGCACCGTCCGCAGCAGCAAGATCCACTCCCGCAGCTGGCGCAGCCACCGCCACGGCTGGGCCCAGTCGAGAAGGATCACTATGAGTGTGTTGGGGATGGTATCGGGCGTGAGGAGCGGCCGGAGCAGCGACGAGAAGGAGGGCGACGGCTTCGAGAGCAGATACAAAGAGATGCGCGCCAGAATGTCGCCGTCCTGGTCGGCATCCAGCACGTCATAATACGTATACCCCAACGCGAAGTTGTTGGCCACGGGCGCGCCGCCGGGCAGCTGCGCCTCGCCGTTGAAAGAAGCCTGCTTGTGATCGCCCAACGACGCGAGAAACTCGCGCTGCGAATCGACCGAGCCGCCCAGCACCAGCAGATTGCGCTCGGGCAGCTTGCGCCCACTGGCAACTGAGTCTAGCATCGAGTTCCACAGGTCCTTCTTTTGCTGCCGGCCGCCGCTGCCGCTGCCACCAGCACCATCGCCGCCGCCGCCGGCCGCCGAGGCAGAGACGCTGCCTGCGGCATTGTTGCCGGAGCCGGCCGACACGGAGGTGTAGGAGGAGAAGCGGTTTGTGTTGGCCATGATCGAAGGGGGGGGGGGGAGCAGTCGAGTACAGTCGAGTAGAGGGGGTTTTCGTCGTCCTCGCACGTCGAGGTCGAGTGCGTGTGGATGTCGTGGTATCGCTGCCGTTTGAGATGTCGACGCGTATCGTGAAAGGTACGTCGTAAAGTTGGGAACAAAAAGGCTGGGTTTGGGCACTGGATCCAGGGGAGCTACTGAGTAGGAAGTAGTCAGGAGAGGTACCGGCTTAGCGTGTCGCGGTTCAGTGCCAATCTCAGGTACACAGCGGCAGCGCTTGTTGTTGGGTATCGCACATGGATTCGCCTGGCCTCTACTGCTGGTCGCTGGTCGCTGGTCGTCGGCCGTCTGTCGTCAAACCTGCAGGTTGAAGCTTTTTCGATGTTAAGACTCGGATTTCAGATTCAGAAGGAGATAGGTTGCATTTGGTGCATAAGGGGCCAACCCAGCCGTTGTTTTCTCAACGGGGAAGGCACGGCTGTGGGCTAGCCCCTGGCAGCTCGAGTGGGGCAAACAGGCACCTCGAAAAGGACCCACTTTTTCAGATTCACAGTCAACATCGGCAGCTGCAAGTTCACGATGAAAGATCAGAAACCACGATTCTTGCTACCGAGCATCAGCGGTGAATGCGGTTTCGGCACGTTCACGGCGCAACTGATTCTCACGCTCTGCTCGTGCCGTCTGCACCTCCCACAGAATCACCAGCGGCACCACGACAAGCAGCACAGAGATGACGGCCAGCAAGACAGACACGACCCAAAAGATGCAAGATAATGTCGTCAGACATTGTCGTCAGACGACTAGCATCACCGCCGCAGGTACCCCAAGACCAGAGGCGGTCTTGGGGTACTGCCAAAACCACCAACATGGCCCACCAACATGGCCAGAAACAAAGCCGAAGCGACAGCACACACAGGCCGCAAGGTGACGTTTGTCGAGCTTCTCCCGTCATAGGCTCCCGTTATAGGCAGCAGGCGGCATAGTACACCGCCCAGACAATGGACTACAGACGAGTCGCGCATCTGGTCGATTCACGACTACACCGACTCATGTTTGGCCTTTGGCCGCACCATGGTCAAAACCCTTCCCTACCGGTAAGCAACTCAGATCTCTGGAAGTGTGTAGAGGACCATCTCAGACGGCCGGTTCCAAGACAGGAGCTGGACGAGAATGAGAACCCTGACACATTTGGGTACGGTAGTATTGCTGGACACGAAAACACATGGACCATGCTGTCCGAAAAGGCCCGCAGATGGGTATGCCACCGACACCCCGAGCCAGGGACGATGTTTTCATATAAAGGCTGAAATCACAACCGAGACACTTGTCTCCTTCTCCTTGCCCGTCTTATTCACTCCATTTCGTTTCTTGTAGAGATTTATGTATTTATGTTTATATTTATGCATGTCTGGTTTGGTCTAGTATCTAGTACCACATATCGGCGGTCTCGCCCCGAGCTTCTATTTCACTTTATACTCCTGCTTTTCAAGTGGTCCTTATAGATGTCTGTAAACCTGGTAATAGTGCACTCTCGGTACATTGCCGCCTTCCCGGGTTCTGCTTCTTCCAAGCCTTCTAGGTCGATAAATCGGATGCGGTCATCGTCGGCCAGTATGATTTTATAGTCCGATTTTACACTCTATCAATATCTAATGGTCTATTTACCAGTATCGGTGGCCGCCATGACACGCTCCATGCCGGGGTCGCAGAAGGGGTACGGGTCGCGGTAGTGCAGGTTCTGGCCCGAACACTCAATGGCCTGGCCCTTGATCACCTTGAGGTCGGGGCGTGCCTCGTCCTTGCCGTCCAAGAAGATCAAGACGGCCTTGGCAATTTGGGACACGGGCGTAAAGTACTCGTCGGGGAACTGCTGCCACAGCTCGGCCGTCAACAGGTTGGTCTTGACCGTACCGGGCAGCACGGCATTGACCCGGATCTCGTCCCGCCGCCACATGTACCGGTCCAGGCACCGCATCAGACCCAGCACGCCGTGCTTGGTGGCCGTGTAGACGGGGCTGCTAAAGGACGGATAGAGCGCGCCGCAGCTGGCCGTAAACGTCAGGACACGCTCGCCGCGGGTGGACGCGGGCGACAGCCTGAAATAGTGCTGCGCCAGGTAGGCCGTGGTGGTGGCGGCGGTCATGCAAATGTCAATGATGCGCTGGGTGCCGCTGGGTAGCGGCGGGGGCTCGTCGCTGTCGGATGCCTCGGTGCGGTCGTAGAACTCGTCGGCGCGCTCGCCCACGCCTGCGTTGGCATAGACAAAGTCGAGGCGCTTGTGCAGACGGAAGATGTCGCGGAAAACAACGCCGAGCGCTTTGTAGTCGGTGACGTCGACCTGGTGGAAGACGCCGCCGACGACGCCTTCGGCAGCCTTGGCCGCGGCCGGGTTGTAGTCGAGGATGTGGATTTCCCAGCCGGCCTTGCGCTCGCCGAGGGCCGTCGCCGTGGCCAGGCCGATGCCGCTGGCTGACGAGTGGTCAGTATGATTAGAATAGAGTTGATGAGAGTTGGAGGGGGGGTTGGGGGGTTGTCAAGACTTACCACCGCCTGTGATGATTGCAACTCGTGTCTCAGGCATGTTGATGTGTTTGTAGATGTGGATGTTAAATGGAGAGGAAGACGCGGACGCAAGGGGTACTCGAAAAGCAGAGAACGAGGAGCTCTTATGTTTTTATTCGTCCGAGATTGTCCATTGTCCATTGCCCATTGTCCATTGTCCATACACAGAACTTGGGCTTACATCTACGCATAGCTTCTCCCGGTCTGCACGCTTGCCCCCGCATGAGCTACGGATGTCTACTGGCGGAAACCCCTCATGGAGACCTCATGGGTTCAGAAAATGTATGGGGAGATAACAGGCAAAACAAGGCCAAGGAAAACAACACGAAGATCCGGTGCAGAGTCGTATGTCAGGAGTTGTGAATTCGATTTTGGGGGAGGGTTGAGAGGGTGTCGAAACCCGGGGACGGACTAGGCAATAAGAAGCAATAAGAATCAAGGCGTGTTAGTGCCGTTGGCGGATAATCGCAACCGAAAGTGAGAGGGCGGGTGGACAGACTAACACGGTGGTAGACACCATCAGACTATGTAGAATGGAAGAAATGGGAGAAGAAGGGTCTCTCCAAAAAAACAAAGATGGGAAACACATGGAAGGAGAGGGGAAAGAATTATAACAACATAACAACAAACATGTTCAGACACAAGATGAGACAGTCTGTTGATATTTGTTCGATCGAGGCGGTACTGGTTTGTTGAAACTATATGGTAAAAAAATGAAAATGAGAAAAGAAAAAGGTTATTAAATTGGAAAAAGGAAAAAGGAAAAAGGAAAATAAAAAAACAAAGTACGTCGTATCTACAAAAGAAAAAGACTCTGCTCCTACAGCACCGACAGCTCATACACTGGCGACGTGCTGTGCTTCCCGTCGTCGGACATTTGGTAGATCTCGGCATCGGCACTGAGTTCGCCGCGGTCGGACATGGAGAGTGGCGTTGGCCGGTGGGAGGAGGACGGTGCGGGAGAGATCGATGTGGATGCAAGCTTGGCATCGCCGTGGAGTCCGCCGTCCAGCTCGGCAGCCGTGCCTGTCCTTCCATTGGCGTCTTCGGGTGCTTCTTTGCGGTCTTCGGTGTGTTTTTGGGCGGCGGCGGCAGCCGTCTCGTCGTCGTCCTTCTGGTTGCGCCTCCACTTCAAGAGAGCGAAGACACTGGCGGCGGCGAGTGCAACGGCGGCGATAGTACCAATGACAATACCGGCGACGGCGCCTTTGGAGAGGCCACTGCTGCTGCTGCTTCCAGGCGCGGCGGCAGCTGTTGTCGACGCCTGCGATGGACTGCCGGGCGACGAGGCGGGGGACCCTGTCGTGGCATCCTTGGACGCAATGGGGACAATATTCGATGCGGCGCCCTCGACCCAGGAGCACTGCGAGATATTGAAGACACCGCGCTCATAGTCGGCGGAGAGGTATCTGCGTGCGATTAGTGAGAGACAACAGACAACAAGGGAATCGCGAGGGCTGGGAACTCACGCCTCCTGCAAAAAGGTCCGGCCGAGGGTGTATTGTGTATCGTTGGCCGCCTTCTTGAGTGGGAAATAGTAGCTCGTGCCGTTTGCCACATAGGGGCTCGACACCTGCTGGTCAAAGGCCTGGTACGGAAGTGTAATGGTCACCGTGACACCGCCTTGCAGAACATCGGACAGCTGCAGCGACACTTGGGCGTCGCCAGCAAGGAGTGCAGAGCGGTGTGTGCTGTTGACTAGATACAAACCCGTGTCGGCGTCCAGCGTCAGCCCGAAAGCCGCCTCAAAGGCCGTGCACGCATCCGCGGGAAGCCACAGGAACGGGTCCGTCGAGTCGATAAAAATGTTAATGGGCGCCGACAGAAGCGACTGCGACACACCGCTGCTGCCGCCGCTATAGGTAATGGCCTGCAGAGCGGCTACCAGATCACGCGAGACGTCGCCGGCCATGGTGAAGCTGGCGCCGTTGTCGACAAACCGCGAGGTGTCGTAGCCGCCAAAGATGAGCTGTCCATAGACCTTTTTGAGCCGGTAGATGGCGCCGGCCGTGTAGCTCCAGCTGAGACTGGGAATGTAGCCTTGCGATTTTAGGGATGTAAAATACGACGGCGCCGACACGTTGCCGAGCGTCGAAAAGTTGACGGGCTGCGTGCCCAGCCCAAAGATGCCCATATAGAAGGGCGAGGCCGTGCCGATCTGGGCGACGGTCTGGTTGGCCAGCGCCGGCCCGCCCGAGCTGCCGGACAGCAGACCAACACCGAGTGTTTCCAGACCAAAGTCGGCCGTCTGCTTGTAGCCCAGATTGGCCTCGAGACCAACCTCGCCGTCGTTGATGCCAAACGTGCCCTCATCAAGCCATGTCGACGAGGTGCTGCTCTGAAACAGCAGGCCACGCGAGGCCGGGCAGCTGTCTGGCACATCAGCCGCCTTGCCTGCTGCCGTCTTGAACGCGCCACTGGCACAGCCGACACTGGAAGCAACAACAAGCGTCTCGGGCGAGGCCGTGGACACGAGCACACGCACAAACTGCTGGGGCGTGCCGACGCGGAGGAAGAAGGAACTCCATGATCCGTCGTTTCCGTCGCTGCCGTTGTCAACAATGAGATGTCGAGCACTCTGTAGAATTCAAACGTTGGCAGTCCACTTACAAGTACTGGCTTGGCGGTATGACCAAAGGTGCTGGAGTCGACCGTCGTGAAGCTGCGCTGCTTTCCGCGAGGGCCGCAACAATGTCGAGAGAACATATAATCAAGTGAAGTGCCTTCATCGTCACATTCTTGTTTGTTGATATCGCCGTCGTTTTCGTTGTTGTCTACGGAGTACTCCGTGGATTGCTGTGCTCTAGATCCGTTGCTGACTTTGCACCGTTTGTTGGTCGCGTCTGGTGTTCGGGTCGTGAGTGTTTGTCTTCTGTTTGTGTTTTCCCCTATATTTCCCCTTTTGCGTACAGATCCCAGACCGTTCGCTTTTGGCGGCTACTCGGCATTAGTTGCCAAGAGTCTCTCTTCTCAAATTGTACACCGTATTCTGGGCGCATCTGGGTGTAACGCTGTGCTGAGTACGACGTATGGAGAGCATGGAGTATGGAGTACGTCGTACGCGTACTGCTTAATTTTGGAAAACATAAACAGTATGTATGCACACTGTACTCTGTACAGCCCCCTTTTGCATTGCAGATTTTTTTCCTGTGCTTTCTTGAATCCTTCCTGTCGTCGTGACGAGTCAGGCGTGCGTGTGGACGTTGTAGTGAATCCTTCAAGTGCGGGTCGAGCCACAAACAGACAGGGGCCGTCGACAAGCGCGAGCACATTGGACGCCTTGGTCGGCCTTGGCAGTGGCATGACAGTTATGAAAAGGGAAACGCCCTCGTTTTTGCAGGATCACGGAGTATGTACAAAACAAGCAAAGGAAAGTCTTCATTCCCCTGTCACTCTAACATTGCACAATGAGGCTCTGCGTAGAACGAGATGAGTGTCTTCTAGGGCGGAGTTCAGACGAAGCGCCTCATTTTAAGACTCGCTTGCAGTGGCACTCCGTAGGCATACATCGACAGAGGAGGTTCTTGACCACCAACGACGTACGCGTACTCCGTACATACACATTTATGTGCTGGCCTTGCATCGACTTTTTGGGATAGGCGCCTTAGATCCTTTCAGACGCAAAATTGCCGAAAAACGAGGGGCGTGGCACGAGTATGTCTTTTTTCTTCTTCTCCTCTTCTCCTCTCCTCTATTCAAAATAGCAAGCCCAACGCACCACATTCATTTTCAAGTTGATTCACATCTGATCAACTTAGTCATTCTTTCCAGTCTCTCGTTAAGATCTGTTTTGCTTCTGCTATCTGCTTGTTCTTCTGCTGTCTGCTTGTTCTTCTGCTATCTGCTTGTTCTTCTGCCATCTGCTTTTTGTTCTTCTCGCTTTCTAGCGTTTGATTTCCCTTCACGACCATCAACCGTCGACAACACATCGAGCATTGAAAATGACAACGGCACTCGTGGTGCTGGCCCTCAGCGTCACCGGCGCTCTCGGTGGTGCTGTCTCGGCCATCTCGCCCATCTCAGCCAACGCATCCTCGGCGTCGGCATCGACATCCTCGGTGCCGTCCTATATCACCTCGGCCGCCACCCTGCCGTCGACCCCGGCCGTTCCCATCAACACCTGCTCGTTCTACAACTCGACTGCCAGCGCCTATCAATGGAACGACCCCTGGTGCAGCGTCTACGCCGGCACCGTGCAGCTGACCTACTGGCCGTCGGACAACGGAACCTACCCATCGACCGTCTACGATGCCGATCTGGACTATACATTCACGTCGCCCTCCGTCTACATGGTCATCAACACGCTGTACGGGTACAACCCGTGTGGTCCCCTGGGCCCGAGTGCCAGTAACATTGTCTTTGGGTTCGACTTGACCGACGTCTCGACCCTTGTGCCCTACACGGACGAATCAGCCACGACCCGCCGTTCCACCCGTCAGTTATATCTGAGCGACCTCGGCGAGAACTGCGGCTCCTATGATGTCTCGACCCTGATCACCCAGACGCACCCGACCAAGAACCTGGCCAACCGCTGCAACCCGAGCCTGGTGATCCCCATTGCCATCAAGAGCTATGGCGCTCCCTACTGGTGGCACTGCGGCAACGTCGACAACAAGTTTGGCCTGTTCGACCCGCCCTATGCGATTTCGACCGTCGACGGTGGCCTGCTGGGTTCGAGCCCGTCGGCACCGTCGCCCGTGTCCACGGCCGTCCCGACAACGCCGACGCCGACGCCCGCTCCGCCGTCTACTACGCCTGCCGCTGTTGACCCTTCGACACCCGTCCCTGTCGCTGCCACCAGCAGCAGCACTGCGGTCCAGGCCGTCGCGCCTTCGTCTTCTCCGGCGTCGCCCCCTGTCGACCCTTCTGTCAACCAGCTGATCCCCGGCTACAGCAGCTCGCCCAGCAATCCCACCACGGCCGCCGACCCCAACACCACTCCCGTCGGCAACAACAACAACAACGCCGCCTCGACGCCTGCTGGTACTGCCGCCAGCCCGGCCAGCCCTTCGTCCTCGCCCAGCAATCCCACCACGGCCGCCGACCCCAACACCACTCCCGTCGGCAACAACAACAACAACGCCGCCTCGACGCCTGCTGGTACTGCCGCCAGCCCGGCCAGCCC